>NC_069437.1:25878320-26058320 GCF_026875155.1 Cherax quadricarinatus
CCACCACCAACACCACCACCACACCAACACCACCAACACCACACACCACCAACACCACACCACACCACCACCACCAACACCACCACCACCACACCACACACCAACCACACACCACCAACACCACCACACCACACCACCACCAACCACCACCACACACCAACCACCAACACCACCACACACCACCAACACCACCCACCACCAACACCACCACACCACCAACACCCACCAACACCCCAACACACCAACACCACACCACCAACAACCCAACAACAACACCAACACAACACCCACACACCACCACCACCACCACCCAACACACCACCACCACCACCAACCCCAAACACACCACACACACACCACCAACACCAACACACCACCACCAACACCACCAACACACCACCAACACCACCACCACCCCACCAACACACACCCACACCACCAACACCACCACACACCACACACACACAACACCACCACCAACACCACCACCACAACACCACACCACCACCACACCAACACCACACCACCACCACCACGACACACCACCCACCACCACCACCACGAACACCACCACCACCAACAACACCACCACCAACACCACCACCAACACCACACCACCCACCACACCCACCCCACCACCACACACCCCACCCAAACCACCACACCAACCACCAAACACCACCAACCACCACCACCACCACCAACACCACCACCAACACCACCACCACCAACACCACACACCAACCAACCAACACACAACCACCACCACCACCAACCACCACCAACACCACACCAACCACCCACCAACACCACCACCACCAACACCAACAACAACAACAACAAACAGCTGCTATATATACAATTACATTGTTCCAAATATTTTTTTTCCTCCTGCTTTGCCATTTTTTATTTTTTCCTATAATATCGCGAAATGTATAATAGCTTCATAGCCCAAATTTGATTGGCGGGATCTAGCGGCCATTAGAAATGAGGCGCTGTTGGATTTAGTCGCTAAAAAAATGAGGATGTTTGTAGCAGCGTGTAATTGAACGGTGCTTGCCGACGGCGCGACCCCCGGGAACCAGCACTGGCACTGACACCGTCTTTTTATGTCCCAGAGCCACATTATTACGCGGACGCTCTTATGCTCACAAAAAAATATACACCCATTATCAATTTTGCATGTATGTATTATATATATATATATATATATATATATATATATTATATATATATATATATATATATATATATATATATATATATATATATAATTATTTATTTCACCATACCGGGCGTATCCCACCGAGGTAGTTTAGTAATGTATACAGGAGAAGGGGGTTACTAACCTCTTGCTCCCAGCATTTTAGTCGCCTCATAAGACACGCATGGCTTACGGAGGAAGAATTCTGTTCCACTTACCCATGTCGTGCCGAATAAGTGAAAACTTGCCATTTTGGCTTAAATAGCAACGCTCTTCTTGCTGAACAAGGCAAGCGAAAATTTGTATATGCAGTAATTTCGCAAAAATCACTGAGTAACAAAAAAAAATATATTTCATTATGTTTGTTTATTAAATTATTGTAAACTTATTTAAAATATATTTAGTTGGATTAGGCTAAATTAAATTGCGCTTCTTATTATAAGGTTAGGTAAGTTTTCTAATGTTCTTTGGGTACAAAATTATTAATTTTTACAGCAACATAAATGAAAAATATATATATCTTTAAACGTATAAGAGAAAATTTTAGAAAGAACTTCATTTTAAAAGAGTTCTTGCTAATTGACCAATTTTGCCTATTCGGCACGACATATAAAACTAGTCATTGAGTAAGAACTCCTTTAAAAGTAAGTCCTTTCTAAAATGATCTCTCATACATTTTTTTTCATGTTAATATAAAAATTAATAATTTTGTCAGTAATATTATTATTATTAATCATTATTATCATTTTTCATAGGGAACCGCTAAATTTGTAAGGGTTAAAAAAGAATGACACACAAATTTGATACGAGGATGAGGAGGGTTGATCTAGTTCTTTCTGGTGTTGAATGGAAATGCTATAAACATTCCACTTATTTTACGCAAAGTACTAACGACGTATCTGTGATTGGGGGCTCGATCCACCGTCTGTTACCGACGATACAAGAGTGTAACGTGTCCTGGTTCTCCCACAGGTGAAGATCTGGTTCCAGAACCACCGGTACAAGATGAAGCGAGCGGCCAAGGAGAAGGCCATGTCTGAGCAGAGCTCCTCAGGTAGTCAGGTAAGTACTTATACCTGTCAGGTCCTGTACCACACACACACACACCTGTCAGACCAGTATCCCACACACCTGTCAGACCAGTATCCCACACACCTGTCAGACCAGTATCCCACACACCTGTCAGACCAGTATCCCACACACCTGTCAGACCAGTATCCCACACACCTGTCAGACCAGTATCCCACACACCTGTCAGACCAGTATCCCACACACCAGTCAGACCAGTATCCCACACACCAGTCAGACCAGTATCCCACACATCAGTCAGACCAATATCCCACACACCAGTCAGACCAGTATCCCACACACCAGTCAGACCAGTATCCCACACACCAGTCAGACCAGTATCCCACACACCAGTCAGACCAGTATCCCACACACCAGTCAGACCAGTATCCCACACACCAGTCAGACCAGTATCCCACACACCAGTCAGACCAGTATCCCACACACCAGTCAGACCAGTATCCCACACACCAGTCAGACCAGTATCCCACACACCAGTCAGACCAGTATCCCACACACCAGTCAGACCAGTATCCCACACACCAGTCAGACCAGTATCCCACACACCAATCAGACCAGTATCCCACACACCAGTCAGACCAGTATCCCACACACCAGTCAGACCAGTATCCCACACACCAGTCAGACCAGTATCCCCACACCAGTCAGACCAGTATCCCACACACCAGTCAGACCAGTATCCCACACACCAGTCAGATCAGTATCCCACACACCAGTCAGGCCAGTATCCCACACACCAGTCAGGCCAGTATCCCACACACCTGTCAGGCCAGTATCCCACACACCAGTCAGGCCAGTATCCCACACACCTGTCAGGCCAGTATCCCACACACCTGTCAGGCCAGTATCCCACACACCTGTCAGGCCAGTATCCCATACCAGTTAGTAGAAAAGGACACTAGAGGAAAATGAACCTTAGGGCAGAAACACAAGAGGGAACCTTGGACCAGCGCAAGAGTATATGCAATACCTTGAAGTGAACGCGACAAGAAGTACGTGGGAGAAACTGCCATGTCATTTATATTACAGTTTGTGATATAGAGAGTACTGGTTTGTAAACAAACCATATCACGGGTGGGGTTTGATCCCCCGGTCAGAGAGTCTCAAAACTCCAGACCGTCGCATTAGCTAGCTGGCCCAGTGGCTAACGCGACTATCTGGAGTTTTGAGACTCTCTGACCGCGGGATCAAACCCCACCCGTGGTATGGTTTGTTTGCAATCGTGTCATTACGATTTCGTGAGTCATACTGGTTTGTAAACAGTAGTCGACGAGTGGAACTGTCTGCTTATTAGAGTCATTAAAGCTTCAAATTTAGGTTAGATAAAAACACGAGAGCTGATGGATTTGAGTGGGACTTGCACATGAGTTAATAAGGCTATCAAACCTTATTCCTCTGGCAGCATGGAAAATGGGTTGGGTGAATGTTTTTTGTTAGTGGGTTTGATAAAGATGGACCAGTAGGCCTACTGCAGTGTTCCTTTCTTATCTTCTACCACAGAAACGTAATTTACTTTGTTTTATGTGTCAGTGTCCGTCTTGAAGGCAGAGTGCCGACAAGATGGCTGATGTGGTGGCCTTAGAGCAGAGCAAGCATGTATTAAGAGCGTTTTGTTGAAGGTTATTTGGTAAAGGCTTCTTTAAGCGAAACGTTGCTTTGATGAAGGTTCAGTGTGCTTGAAATATGTTTGCATTGCCCGTATTAGAATACGTCGCTGTGAGTCAGTTCTTACGTCAGTGAGAGTCGTTTCTTATGTAAGTGAGAATCACGAGGGGTCTGATTGACGTGTGACTGACCTGTTTCGAGAGTCATCCTAACCCTGCAGCCAAACTTGAAGCCAAATCTTTCCGATGTTAGCCTGGTCAACCAGACTTTTGCCGCTGGCAGCCTGGTGACACACACAACGTCATTAGGAACACAAATGCCTTTCACCCAACACTTGAGCACCTACCATTTATATAATAATAATAATAATAATAATAATAATAATAATAATGTTAGCGCTGCCCTGAGTACCCAACAGCAGGTAGGAAATATATAAATCTTGGTGTATAGAATAACGTGTGTACAGAATGAGGTTAAAAAGTAAAGAGGATCGAGGCAGCCAGTGTTGAAGGCGCCAAAGAGAATCTCAGGTTGAACTGATCCAGCTTATTATTATTTGTATTATTATTTTTAATATTGTTTTGCTACAGTCAGTTGGGTCACCCCGGAGGGTAGCTGTGCCTGTTCTAGTTAAGGACGGGAAACCTTGCCCCAGCGGGGGCGGTGACGATCACCACATCGACACACCCACCCACTCCACGCCAGCCTCCACGCCCATCACCTCCCAGCCGCAGCCGCCGCCCGTGCACCACGCGCCCACACAGCAGCAACTGCACGACCATCACCACACGCCCACTTCTTACTCCGGCTCAGTTCATCTCTCTGGTATGTAACACTCCTTGTTATGTATGTGTGTATGTGTGTATGTGTGTGTGTGTGTGTGTGTGTGTGTGTGTGTGTGTGTGTGTGTGTGTGTGTGTGTGTGTGTGTGTGTGTGTGTGTGTGTGTGTGTGTGTACGTACGTACTCATTTATGGTTGCAGGGGTCGAACTCAGCTCCTGGCCTCACCTCTACGCTGGGCACTACTGAGTTTCCCCACTCCTGGCTGTGTGAACCCTCTCATACCTTTTCTTAAAATTATGTATGCATTCTGCCTCCACCACAGTACTGTATACTTGTTTACTTTCTGACACCTGCAAGGTTAAAGAAATATTTCCTGACATCCCTGTGATTCAACTGTGTTTTCAGCTTCCAGCTGTGCCCTTGAATAATCTGCTCATGTCTACCCTATCAACCCCATTCAATATTTTGTAGGTTATGTCACGCTGATCCTTCCGATCTTTACGTCAATATTAAGTCTCTTCTCATAGTTCAGACTCCACGTCTCTGGGACTAGTCATGTTGCATACCTCTGTACTTTTTCCAGCGTCTTGACGTGCTTTATCAGATGGGGGTTCCATACTGGTGCTGCATACTCCAATATGAGTGACATATGTCATATATAGTATCGTGAATGACTCCTTGTTGAGGTTCATGAAAGCTAATCTTATATTTGCCAAATGCGCGTCTGTTGCGTAGATAATTCGGCTTGTGTGCGCTTCTGGCAATATACTTGGAGTTATGCTAACCCCGAGGTCCTCCTCCTTAATAGAGATTTGCATCCTTTGTCCCCAAGCATGTGCTCTGTTTTTGCTCTTCTTTGCCCTTCCTCGATTTTCGTATCTTTGCAGTTGCTGGGCTAAATTTTAATATCCACTTGTCAGACCAATCCTGCGGCCTGTGTTTGTAATCATTTCTTGTCTGATTCCGTTTGTATTCTCATTAGTTCCACATCATCCTCTGACTCAATTTCTTCTCTTGTGTTCATTTACATAAGAAACGGTACTGATCCCAGTACCGACCCTTGTGGAACCCACTCGTCATACTTTGCTCAGTACGACATCATGTCCCAGACTAGAACTCATTGTCTCCTCCTTGTTAAGAATTCCTTGTCCCATTTTGGTGCCTTCCTTGTTATTCCTGCCTGCTCCTTTAACTTCCATCCCAGTACTGTATCGGACGCATTCCTACATTTCAAGTGTGTGGCCAACCTATCACTTTTTCTCTCTCGTCTCACTTCTGTTACTTTGTCGTAGAACTTTATAAGTTTATGCAACAATGATTTACGATCTCTAAAGACGTAATTGTCATCGTTTATGAATCCGCTTCTTTCCAGATACTCCATTAACCTTATGATAATTTTCATAAACGTATATACACTGCATGTCAGCGACACCGGCCTGTAGTTTAATCCTACCTTGTCTGTAAATATTGGGACTACAGTGTTTTTTAGAACTCTGGCAATTTCCCAGTGTCGAGTAACTTCAAGATTGCTGTTGGTGGTTCACACAGTTCCTCTTCTTGTTCTCTCAGAACCCACAGAGATGTTGTCTAGCCCCATGGCTTTCGAGGTACTTAGTTCATTCTGTAGTTTTCACCTTTCCTCTGGTTGTGTGTACTGTGTCCATAACTCGTTGGCACACTCTTCCTCATTGAATTGTTAGCAGTGTTGCTGATTCTACTGAGAATGTGCGTGTGTGTCAGTTACTAGTTGTGGTTTTGAGTGTGTGCGTGGGGGTGGGTGTCATAATTACCGATTGTCGATAAACACTTGGCCTCTTGGTTGCGGTGTGTGTGTGTGTGTGTGTGTGTGTGTGTGTGTTTACTACTAACAATACTTTGGTTACTTGTTTCAGGATCTCACGTGATCAGTGGGCTGGGTGGCGGGGGTGGATGCTCCTCACCCATGATGACTGAGCCGGTGGTGGGCGGGGTGGCGTCGTCGGTCGCCCCCGGCTGCCTGCCGCCCGTCTCCTCCATCAGCGGAGACTACGCTCGCATGACGCCGCCCACACATCACATGGTCACCCCGCCTGCCACCCCCCACAACCCACCCAACATGTGTTACTTCCCACTGCAAGGGCGCACCTGGTGAAGCTGCTTGACGTAGTGCTGGTGCTAGCCGAGTGCTGGTGCTGGCCCAGTTCTGGTGCTGACCCAGTTCTGGTGCTGGCCCAGTTCTGGTGCTGGCCCAGTTCTGGTGCTAGCCCAGTTCTGGTGCTGGCCCAGTTCTGGTGCTAGCCCATTGCTGGTGCTGCCACAGTGCTGGTTCAGTGCTAGAGCTAGCCTGGTACTGTTACTAGCCCAGTGCTACAGCTAGTCTAGTACTGTTACTAGCCCAGTGCTACAGCTAGTCTAGTACTGTTACTAGCCCAGTGCTACAGCTAGTCTAGTACTGTTACTAGCCCAGTGCTAGAACTAGCCTAGTACTGTTACTAGCCCAGTGCTAGAACTAGCCTAGTACTGTTACTAGCCCAGTGCTAGAACTAGCCTAGTACTGTTACTAGCCCAGTGCTGATGCTAGCCCAGTCATTGTGCTAGTCTAGTACTGTAACCCAGTGCTAGTACTAGGATAGTGCTAACCTAGGGTTAACCTAGTACTAGTATTGTTCTAGGGCTGCTGAAGTACCTCACTACCACCAGTCCCAGTCAGTACCTCACCTTCACTATTACGAATATTCCAAATACCATTAGTACCTGCAGGTTATCGTAAGTACCAGCCTAGAGTTAAAAAGTTGGCTGTTCCTCCCTGTTTTATCCTCAAACTTGGCCTTCAAAACCACACACTAGGCTCTCTAAACCATTCGTAACACCACGTCTGGTCAATTAAACCTCTACCAGCACCGAAACCAAACTGTAAAACTACCAGCAAAACCACACCTGGTTTTTAACCCCCTAGTAACATTAAACCTGGTCTTCTAAACCTCCGACAGTATACCAAACACGGACTCTAAAAAATCACCGCCCGTTGGATATTTGGTCTTCTAACCTATTTTTAACCTTACAAATGATCTTCCAATTTATTACTAACATTTCAGCTGGATTTCTAACCCGGTGCCAATATTTCGGTTGGTCTTCTAAATCTGGGGCTCTCAAACGTTTTGAAGCTATGGAACCATTCTGTCGCAGATATAAACTGATTTAACCTGTGCCAAGTCAAGAGAAGCAATTTTCACCCTCTCCTTAGCAAGGGAGCTGAGGCATCATGTATACTTCCTTCAACTTGTAGCACCTGGCACTAGACTGCCATGTGCAGCCTGCCTCTCCCCTTCGCCTCTCTTCTGGTAGCAGACGTACTAATAGATGCATCTGCCCGGAATCTCTATTCCCTCTGCAAGCTCCTGAAGAAGTGTTGGCTGCAACACGAAAGGCCATGAACTGTCATTCACTTAGTAAAGTTCAATGACATTGTAGTCATCGAGGAGAGTAAACATTACAACTTAGCATCGTGTGTAGCTTCTTTACATCATGTTTAATTATGTTGACTGAAAGAAAAGACACATTTAACATGCCTCTAATGACATTAACCCTGTCATTACTCTCATGAACCCAGAGAGCTAAACTAGGATGCCTTGATAATCTAACCTGGTGAACCAGGATGAGCAGTGAGTGATCATGAGCTGTTTACCAGTTCCTCCTCTTGCTGCTGCTTGTGACAGCATCGACGCACTGTACATCAACTCTTGTCATTTCTCTTGACACAGGAATTTTCAGTTCACAAATTACCAGTAGCTGAGAGAAGATATGTTTTGTTCCATAGTCGAATCACAGTAGTCCAGGATGAACCGAAACGTCGACTTATATAGGTGTGTGTGTGCGCGCGCACGTTAGTTTCTGAAGGGTTCCAGCCACGTTGTGACGTGTATTCTTCTTGAATCTTGGATATCTCATTATTTGCCTTAAAATATTGAGAAAGTATTTCAAAGACCTTCAGTCGAAACTTTTTCTATACTCCAGTCACTGTTTTATGAAAAAAAAAATGTGAAGTCATTTCACGTCTCCTAGTCATGAAGGATCTCCGTAACCTCAGTAGACTTCCGTGGAACCCAGTTTGAAAAACCCTGCTTTGAACCACTGCCAACATTACCTACTCTTAGTCCACTAACGTTCTAACCTACTACTAAATCACCACTACTGTTGTTACCACCACCTCTCCCTCTCACCACACTCCTCACCAGCACAAGACCACACAGTTCTTCTTGTGGACAACAAATGACATTCCTACAAATCACACATGACTATTAAAATCTTGGTCGATGTTATTCCGACTATGGTCTGGTCTTGGTCGTGCCGCGGCCAAGCCCACGGTGCGTTGCCCATTTCGCTTCCTTCCCTCTATGCCTACCCTTCTTCCCTCCCTCCCTCCCTCCCTTTACAAGAGCTAAACAACACTACACTAGTCAGTGTTAGTTTTCGAAGCTCTACAAGCCACAGCTAGGCGCTACCTCCTTCGCTGAGAACCAAAGGTTAAACAACGAAATTTTGGCTACAGCCACACTCACCACACCAAGCCAGGGTTGTGTAGCCACACTCACCAAAGCAAGCCAGGGCTGTGTAGCCATACTCCTCGCCGTACAAGTGTATTACACACAAATGGTTCGGGTGTCGGCACTAATCTTGTGAGCCAAGAGGAACCTAAAGTTACTTACACTTCCTGTGCTCTAAGCATCCTCAAAGGACGAAGTGCATTGCTACAATGACCATTTCTTTCATTGCTTACTAAGTGCAGTGTGGTTAGATGTGATACCAAAAGATATTAGTTTTACAACAGTTGTCTCCTAGATTGTAAACACTTATCTTACACATTTAATTATCATATTATTCAACTAGTGTAAAAATATGAATGACCAACTTTTAAATATACGATTAATTTTTGGCAGGGGAATGGGCCTTAGTGGCTTGACGTACACATTCAATAACAAGAGGTGAACGCTGTTCATCCCCCCCTCTTGTTTTATGTCTTTATTGATAGTTACTTAAAATTTCAAAAATTATAGCAGGAATCACTCGTATGGACTTTTCTGAGAAGAGTATGTGCCCTGGGAAGTTGTTTTTATGGCCTAGTCTTAAGAATGTGGACTCTGTGAGCAAGTTCAGAGCCGAGAATTCAATTTCTGTTACAAGGTCTTGACCTGAGGCTACATTCTTTGTGACCAAGTCATGACCCCGAGACTAAAGTCTTGAGTAAAAAAAAAATAATTCAGGCTGGAATGTGATGGAACGGTGGGATGATGTCTTAATTCCTAAGGTCCATTCCCGATGGAGTCACGTTCCTTGCAGTCGTTGCCTGGATCATCATGTCAACGCGTTTCTTAAAGCAATAGAGAACCTCAGGTTAGATGTTTCACTGTTCATGCGTCTCTATAATTGTGACAAAAAGCCCGGGGTTGCACACCCTCGCGCTCTGCCTGCTGCCGCATGCTTCAAGCGCATGCCTCATGTTGCTCTTGTAAATATAACGGACATCGAGCCATGAGGTTTGTGTAGCAGTGTAAGCCGGCAGAAGCAGTATTTACTGATAGCCTTGCACACACACACACACACACACACACACACACACACACACACACTATATAACAGACCTATAATGGCCATAGCCTTCTTGTTGAGACTTCTTTCACTGGTTTTCGCATATATCAATACTTGTTTATCTCTCTCGGACAGAATGAGAGATATACGCTTTTGAAATTTAGAGGAAAGTCAATGAAAAACCACAATAGGTATGTTAATATTAGGAATTATTCAACCTCATTTTTTTTTTTTACAAATTCTTTGAAATTTGAACTGCGATGGATATGGTTCAGGGAAAACACTAATAAAAAAAAATCTCTTGATCGACACCGATCATGAATTATGGCCACACGCAGAGGCGAATGCTTCACGTCGGTCGAAATGCTCAAATGCAGATGATAATCAAATAATGCCCGAATGAATGTGCTAGAACGAGCAGGTGCGATGATCAACGCTGTGTTGAACGTGACTCGTTAATAGTGATAAGGATATAGGTACATCGAGTCTCGCTTGGCCGGTGGTCACACCTGCTGGGCCGGTGGTCCATCAGACCCTGCTCGTCCTGCCACGCTGCCATGGCTTACCGGAAGAATATAACGGGACGCTTTTAAGTGGAAATTTGCACAAAGAATACATAATAGACTTGCACTTAATAACATTATTTACTTGCTTAGGGAATTAAACATTGTTTTTCCTTGTTACCCAGAGCTGTGAGCGAAACACAAAACTTATTTGTCGCTAAGTCTTGCGGATACCAAGTGACGCGGGAGTTAAGACACTCCAAAGTCCAGTATGCCGGCGAGCCGCCGCCGTAACAGCGGCATTCAACGTCTGGCGATGTTATGTCAGGGATGAATCCACTGACAAATTAAGTGCCCAGTGGGGGGGACAACCTCTTAACAGCATCAGGTGCCAGATGGAAGTCAGACCTGAATGCAAAATTCTTTGAGTGTGAGGTGCAATGTGCGTGCCTCCGCCAGACATTGCTGGCTCCAGTATACTAACATGGCCGCGGCTGACCAGTCTATCCAGCATCCTGGACACTGGAGCATCAAACTAGATTGTTTGGTGTTAATTAAAATAATCCAGAGTGCGCTTTTATATATTTCCTGCACTTACACAGGGACATGAAATTACCAAAGGGGGCTGTTCATCGGTAGGGTTATCGCGTCCGTCACCTAGTTAGGACGCACCTACCAGCAGTGAACCTAGCACTGCACTAGTGCCAAAGTGGGTATGAGTGTACATATAGCGTAGCGGTGTATAAAAAGAGTGTACAGAGCATTGTATTGTGGGCACATTCCTTATTGATTAACTTTAAAGTTACGCACACGACGCCTAAGTCTATAGGATTAACTCATTGAGAGAGTGAGTTGCAGTATTAGCGGCCGTGGAGACGGTCTCCCACCACACGTGCATCACCCAAACACAGGAACTGTGATCGACTATTATTCTTCTTGTCCACCTGAGTGATGTTTTTATTTTCGATTCTTGTGTTGTAGATGTAGATCAACTTTAGCAAGTATTGTCTTATGCAGTTATCGTAATGACGGAAGAAAATATTGTTAGACAAAAAAAATATACTCATTACTTTGGAATCTATAACACCGACAAGTCTTTCACAGAGAATTTTAGCACTTTCCAGAGGTCCCTAGAGGCTAAAGTCAAGTGTCCTTTGCTCTAAGGTACGCGTTATATATCCTAGTCACTTGTAGTCAGTCCCCAAGTCTCTCACTTGTTATCATCCCGTCACACTCCTTTGCTCGCCATCAATCAAAATGTTTCCTGATGTCATAAAGGCATAACAAGTGATCTTACTATAGTGAAAACTTAGAGCAAAGGACAGCCTCACCTGACAAACGATGGAGAATCACCGAGAGATATTGTCCTCTTGCGCAGGCCTGGCCACACCCAAGGTTAGCTATACCCAGCGACTGGTTACACCTACGGCGGGCCACATTCTTGGGTTTGCCTCACTTGGGTGTGACAAACCCCTGATTTGGCCAGTCCTAAGGTTTTCCATTCCCAGGGATTGAAGACACTCAAGGCTGACCACACCTAAAGAATGTTAACACCCCAGGGCTGGCCACATCCAGGAGTTAGCCACACCCTGGGACTCGACTAATAAGAGACACGAGTCTATTATTTAATTACCCAAGTTAGTAGTCTGACCAAATTCTGTCACGTTAAAGATTTTGCCAGACTCTGGGGGCTGACCCCAGCATGAGGCTGAACTACACAGAACTAGTCGCATCCTGGGAGAGGTCACACCCTGGATGGAGGACGGTTCTTGCATATTTTGTCTGTTCAAGAACCAAGTGTAAAGATTCCCTATCTTTATAGACATTAGATAGTTTTTAAATAAATAAACCAAATGCAACTGACATATGATTTTTTTTTTACCTTCATACACTAATAATCCATGTTGGTGAAGGGCTCTTGATTCAATGAACTGGATCTACCCTCTTCTTTTTCGAACCAGATCTGATTATTTCCCATTCTCCAGACGCTGGCCCTAGAGGGTTTAGCGCTTCCCCATAAATATAACAATAAGGCACTAGACGAATGTTGAGAAGACAGTGGGAATAATACTTCAAAATTATCAGTAGTGATTTTAGATCTTTTGAACTTTAGAATGTTTCCCCTCAAGGAAGGTTCCTTGATGTTGGTGAGGGGCTCTTGATTTAGGGAATTGGATCTGTGCTCCAGTTCCCCGAATTAAGCCTGAATGCTTTCCACATCCCCCCCCCCAGGTGCTGTATAATCCTCCGGGTTTAGCGCTACCCCCTTGATTATAATAATAATAATTTAGAATGTTTGATGGGAGAACAATAGTTGTGGTCACAAGTGAGATCATTCTGGAACAACCAGGTTTTGAAAAACATGTCACGCATCTCCACCCAGTTCTCTGAATATTTGGCTTGTTCCTAGCTAATTTACTGAAGGACTTTGCATCTGGCTGTTGTACACTGTTGTGTACCTTTTGCGCTTCTCGCCTCCCTCCACCCGATGGTTTTGTTGCATACCTAATACTTTATAATATATAATGTATATAGGTAATGCCAGGGGCTAGTAACCCCTTCTCTTCTATAAATTACTAAATTTAAAAAGAGAAACTTTCGTTTTTTCCTTTTGGGTCACCCTGCCTTGGTGGGATACGGCCGGTTTGTTAAAAAAATATATATAGTTGTGTGTGTGTTCACCTAATTGTGACTGCAGGGGTGGAGTCGTAGCTCCTGGCCCCGCCTCTTCACTGGTCGCTACTAGTCTTCAATGGTGTGTGTATATCAATGGATAGGGACCCCAACCGTAGCCCTGAGTGGTAGCAGTTCCAGCTCTATACTAAACTACGAGGCTTACACTAGGAAGGTTTCACACCACTGCTGTGACATCTCTGCGTCAGAGGTCGCCAGTTGTGACGCAATCGTCCCTTCATACAGTTACAGAAGCTTTCATAGGGACAGGGGGGTTACAGGAGGCCCTCTGAGGTGGGTTTGAAAAGGTCGCGGGGAAGAAAGGGGGAATTTGATTCCAATTCGTCCTAGGGGGTTAAGTGGGGCCCTTTAATCCCCGGGGGGTTTTTAAAAGGGGCCAGGGGGTAAACCTGGGGTATTTTGACCGGGTTTTGAGGATTGTGTGTAAAACCATCGAAATTTTTTTACAGGGTAACCTTTATTTTTTTAAAACCAGGATCAGTAAATTGTTCCCCCAATACCCTTTTTGGAGTTTAAAAACCATTTCCCAATATTGTTTAAAAGGGCAAATAAAGGGAAATTTATTAAAACCAAAATCTTAGGTTGTTCGTCTTATTTTAAATTTCACCCTAAAAACAAGGAATTTAAAATATGAAAAAATACAAGGGGGAAATTAAAATTTTTTAAAAGGAATTAAGTTTAAAATCAAATTCGTTAAAATCAGTTTTAAAGGGTTTGGGAAAATTCGGGGGGGATTGTTAAAATCGTCGATTTATATATGAAAAAGGGATTTAGAAATTGAGGAGTTTTACAAGGGTGGGGTTTGTGTAATACAGAAAAAATGGTTTTTAAAAAGGGCAAGGCCTGAAGGGGGGAAGGGCAGATTAGTCGAGGGAGTGGGTAGGGCAGAGGTCAGCCTGGGGGAGTTTTGTGTGGGGCAGGGGCAGTCTGGGGGAGTGGTTTTAGGGCAGAGGCCCTTTTGGGGGAAGACCCGGGGGGTTTTTGTAGGGAAAAGGTCAGATGAGGGGTGTGTGAAAGGCAGGGGTCAGTCTGGGGGGGAGGGGGTGTGTAGGGCAAAAGGTAAATCGAGGGGGGGGTGGTTTTTGGGGGTTAGGGGCAGAGAGGTCAGTCTGAGGGATGGTGTAGGGAAAAGGTAAAGGGGGTGTGTGGGCAGGGCAGTCTGGGGGGTTTGTGTGAAGGGCAGGGGTCAGCTGAGGAAGTGTGTGGTAGGGAGAGGCAGTCTGAGGGAGTGTGTGGGGGGGGCAGAGGTCATTTGGGTGGGAGGGGGGTGTGTTTTTGGGGGGCAGAGGTCAGTCGAGGGAGGGTGAAAGGGCAGAGTCGCTGGGGGGATGGGGTTTGTGAAAACATTGGGGGGGTCATTTGGGAGAAATTTTTTTGTAGGGCAAAAATCAGTCTGAGGGAGTGTGTGTGGGGGAAGACAGAAGGAGGGAGTGTGTTGAAGGGCAGAGTTCAGTCTGGGGGGAAAAGTGTGGTGGGGGCCAGGGGTTTTCAGTCTGAGGGTGTTGTGGGGCAGGGTCATCTGAGGGAGGGGTTGGTAGGGCAGGGGGTTTCCATTAGAGGGAGGGTGTAGGGCAGGGGGTCATCGAGGGGGGGTTTTAAAGGGCAGGGGCCAGTTGAGGGAGTGTGGGGGGGTAAGGGTCAGTCGGGGGAAAGTGGGGGTTAGGGCAGAGGTCATTTCGGGGGGAATTTGTGTGTGGGCCCGGGGTTTCCCATTTTTAGGGATGTTTTTTGGGCAGAGTAAAGGGGTGTGGGGGTAGGGCAGAGGTCAGTCTGAGGGGTGGTGAAAGGGAGGGGTTTAGTCGAGGGGGGGGGTAAAGGGGCCCGGGGTTCAGTCGAGGGAGTGGGGGTAGGGAAAGGGGTAGTCTGAGGGAGGGGTGTAGGGCAAAAGGTCAGTCTGGGGAGTGGGGTTTTGGGCGAGGAAAATCTAGGGAGTGTGGTGGGGCCCGGGGACAGTCTGGGGGAGTGTGGGGGTTGGGAAAGGGGCCCAGCCCGAGGGGTGTGTGTAGGCAGAGGTCAGTTTTTGGGATGGGGGAGGGGAAAAAGGCAGAGACAGTCTGAGGGGGTGTGTGTGGGGCCCAAGGTCACGGGGGGGTTGTGGGGGGTAGGGCAGAGGTCAGCCTTTTTTGTGGGGGTGGGGCCCCGAGGTCGCCCTGAGGGAGTGTGAGTAGGGCAGGGGGCAGTCTGAGGGTGTGGGGGTAGGGCAAAGGTCAGTCCTGAGGGGTGTGTTTTGGGCAGGGGTCATTTTCCTGAGGGATTGGTGTAGGGCAGGGGTCACCTGAGGGAGGTGTGGGGGCAGAGGCAGCCCTGGGGGGTTTTGGTGTTTAGGGCGGGTTTTCATTCTGGGGAGTGTTTGGGGGTAGGGGAAAAAGGGGGGCGGGGTCTTGGGGGGAGTGTGTGTGGGGGCGGGGTCAGTAAGGGAGTGTTTTGTGGGGCAGGGGTCATTGGGGGAATGGGGTTTGGTAGGGCAGAAGTCAGCCGAGGGGGGTTTTGGGTGGGGCCCCAAAATTCAGCTGGGAAAAAGTGTGTGGGGGAGGGTCAAATCGGAGGGAGGGTTTTGGGCTGGGGGCAGGGGTCGCGGGGGGGAGTGTGAGTAGGGAAAGGGGCCCTTCTGGGGGAGTGGGTGGGCGGGTCGGGCCTGAGGGAGGGGGTTTTGTGGGAAAGAGGTCGTCTGAGGGGGGGTGTTTAGGGCAGGGGCAGTTTGGGGGAGTGTGTTTTGGGCAGGGGGTTAAACTGAGGAGTGTGTGAAAGGGCAGGGGTCAGTTGGGGGAGTGTGGGGGTAGGGTAGAGGAAGTCTGGGGGGAGTGGTTGTAGGGCAGGGGCCCAGTCTGGGGAGGGTGTGGGCAAGGGGTCAAGGGGTGGGTGGGGCAGAGGTCAGTTTTAAGGGGAGTGTGTGTGGGGAAAGGGGTCAGTCTGAGGGGAGTGGTGAAGGGGAGGTCGGGTCTAAAGGGGGGTTGTGTAGGGGCAGGGGTTTGGCGACGGGGAGTGTGTGAAAGGGCAGAGGTCAGTCGAGGGAGGGGGTTTTTTTTGGGAAGGGGTCATTTATGAGGGAGTGTGGGGGGGGCCCGAGGCCCGGTTGAGGGGTGTGTGTGGGGCAAGGCGGTCTGAAGGAGTTGTGTAGGGCAGGGGGTTTTTTGGGGGGTGGTAGGGAGGGGTCGTCTGGGGGAGTGTTTTGTGGGGCCCAGGGCTTCTGGGGGAGTGTTTTTTGGGGGGGAGAGGTCGTCTGGGGGGGAGGGGTGAAAGGAAAGAGGTCATTCTGGGGGGGAGTTTTGTTTTTGGGGGCAAGGTCGGTCTGGGGAGTGGGGGTGTAGGGCTAGCCGGGGAGGTTTCGGGGTTCCTGGGGAGTGGTGTAGGGCAGGGGTTCAGTCTGAGGGGGAAGGGGGTGGTGGGGGCAGAGGCCGTTGAGGGAGTAAGTGTAGGGAGGGGTCGTCTGAGGGAGTGGGTAGGGGCAGAGGCCAGGGGGGAAAGTGTGAAAAAAGGGCAGGGGTCTCTGGGGGAAATGGTTTTAGGGCGGGGAAGGGGGGGTCAGCCCGAGGAGGGTGTGTAGGGCAGGGGTGGGTTGAGGGAATGTGTGAAAGGGCAGGGCCCGGGGGGTCTTTGGGGAGGGTGTGGTTTTAGGGCAGAGGTCAGTCTGGGGGAGGGGTTTGTGGGGCAAGGTCAGCCTGGGGGAGTTTTTTTGGGTTTTGGGGAAAACTGAGGGGGGTTTTAAAATTGTCTGAGGGGGGGGTTTTAAAGGGAAAGGGGTTTCGTCTGGGGGGAGGGGTTGTAGGGCAGAGGTCACCCTGAGGGAGTGTGTTTTTAGGGCAGGGGGCAGTCTGAGGGTTTGTTTTTGGGGCCCAGGGGTTAAAGTCTGGGGGGTTGTGTGTGTAGGGCAGGGGGTCAGGCTGAGGGAGGGGAGTGTAGGGAAAGGGGTTCAGTTAGGGGTTTGTGTAGGGCAGGGTCATCTGGGGGAGTTTGTGTGGGGCAGGGGTTCAGCGAGGGAGGGTTTTGTAGGGCAGAGGTCAGTCGGGGTGGGAGGGGCGTTTTGGGGCAAAGGCAGCTGAGGGGGTGTGTGGGGGGAAAGGGGTCAGTCTGGGGGAGTGTGTGGGAAGGGCCCGGGGATTAGTTGCAAAAACGGGGAGAGTGTTTTTGGGGGGGAAGGGTCAGTCTGGGGGAGTAAGTGTAGGGCAGAGGTCATTGGGGGTGGGGGTAGGGAAGAGGCACCCGAGGGGAGTGTGTTAGGGCAGAGGTCAGCCTGAGGGGGTGGGTAGGGCAAAAGGTCAGTCTGGGGGGTGGGGTTTTTGGGGCCGAGTCAGTCTGAGGGGTTTTGTAGGGCAGGGTCAGTTTTGGAGGGGGGTTTGTGTGTGGGCAGGGGTCATTCTGGGGGTGTGTGTAGGGCAGGGGTTCAGTCGGGGGGATTGTGTGTAGGGCAGGGGCCCGTCTGAGGGAGTCGTGGGGGTAGGGGGAGGGGGGTTTTCAGTCTGGGGGAGGGGTTTTTGTAGGGCAGGGGTCAGCCTGGGGGAGTTTGGTGGGGCGGGAAGGTTCAGTCTGAGGGTTTTTTTGGTGGGGCAGAGTCAGTCTGAGGGGGTGTGTTTGGGGGGCAGAGCCCGTCTGGGGGAGTTTTGTTAGGGCAGGGGGCCGCGAGGATTTGGAGGGCAAAAGGTTTCATTTGGGGGTGTGTGTAGGGCAGGGGTTTAGTTTTGGGGGGTAGTGTGGTAGGGCAGGGGCAGTCTGGGGGGAGTGTTGTGTGGGGAAGAGGTCAGTTTTGGGGGGAGTTTTGGAAAGGCGAGGCCCTTTTTGGGGGGGGAATGTGAGTGGGGGCCAGGGGTTTCGGTCAAAAGGGAAAGTTAGGTAGGGCAGGGGTCAGTCCTGAGGGAGTGTGTGGGGCCCAGAGGTAAATTTCTGAGGGGTTTTGTTGTAGGGCAGAGGCAGTAGGGGGGAGTGTGTTGGGGGCCAGGGGCAGTTGAGGGAGTGTGTGAAAGGGCAGAGGTCAGTCTGAGGGAGTGTGTTTTGGGGCCCAGAGGTAAACTGAGGGGGGGTGTGTGTGGGGAAAGAGGCCCGTCTGAGGGAGTGGTGTAGGGCAGAGGTCAGCTGGGGGGTTTTTTGTGAAAGGGCAGAGGCCCATTTGGGGGAAGGGGGGGTGTGGGGTAGGGGGCAGGGGGTTCAGTCGGGGAGTGTGAAAAAGGGCCCAGAGGTCACCCTGGGGGGGTGTGTGAAAAGGGCAGGGGGTAAATCGGGAGGGAGGTGTGTGGGGAAAGAGGTCAGCCCTGGGGGAAGGGTGTAGGGAGAGGTCAGTTGGGGGGGTAGGTGTAGGGCAAGGTCAGTTTTGGGGGAAATGGGTGTAGGGAAAGGGGTTTCGTCTGGGGGATTTGGGGGGTAGGGCAGGGGGTCAGTCTGGGGGAGTGGTGTAGGGCGGGGGTCAGCCTAGGGAGTGTGTGTGGGCAGGGGCCCAATTCTGGGGAGTGTGGTGGGCAGAGGTCATTCTAAAGGGGAGTGTGTGAAGGGCAGGGGTCAGCCGGGGGAGTTTTTGGGGTAGGGAAAAGGTCAGTCTGAGGGTGTGTGTTTAGGGCGGTCAGTCTGGGGGAGTGGGGTGTGGGAAAAAGGGGGTAAGCTGAGGGAGTGTGTGGGGGCCCAAGGGGGGGGGGGGGGGGGTTTTGGGGAAATCTGTCTGGGGGGTTTTGTTTGTAGGGCAGAGGTCAGTCTTGGGGGGAGTGTGTGGGGGAAAGGGGTCAGTCGAGGGAGGTTTTGAAAATAAGGAAGGGGGGGGTCAGTCTGGGGGAGGGGTTTTGTAGGGCAGAGGCCCAGACTTGGGGGAGTGTGTGGTAGGGCAGCGGGGGAAATTTTTGGGGAGGTAATTGGGGGTGTGTGGGGGCAGGGGACATTCGGAGGGAGTGTGGGGAAGGGCAGGGGGTCAGTCTAAGGGAGTCGTGAAAGGGCAGAAGGTTCAGTGGGGTTTTGGGTAGGGCAGGGGGTCAGTCTGGGGGAGTGGTGTAGGGAAAAGAGGTAAACCGAGGGAGGTGTGTGGGGCAAGGTCAGCGAGGGGTGGGGGGGTGTTTAGGGGCATGGTCATCTGAGGGAGTGAAGTGAAAGGGGCAGGGGTCGCCCTGGGGAGTGGTTTTGGGCCGGGGACAGCTGGGGGGGGTTGTGGGGCATGGGTTTTTTTCCCCGGGGTCTTGAGGGGGGTTGTTTTGTAGGGCAGGGGATCAGTAGAGGGATTTGTTTTGTAGGGCGGGAGGTCAGTTTTAAGGGAGGGGTTGTAGGGCGGGAGGTCCGCCTGGGGAGTGTGGAAAGGGCAGGGGTCAGCCCGGGGGGTTTTGTGTGTAGGGCAGAGTCAGTCTGAGGGAGTGGGTGTGGGGCAGGGGTAAGTCGGGGGAAAATTGTTTTAGGGCAGAGGCCCATTTTTTGAGGGTAGGGTGTGGGGGAAGGTTCGGGGGTTTGTGTGGGGGAGGGCAAGGCAGTTTTGAGGGATTTGTTTTGTGGGGAAAGAGGTCAGTTTTGAGGGAGTGTGGGTAGGGAAGGCCCGTCGAGGAGGTGGAAGGGGCAGGGGAAACCAGCCCGGGGGAGGGGGTGGGTAGGGAAAGGGCGGCTGAGGGAGGGTATGTGGGGAGGGGTCAGTTGAGGATTGTGTGTAGGGCAAAAAGGATCGCCCTGAGGGGGGTGTGTAGGGCCCGGGGGTCATCTGGGGGGATGTGTGTAGGGCAGAGGCGCTGAGGGAGTGTGTTTTTAGGGCAAGGTCAGTCGAGGGATTTGTTTTGGGGAGGGAAAAGGGGTTTTAGGGGGGAAAGGGCAGTGTGGGGTAGGGCAGGGGCCCTTCTGAGTGGGGGGGGGTGCCGAGTAGGGGGCAGGGGTTTCAGCCTGGGGGGAGTGTGTGTGGGGGCCCAAAAGGTCAGTCGGGGGAGGGGGGGTGTGGGTTTTTGGGGGGCAGAGGTCAGCTGGGGGTGTGGGTGGGGCCCAAGGTCAGTCTGGGGGGTTGTGTTTTGGCAGAGGCGCTGGGGGAGTGGGGTGTGGGGGAGGGGTAAAACTGAGGGAGTGGTGTGGGGCAGACGCAGCTGAGGGATTTTGTGTGTAGGGCAGAGGCCCGCCCTTGAGGGGTGGTTTAGGGCAAAAGGTAAACCTGAGGGAGAGGGTTTTAAGGAAAAGGGGGTCTTCTGAGGGAGGGGGGTTTTTAGGGAAGAGGTCAGTCTGGGGGGAGGGGTGTGTAGGGAAGGGTCAGTTTTTAGGGAGTGTGTGTAGGGCAAGGTCATTTAAAAGGGGGTGTGGGAAGGGCCCCAGGGGGAGGGGGTGTGTGGGGCAGGGTCAGTTGGGGGAGTGTGTGGGGGGCAGAGGCAGCTGGGGGAGGTTTTTGTGGGGCCCAGTTTTTAGTCTAAGGGGGGTGTGGAAGGGCAAGGTCTTTTGGGGGATTTTAAATGTAGGGCAGGGGTTTCAGTTGGGGGGGAGTGGTGTGGGGCAGGGGTTTCAGTCCTGGGGTGTGGTGTGGGGCGAGGTCATTTGGGAGGGTGTGGTGGGGGAAAGGGGGGTCAGTCTGAGGGTGTGGTTAGGGCGGGGTCAGCAGGGGGGGTGTGTAGGGCAGAGGCATTTTTCGGAGGGTGGTGTGTGGGGGCAGGGAAAGTCGGGGGTGTGTGTGTGGGGCAGAGGTCAGATGAGGGGGGTTTGTGGGGAAGGGGGTCGCCCGAGGGAAGTGTGTGAAAGGGCAGAGGTCAGTCAAGGGGGTGGTTTTTGGGGGCAGGGTCATTGAGGGGTGTGTGTAGGCAGGGGTTTCAGTTGGTGTGTTAAGGGCAGAGGTAAACCTAAGGGGGGTGTGTAGGGCAGAGGTCATTTCGAGGGGTGTGTGTAGGGCAAGGTCAGCCCAAAGGGGGAAAGGTGTGTGGGGGGCAGAGGTCATCTGGGGTTTTTTGTTTGGGCAAAAAGGTCCAGTTAAAAGGGTTTTCCCGTTTTTGTGAAAGGCAAGGTAAAAAGGTCGGGGAAAAGGGTTGTGTTTTGTTATGGGCAAAGGTCATCGGGGAAAGGGTGTAAAATGTGTAGGGAAAAAGAGGGTAAAAAGTCCTTTGAGGGTTTTGTGTAAAAAAGGGGTAAATCTGAGGGTTGTGTGTTTTAAGGGCAGGGGTTCATTTGGGGTTTCAAACTGTGCTCCCCCATGAATTGGCTCCCCGGGGAAAAAAGTTTAGGAAAAACGGGTTACCCTCTTAAAATGGTTTTCCCCAAAGTAAACCCCATTCCTTTGTGCCCAACCTGTGGCTACCCCGTGTGACAGCACTGTGCTACCCTGGGGCCCTGTGAAAAACACTGTCCCACCCCTCTTTGGGACAAAATTTGTGCTACCCCCGGTTTTGGACAACATTTGTGCTACCATCGTGGGGGCCCCCAAACACTGTCTACCCTCCGGGGGTGACACACTGTCAAACCCTCAAAAATGAAAACCCCCAACACCTGTCAACCCTCGGGGAACAAAAAAAACCCTGGGGGCCCTTACCCTCGTGTGACGCACTGAACTCCCCTCGTGTAAACGCCGTACAAACCCTCGTGTGAACAGACTGCTTGTCCCCTTCCCCCCGTTGACAGCCCCTGTCCCCCAATACCCTTTCCCGTGTGAAAAGCACGTACAAACCCTCTTTGTCGACCAACCCTTTTCCCCTTATTTCCCCTTGTGGACAGCACTGTATTTAACCCTCATGTGGCAGCACTGTACTACCCTCCTGTGACAGCACTGTACTACCCTCCCTTGACAGCACTGTTTACCCTCGTGTGACAGCACTGTACTACCCTCGTGTGACAGCACTGTATTACCCTCGTGTGACAGCACTGTGTTACCCTCGTGTGACAGCACTGTGTTACCCTCGTGTGACAGCACTGTGTTACCCTCGTGTGGCACCCCGACCACTGTGTTACCCTCGTGTGACAACACTGTACTACCCTCGTGTGACAGCACTGTGTTACCCTCGTGTGACAGCACTGTACTACCCTCGTGCGAGAGTACAGTGCTACCTACGTATCGAGCATTACAATTTTAACAACTATCACAGGGTCTGAAAGCAAGTGTTTAAGTTTCAGAGTTACCGAGGTACGATCCCAAGAGGAATTTGACAAGGAGAAGCACCAGTTACAGCAACCGGATCCATTGATAGTTCTTTGATACTATGACGACTTGTACTGAAGATCTGAAAATTTTGATGAGGAATTCTTGCAATGTTCAGTAATATATGTAAAACTTGGAGAGCCATTTAGCGAAATAATCATGTATATTGTTCATTTTGATGTCAGAGAATTTAATACGAGATAAAATCAAGCAACAGAGCTTCAATGTTGTTAAGGTTAAGAAATGTTAGTCATGAAATTCATTCAAACCCAAGCCAACAAAGGTGCCTTTTCGATAAACCATCGCGGTAATCCCTGGTCTTTGTTGATCACTGTATCCAATATTCCTAGAGCCTTCACTGAACATCACTGTATCCAAGATCCTAGAGCCTTCACTGAACATCACTGTATCCAAGATACTAGAGCCTTCACTGAACATCATTGTATCCAAGATCCTAGAGCCTTCACTGAACATCACTGTATCCAAGATCCTAGAGCCTTCACTGAACATCACTGTATCCAAGATCCTAGAGCCTTCACTGAACATCACTGTATCCAAGATCTAGAGCCTTCACTGAACATCATTGTATCCAAGATCCTAGAGCCTTCACTGAACATCACTGTATCCAAGATCCTAGAGCCTTCACTAAACATTACTGTATCCAAGATACTAGAGCCTTCACTGAACATCACTGTATCCAAGATCCTAGAGCCTTCACTGAACATTACTGTATCCAAGATCCTAGAGCCTTCACTGAACTTACTTGATCAAGATCATTAGAAGCTTCACTAACACTTAACCTGGTACAAGTGCTGAGCCTTCATGAACAACACCAAGCTCCTGTAAAGAAGTTCATGAACACACGTACCACAGATCCTAAGCACTTCACTGACTTCTTGGATCTAAGATGACATTAGGAGTCTGTTTCACATACACACTTGCAAACCTGGTACAAGTGGTGACCCCATGACAACACCAAGTTTCTCGTGTAAAATAATGTTCAGCACACACACACACACATACATACAGTCACTCACACACACACACACACACACACACACACACACCACACACTGTGGTGGCTGTTTCTAACAGACCTGTTGTCTGTTTCTTCTTCATTCCTGTTGGAAATTCATTATTGTCGATTATAACATTGAAATTAATTTGAATATCAAAAGTTTTTTAGCGATTCCACATCAATATTTTTCATCATAACCGACCTACTGAAATTAGAGCTTTGTATTTCTTGAAGAACCTGTTGAATTATCACGAACTGTTAAAAACGTTTAGGTTTTATTAGACCAAAACAAAAAAATTTTAATTAAAACTTTAGAAAATCCAGGTAATTTACCTGGATTATCTAAAATTAGCTGGTAAATATCCATGTATACCGTTTGCAATTATACCTTTTCATACTTCTCAAAAATTGTATTAAACTTTTCCCCTAAATTTCAAAAAATTATGATAATGTGTCTAGCAAGATTTTATATTTAGATTAATAAGTAAAATATTACATATCTTAGCCACATAATTTGTCTTCCTTAAGACACATCTTCCACTTCTCATATTACTCTTACAGTTACATAATTACCTTCATTAACAATATTTATCATAAGAATTTATTAATATTCTGGCGATTTTTCCAAAGAGTTAAATATTCATAATTTTCTTAATGATGAAAGTTAAAAAAATCTCTAATTAGAGATCACAAAAATTATTTTCTAGAATATATTGCACAAGCTTAAAAGAAATATTAAAAACATGTTCCCAAAAATTATCAGTTCTTGTAAAAATTTAATAATATTTCTGATAAGAGTATTATCGCACATTACATTTTTACGAGTAATTAATTTCGATAAAGAAAATAAAAGTAATTTCTAGGGATTAAAATTAACCTTCACTTACAACTTATGAAATTATCTTTTGTTAATATTCTGTTAGCTATCAGAAATATATCCTTAGTTAATAAAAACACTGGGTATATAAACACTGGGTATATAAACACTGTGGTATATAAACACTGGTATATAAACACTGGGTATATAAACACTGTGGTATATAAACACTGGTATATAAACACTGGGTATATAAACACTGGGTATATAAACACTGGGTTTATAAACACTGGGTTTATAAACACTGGGTTTATAAACACTGGGTATATAAACACTGGGTATATAAACACTGGGTATAAAACACTGGGTATATAAACACTGGGTATATAAACACTGGGTTTATAAACACTGGGTATATAAACACGGTATATAAACACTGGGTATATAAACATACCCTAATGAGAAGAAAACGTGTTAACACTAGTAGAAACTTGCTCCTGACAAAAGTACTTTCCTGGCTCTTAGAAAACTGCCCTATAAAATTTTCTTAAAAAAAAAAAAAAAAGTACTATCCTCACCACCAACAAAAATGTCCTTAACTTTTACATGAAAATTACCTAACTTTTAAAAATGCGGCAGCGCTGTATAGCCCTTGTGGGTTTAGCGCTTATTTTTCATTATAATAATTTAAAAATACGTGTCTTTTATAAATGCATCTCCATCATATAAAAAAATCCACTTCTAACTTATTAAAAAAATATGTATCATTCTATCGTCCGAATACGAGAGTTATTATTACGCAAGTGATGGTAACTATTTATAATTAACTATTTATAACTATTTATAATTAAGAAAACTACTGCAGAAGCAGAAAATTGTCCATTATATACCTGAAACTCGTTAAAATTAGCACGAAATGACATCAGATTAGTAATGTTCACCGGTGTTCAAAGGGAAAAAGACCAAAATATTTGCATCGTTCTATTTTCTTGAATATTCAAAAAAAAATTACATATTGCAAAGAATATAAGAACAATAACAGTGTTTACATGGCTGGACGACCTTGAAGGTAGTCTTCATGGTTATCCTGACATACTGGGGGTCGTCTACGTGATTAATACCAGTGTCAGGAAACACTCGTCCCGTATTTTAAGCATAAAATAACAATGTTATCCATCACCTGTCGCCCCTTATATCTTTAACGCCATGAAATATTGTGTATGAAGTCTGCTTTGTGGAGCTGTTGCATTGTTGTGAAGGATGATGGTATCTCGATCACTTCAGGACGTTTCTCTCTGACTGAACCGAGGTGAGTGGTGTTACAATGATGATTTATAATGGTTAAGACACATGCAACAGTTAGGTACCTTTATTCAGAAACGTTACGCCTGCACAGTAGGCTTTCTTGGAGTACAGAGGCAGCAGTAGAGATGTAAAGACGATGCAATCAGTTCATCAGCCTTGAAGACGTAGATCTGAGGTGGTCAGTCCCTCAGCCTGGAGACTTGAAGTATTGTGTATTCACGGTTCCATCACATTTTTTTCGAGACTAGTGAAAATATAGGGACGTAAATGTGTTTTCTGTTTATCTATTCCCGTTAGACGCCCGGGAGTAAGCCTAGTCTGGTGACGCCATGGCTGTTTACCAGAGTTTTAAATGTACATTTCGAATTTTCTGAATTTGCAATAATTTTCTAAATGAAAGAAGATTCTTGCTATGACTTATGTAATGAGCCTCGTATATTCTTAATTACTGTACACGAAAAAAATCTATGAAAATTGTATTCATAAATTAAAGAGTTTTATAGAAAAATATTAAGTAAAAGTAGTAAGATGAGGATTTTGCCATAGTAATGAGTTTGTTAAGTGAGCTTATTGGAGAACACACGTCCTTGGTAGGAGTAGATTAGAGTGGGCTGCATTAGGTTAGGGTTCGTTGGGTTGCGTTAGGTTAGGGTTGGTTGACTGGGTTAGGTTAGGCTAGGGTGGGTTAGGTTAGGATTAAGTTGAGCTTTACTGTAATAATGTTGAATATTAGCAGAAATCAGTAAATAGAAAATGCATTAAAAACTATCTCAAAATTCAGGCTTAAATTCCATCTTGTGGCATGGTGAAGTGAGGAGAGATTAAGTTAGGATGAATAGTGTGGGTTGGGTTTATTGGTAAATATTGATATAAAATAAAATTGTGTACACACTTAATGGCCACTTTATTAGGTAGTACTGGGTAGGGACTCCCTTTGCCCCCAGAACAGCCTGAATTCTTCGTGGCATGGATTCAATGGTGCTGGAAACATTCCTTAAGGATTTTGGGTCATGTTGATATGACTGCATCACACAGTTGCTGCAGATTTGTCGGCTGCACATTCATGCTGCGAATCTCCCGTTCCACAACATCCCAAAGGTTTACTCCAAATTTCGACCATACTGTCTCCATGTCGCTGCCGAAATCGCGATTTGTCATATCAGGCGACGTTTTTCCAATCTTCAACTATCTAGTGTTGGTGAGCTTGTCTCTACTGTAGCCTCAGTATCCTCTTCTTACCTGACTGGAGTGGAACCCCGTGTTGTCTTCCGAAAACACGAGTTGTGCGTTCTGCATATCACTGTTGTAACGTGTGCTTGAGTTACTGTTGTTTCCCTGTCAGTTTGAACTAGTCTAGCCGTTCTCCTCGGACATCTCTCATTATCACGTTTTCACCCACAAAACTGCTGCTCACTAGTTTTATTTTTCTACATCATTCTCTGTAAGCTGTAGAGATTGATCAGAAGACATTGTGAAAACGGAGAGGAAAGGTGGCAGTAATGTTTGATGTAGTAAAAGTAATAAAAACAGTAATGATAACAGCAGCCTCAAAAACGTTAGTAACAGTAGTAATAATTGTAATATTAGTAATCGTGGTAGCAGTAATAATTGTAGTAATAATCTCAGTAGTAGTAATTGTAGTAGTAACAATAATAGAAGCAATAATTTTAGTAATAGTAGCAACGGAGATAAATTACTTTACAAGTGGATGGAGAAGCAGGTAACTCCATTCCCTAGCACAAGGCCCAAAGGGGCACACAAAGGAACAAAGAAAAGAGCACTGCAGTAGGCCTAACAGCCCATGCTACATAAAGCAGCAGCAAGTAAGGAGAAAGAGTTAAGATAAAGGTGGGAAAAATACCAACGATAGATGAAAAGAAAAGGCGAGGGAAGGGTAAAGACCAGGCCAAGTCACGAGTGCTCTGAAGATTAAGGCATCTGACAATGTTTTAACAGAGGCACACAACTCCAATAACACAACCTGAACTATGATTCATGGTAGGAATGTTGTACATGATGCCCAGTTTAACTGGAGAGCGAAGTTGAAGAATTAGACACATGCAACATCTGGGTATCTATTTGTAGATGTTTCGCCATTCAGTGGCTTTATCAGTACAATATAATGGCATAATGTGAAGACTGTGGTATATACAAAAGTCGAAGTAATCAGTTCCTTAGCCTAAGAGTAGGTAATGAGTACCGTAGACTCGAAAGTCTACGGGGCTCATCACCTACTTGTCTGAGACTTATTACCTCGTATTACGAACACAGGTAAAGAATGGCATGTGAGACCTGGTCGTAATGGGAATGTGGAGCAAACTAAACTAAACAGTAGACTATAATGTATATTTGCCTTTACTAGATGATGTATACAGGTATGTACACTATGTACAATATGTACAGATAGAATAGTAAGTGACAGATGGCAAAGCACAAGCCAGAGTGTGCGCCGTGCTCAACCAGCAGCTAGACAAGTCTGCTTACCACAAGTGAACCACGTTGCTTCAGCTTTGGCGGGCTTGCCTGTGATTGACCACTGAACCAAGGTACTGATTTAACGATGGGTACTCTATTGATCGTTAAACCCTTACCACCCAGTTCGCTGGTTTGGAGGTAGCCTATATGGGAGTGTGACATACGTCGAATAAATTGTAACATACTCTTGCATGCCACACCTCGTTTTTTGTATATATTATAGTCTTCACATTATGAGCTTGTATTGCATTGATAAAGCTACTGGTTGGTGAAACACCTACAAATTAAAGATACCCAGATGTTGCCCATGTATCTAATTCTTCGTTTTATCGGTATTCTATCTCATTCACTAACAGGAGGGCATTTGTGAAGGCGAAAGAAGTGTAAGCAGTGTCTGCAAGGCGAACACTTGTGTTCTTTAAAGCTATTAGAAAGAGCGGCTAGTTTGATCCACGTATTAGAAGCAGGGGAGCAGGAAATGGAGTGGACACCGGAAGTATCAGTAATGGGAGAAGGATGAAGCAGAATACTACGAAGTGTATTAGTGTAACGATATGATAGTTTGATAGCTGGAGGACGGAGGGTATTACGAAAATGTTCTTGTTTGGAATCATAGGAAAAGCATAAGAGGTTTTTGTAGAGGAAAATTTGGAGAGAAGGAAGTCCAGTTAGCATGAGAGTAGACTAAGTTTATGAAATTCTGAAGATAAACAAAGCGAGAGAACGAGCCGCGAACAGTAGAAATTTCAGAGATGAGAAACTGAGGATCACATATGAGGAGGACACAGATGCATACGAGGCCTAGGAACTAGGCCACAAGAGTAGTTAATAGGAGAACATCTGGATTTATATTTACAATTTGTTTCACCTATTTCAAATTAATTTAGGATAGTTGACTTAAATGTATGGTAACTTATTTTCATTAATATGATGCCACAAACAGGTTATTATCTCTATATTCCTCAATAAGTGGATAATCAAACAAAGTGTTCAAGTAACCATAAGACTGACCACATTTTATATTTAATTTGATCTTTTGTGCGTGTCAGACTGCTGGAAATGTAACCAAGCCCAAGCCTGACTACTGCAACATCAGTCTGTTCACAGTGCAAGTTGCTCCGTAAATGTGCTTATCTATGTTGTTATCACAGTGATATATAGATCGACTCAGGCTTCTAACTGTATTCCTAAGTTATTTAGACTATTTACGACTCTCCAAATATACGTATATACCCCCAGAAGGTACTCTCTCTTTCTAATTTCCCCTCAAGAAAGGTTCCTTGATGTTGGTGAGGGGCTCTTGATTTAGGGAATTGGATCTGTGCTCCAGTTCCCCGAATTAAGCCTGAATGCCTTCCACATCCACCCCACCAGGCGCTGTATAATCCTCCGGGTTTAGCGCTTCCCCTTGATAATAATAATAATAATCTGGCTAATTCATGAGATTCATCATGTAGGACTAATTGAATGTGTGAAGAGTCAGAAAAATTTAACATGAATTCCTTTTTCTTTGATTTAATATATGTACCTGGCTTCTCCAGCGAGCATGTTGGTCATTATGGGAGTCAAATGCTCTTATAATGATGACAAATCAGTAATGATCGAGGACTCAGGCTCGTTGTTGCAAGTTAACTTTAGTGCCATTAAGATGGCAAACAATTCACTTTAGTGCCATTAAGATGGCAAACAATTCACTTTGTAAAAGAAGATCAGTTATTAATCCTTATGTCTAACTCAATAAGGATGTCATAGTTATTACTTAGAGAGGCAGCAAGAGCAGGTGCAGCCCTGCCAGCAGACTCCTGCTGGAGGTGACAACAAGAGCAGATGCTGCCCTGCCAGTAGACTCCTGCTGGAGGTGACAACAAGAGCAGATGCAGCCCTGCCAGTAGACTCCTGCTGGAGGTGACAACAAGAGCAGATGCAGCCCTGCCAGTAGACTCCTGCTGGAGGTGACAACAAGAGCAGATGCTGCCCTGCCAGTAGACTCCTGCTGGAGGTGACAACAAGAGCAGATGCTGCCCTGCCAGTAGACTCCTGCTGGAAGTGACAACAAGAGCAGATGCTGCCCTGCCAGTAGACTCCTGCTGGAGGTGGCAACAAGAGCAGATGCAGCCCTGCCAGTAGACTCCTGCTGGAGGTGATAACAAGAGCAGATGCAGCCCTGCCAGTAGACTCCTGCTGGAGGTGACAAGAGCAGATGCGGCCCTGCCAGTAGACTCCTGCTGGAGGTGACAAGAGCAGATGCGGCCCTGCCAGTAGACTCCTGCTGGAGGTGACAACAAGAGCAGATGCGGCCCTGCCAGTAGACTCCTGCTGGAGGTGACAACAAGAGCAGATGCAGCCCTGCCAGTAGACTCCTGCTGGAGGTGACAACAGAGCAGATGCAGCCCTGCCAGTAGACTCCTGCTGGAGGTGCAACAAGAGCAGATGCAGCCCTGCCAGTAGAATCCTGCTGGAGGTGACAACAAGAGCAGATGCAGCCCTGCCAGTAGACTCCTGCTGGAGGTGACAACAAGAGCAGATGCGGCCCTGCCAGTAGACTCCTGCTGGAGGTGACAACAAGAGCAGATGCGGCCCTGCCAGTAGACTCCTGCTGGAGGTGACAACAAGAGCAGATGCAGCCCTGCCAGTAAACTCCTGCTGGAGGTGACAAGAGCAGATGCAGCCCTGCCAGTAGACTCCTGCTGGAGGTGACAACAAGAGCAGATGCGGCCCTGCCAGTAGACTCCTGCTGGAGGTGGCAACAAGAGCAGATGCAGCCCTGCCAGTAAACTCCTGCTGGAGGTGACAACAAGAGCAGATGCGGCCCTGCCAGTAGACTCCTGCTGGAGGTGACAACAAGAGCAGATGCGGCCCTGCCAGTAGACTCCTGCTGGAGGTGACAACAAGAGCAGATGCGGCCCTGTCAGTAGACTCCTGCTGGAGGTGACAACAAGAGCAGATGCAGCCCTGCCAGTAAACTCCTGCTGGAGGTGACAACAAGAGCAGATGCGGCCCTGCCAGTAGACTCCTGCTGGAGGTGACAACAAGAGCAGATGCAGCCCTGCCAGTAAACTCCTGCTGGAGGTGACAACAAGAGCAGATGCAGCCCTGCCAGTAGACTCCTGCTGGAGGTGACAACAAGAGCAGATGCAGCCCTGCCAGCAGACTCCTGCTTAGATCCATCAATATATATAATTTGTGATATATTCTTACAGTGAGGCAAATAAATTTCATGCGTGGAAGAGTAGGATAGTTCCAATTCCTGAGATCAAGAGCTCTTCAGCAGCATCAAGGCACCCCTCTTCTTTGAAAGGGGATTTAATATCAAGATTAATCATCACATGCCGCCCCAGACAGCAATTACACGAAGCGGTCATCAGATACAGAGAGAGCAACCAGATAAAATGATCTGACAAAAGACTGGATATTAGTAGCAGCAGCAGCACACTGGACCTCACGTGTCTCGCTTATATCTCTCCCCATCTCGCAAAGAAACAAGGCAATATATTCATTATTGGTGGAAGATGGCCAGGGGTGGCCAAGTGGTGGTGGAGTTGGCCAGGTAATAGTGGTGGTGGGGGGAGGAGGAATTGGCCAGGTAATAGTGGTGGAGGTTGAATGACTACGTAGTCGGAAAGGGTAGTCGGTCTCTCGGTCTTGATGCCTCGATGTTTCGGTCTGTGTCTGTATCTGTCTGTCTGTGTGTCTGTCTCTCTTTTCCCCCATCATATTCTAAATTCTCCTCCTCCGTCACTCTTCCTCCATTTATTATTTGCACTTCCCTTTCTCTTTTTCTTTTCACCATCCCTAATTCCTTCCTAGCTCCTCCTCCACTCTTCCCCACGTCTCCACTATTATTCTCCCTCACCCTATCATTCCCATCTCCCCTTCTCCGACATCTATCTCCCCTTCTTTCTCACCCTATGTCTCCGTAGCTCTCCCTTCCAGAATCACTAAACACCCTACCTTCCTTCCTCTCCCTCCCTCCCTCCGTCTCCCTCCCTCCGTCTCCCTCCCTCTCTCCCGCAGCGTTGTTCTCTCCATTATTACTTCGTTGGCATATTTGTATTCAGCAACAATTTCCTCCAATTTTCCGCTAAGTTAGCAATGACGTCACGGCCTAGCGCTTCGCCAAGTGGCTAGGGTACCAGGCTGCCACATCCCCCCTAGGGGAAAGGGGATATAGGGAAAGGGGGAGGGGTAATTTGAGGTATGGATTCAGGCTTGGAGATACTGGGCTCTGGTGGTTAAGATGCTGTCTTGTGCTGCAGCTGGCGGGATTGCTTTGGTGCTGAGATGTTGCACTGATATTCTGGGATGTTACACGGAGATGCTGGGATGCTTGCCATGGGGTGACGTTTTGAAATACTGAGAAGCTATGCTGGGATGTTGCCTTGAAATGCTCGGCTGCTAAGATGCTGTCTTGAGGGGCTGGGATGCTGCCTTGAGGTGACTTACACTATATATAATACCAACAAACGTTTAAAATAGGCATGCACTACTTTAGGTAACTTTATTGACGGAACGTTTCGCCGACCAGGAACTCAATCAGTCCAATGAGCAGAGTAAAACAGAGAACTGAAACATAATGGAAACTATGATGGCAACGTTTCGCTTGGAGACCATAATTTATCAGGTCGACAGAGGATAGGTACGCATAGCGGAGAGAGCATGTGATGAGTGAGGTGCCATCTTACTTCAGGTCAAGGGGAGGTGTATTGATGATGAGGGAAAACGGGCACCCACCCAGGGGTAGGAAAAAAAATTATGCAAGATTTTCACCGCAAGTCCCATTTATGGGTCACCCATTTGACTTTGTTACAGCAAAATGCTATATTGTTATGCCCCATTAACTGGGAACTAATTTAGTCCTAAGTGATGGTCTGTGTCGTATGGATGAGGGCAGGGTCAAGGTACCTTTGTTTCGCATTTTGCACCAGTAACGAGACTATTTCTGAGCCAATTCATGTGATGAAGGGCAACGTAGCCTGGCAAAACACGAAAAGTTGCTGGAGTGCTTGAGCGGCACGTATGTTAAGGTTGATGCGCGCGGTTACTAAGCCGTCTCAGTCACACCATCATCATTGCAACAATGGATGGAGTAGATTTCTGTACTCTTCTCGTGGCTGGCGCTAATCTTCTATGAGTCTGATATTTCTGACAGTGAAGGTGGTGCAAGGTGTGTACCTGGGAGTACGCTGGAAAAAATCTATAGCAGAGGGCTTCGAAATCCAGTACGTGGCTATCTGCTGAATACTATCTGCTTCTCTCTAGATTAAGGACTATAATTTATTATCTAGATGTTCGAGGCAGGGATTTTAAATCAGACCTCCCTCCCTCTCCCTCCTCCTCCTCCTCCCCTTCTCTACATCTCCCCTTCTCTCCTTCTCCCTCTTCCCCCTCTCTCTTCCTCTCTCTCCCTCCCCTTCCCTTCCTCTCTCCCACCCTCCCTCTACCTCTCTCCCCCCTCTCTCCCGTTCTCACCCGTCACTGCCGGCATGAAATAAGGAGGAAAAAATATACCATTCTGTATTAAAAAATGGTATGGAAGTTACGGGAAATGGAAGTGAAGAGAAGCCAGGGATACCAGCGACTTCTGTGTTTCAGTACCTCTTCTAGCATCGCTAGAAGAGGTACCGAAACAGTTACTGTTGCTAACAGAGCAGTGTGTACCAGTGGTGCTACTTACAGTGCTATTCCCAGGTACTGTGGTGTAGGCTGGATACACACCCCGCTGTGTCTACTACACACACCACTACTACATCTGCTTCTACCATCATTATTGACCTGGGCGGCTCATCATTGATCTGGTGTCTGACTGTGTCAAGATTATTAATATCATAAGTAAGCGCTAAACACATGAGGACCACACAGCGCTGGAGATTTTCCTCAATCTTCGTTTCCTGTGAGAGAAGATGCTAGGTGCTTTGAGTCTCCTAATTAAGTTTCTTAGCCTAATTACAGCACCCACTAATTACTCTGAAGGGCAATTTGTGCGCTTCCGTCCGGGCCGTAAGACGTAACATGGAAATATCGAATTCATTACGAGGATTTCCACGGTTACTGAACGTAGTATAAAATACAGACAAGTTAATGAGTAAGACACATGTGCACAATTTTGTACCTTTATTGTTGAAAGGTTTCGCCTATGCAGTAGGTTTCTTCAGTCAAATGCAGAGGAGAATATATTGTGGGCAGCAGTAGTGGTGATATAATCAGTCATCAACCTAGGAGAAATAATTTGAGACGGTCAGTTCCTCAGCCTGGAGAAGAGTTCAGCTCCATGGAGCTACCAATTGAGCCAGGGGATACCCATCTCTCTATCCCGAGGTACGACAATAACTTTTTTTTTTTACCCATCAATTCTACAGATTAAGAATCATTATCCTCAATTTATTTCAAGGTCCAGCCGTGTCTAAAGTATCTCTCTCCACCCCCAGTATGCGATCTACAACAGTCGATTAACACCCAGGTACCTACTTACTAAGCGAATAAGGACAGCAGGTGTAAGGAAACATGTCCAACGTTTCCACCGTGCCGGGGATCGAACCACGGATCTTCAGTGAGATGAGTGTGCTTACTGAAGATCAGCTTTTTTTCTTTTTTAACACAGGATTTGACAAGGTTAGGTTATGGATTCCTAACTTTATTGGCAAGTTGAGAGCTGTTACCTACATCAGCTCATTTGAAAGCATTTTTATTATGAAACATACAAGTAGGGAACAGGATGAAGTTGGAGCCATCTGTGGGCCAACATTTTCATTTGATCAACTGACTTTATCTCGTTATGATTATGCTGTACAAACGTGTTCCAGACTCGAGTCATCCTGGGCATAAATGAGCTCAGATGAAGTGATTCTGGAGAAGGGTAAAGCCAGAGTGAAGTTGCTGCTTTCTACCCGTCTTGTGGTGTAGAAGCTCGCTTCTCGCTGTCCTCGAAGTGGATCCAAGTGTGGTACTTTGACAATATTGGATTTGTACATAACAGTAAGGCCACCCACATCCCTCCTGTGTTGAAGGCTCTGCTGAAATGACAGATCTATCCAGGATGGGTCTAGGCGAGAGATGAGACGTCTTGCTCTGTTCTCTACTCTGTCAAGTAGTTGCAGATGAGAGAGAGGGGGGGGGGCAGGCAAACCAAGAAAGTGGAGCATACTCAAGGTGTGAGCGTACTTGTGCCTCGTACAGAATCTTGCAACCCCTACTGTCGAGCAGATGCGAGATACGTCGAAGTGCTGTAATCTTCCTGGTTGCCATGTTTGCAAGATTTACAACATGGTTCTTCATGGTCAGTTTGGAGTTAAATTTAACCCCAAGGATATCAACTTCTTCCCCGGGTACCAACGCTCTCCCATTCATACTTATTACTGCTCCGGTATTACCATCATGGTACCTAGATACCATCATGTGTGTTTTCTCGAGTGAAAATGTTACTTGCCATCTATTTCCCCGAGCTGATATAGCTCTTAGCTGGTGACTGATGTAGCTTAGAGCAGCTGGCATTTCTTCTCTTGGATAAGCAAATGTCAGAGTACAGTCGTCTGCGTATGCATGGGATTCTGGGATGAGATGAAGGTCATTGAAGTAGACATTCTCTCTCTCTCTCATTTCATTCTTTCATTCCTTTTCTTCCTCACCGCTCTCCCTTTTTTCTTCCTCCAACCTCTTCCTATTCACTTTCCTCCTTCTCTTTCTCCTATATTCACACCCCAGATTTATTCCTCTTACTTCTCTTCCTCATCGACTTCCTCCTCCTCCTCCTCCTCCTCCTCCAGAGAGCAATAAGCCGATCTTATTACCTGTTGTGACTGACGCCCAGACAACGTCAGATTCGGATTACTGGGAAGTCATCAGGGAATGTGTGGCACCCCAGTAATGTGGGTGGCACCTCAGTAATGTGTGTGTGGCACCCCAGTAATGTGTGTGTGTGGGGTGCACCCCAGTAATGCGTGTGTGGTGCACCCCAGTAATGTGTGTGGTGCACCCCAGTAATGTGTGTGTGTGTGGTGCATCCCAGTAATGTGTGTGGTGCACCTCAGTAATTGTGTGTGTGGTGCACCCCAGTAATGTGTGTGTGTGGGGTGCACCCCAGTAATGTGTGTGTGTGGTGCACCCCAGTAATGTGTGTGTGTGTGGTGCACCCCAGTAATGTGTGTGTGTGGTGCACCCCAGTAATGTGTATGTGTGTGCGGTGCACCCCAGTAATGTGTGTGTGTGTGTGGTGCACCCCAGTAATGTGTGTGTGTGTGTGTGGTGCACCCCAGTAATGTGTGTGTGTGTGTGTGTGTGGTGTGCACCCCAGTAATGTGTGTGTGTGTGTGGTGTACCCCAGTAATGTGTGTGTGTGGTGCACCCCAGTAATGTGTGTGTGGGGATGGAGGTGGCTGGCACCCCAGTGGTGTGTGTGTGTGGGGGGGGGGGGGGGCTCCCAGTAGTGTAAATGTGGCCTAGTAGTGTGTGTAGCCCCCGGCAGTGTGCGCGCCCCCCTAGTAGTGTGTGTGTGTGTGTGTGTGTGAGGGGGGCCCAGAACCGTGTAGCCACCAGTAGTGTGTCCCCTAGTAGTGTGTGGGTCAGTAGCGCGTGTGTGGCTCCCCAGTAGTGTGGGCCCCTCAGTAGTGTGTGTGGGGCCCCTCAGTAGTGCGTGTGTGGCCCCCAGTAATGTGTGGGGCCCCCAGTAGTGTGTGTGGCACCCCAGTAATGAATATGTGGCACCCCAGTAATGGGTGCGTCACCCCAGTAAAGGGTGCGTCACCCCAGTAATGCGTGTGGCACACCAGTAATGGGCGTGTGGCACACCAGTAACGGGTGTCACACCAGTAATGGGTGTGTGTCACACCAGTAACGGGTGTGTGGCGCACCAGTAACGGGTGTGTGGCGCACCAGTAACGGGTGTGTGGCGCACCAGTAACGGGTGTGTGGCACACCAGTAACGGGTGTGTGGCACACCAGTAACGGGTGTGTGGCACACCAGTAACGGTGTGTGGCACACCAGTAACGGGTGTGTGGCACACCAGTAACGGGTGTGTGGCACACCAGTAACGGGTGTGTGGCACACCAGTAACGGGTGTGTGGCACACCAGTAACGGGTGTGTGGCACACCAGTAACGGGTGTGTGGCACACCAGTAACGGGTGTGTGGCACACCAGTAACGGGTGTGTGGCACACCAGTAACGGGTGTGTGGCACACCAGTAACGGGTGTGTGGCACACCAGTAACGGGTGTGTGGCACACCAGTAACGGGTGTGTGGCACACCAGTAACGGGTGTGTGGCACACCAGTAACGGTGTGTGGCACACCAGTAACGGGTGTGTGGCACACCAGTAGCGGGTGTGTGGCACACCAGTAACGGGTGTGTGGCACACCAGTAACGGGTGTGTGGCACACCAGTAACGGGTGTGGGGCACACCAGTAACGGGTGTGGGGCACACCAGTAACGGGTGTGGGGCACACCAGTAACGGGTGTGGGGCACACCAGTAACGGGTGTGGGGCACACCAGTAACGGGTGTGGGGCACACCAGTAATGGGCGTGTGGCACACCAGTAATGGGCGTGTGGCACACCAGTAATGGGCGTGTGGCACACCAGTAATGGGCGTGTGGCACACCAGTAATGGGCGTGTGGCACACCAGTAATGGGCGTGTGGCACACCAGTAATGGGCGTGTGGCACACCAGTAATGGGCATGTGGCACACCAGTAATGGGTGTGTGGCACACCAGTAATGGGCGTGTGGCACACCAGTAATGGGCGTGTGGCACACCAGTAATGGGTGTGTGGCACACCAGTAATGGGTGTGTGGCACACCAGTAATGGGTGTGTGGCACACCAGTAATGGGTGTGTGGCACATCAGTAATGGGTGTGTGGCACACCAGTAATGGGTGTGTGGCACATCAGTAATGGGTGTGTGGCACACCAGTAATGGGTGTGTGGCACACCAGTAATGGGCGTGTGGCACACCAGTAATGGGTGTGTGGCACACTAGTAATGGGTGTGGCACACTAGTAATGGGTGTGTGGCACACTAGTAATGGGTGTGTGGCACACTAGTAATGGGTGTGTGGCACACTAGTAATGGGTGTGTGGCACACTAGTAATGGGTGTGTGGCACACCAGCAATGGGTGTGTGGCACACCAGCAATGGGTGTGTGGCACACCAGCAATGGGTGTGTGGCACACCAGCAGTGGGTGTGTGGCACACCAGTAATGGGTGTGTGAGACGTATCAAGTAGGAGGAAGTATTAGGAAGAATACGAATCTGTGACCCACTTAGAAGGTTGGTCGTGGAGCGGGTGTATCGTGAGGGCGGTGACTAGACGGGTGGGCGGGCGGGCAGATGAGCGGGCGGGCAGATGAGCGGGCGGGTGAAGAGGTGAGTGAATGACTTGATACTTAAACAGGTGGGTGGGGTTTGAGGTTGGCCAGGTGGGCGACTGGGCGGGCAGGCAGGCGGTGTTAGGTGTGTGGATGGCACGGGAGGGCCTGTCGTGACGAAGAGACGGGTGAAGGTGTATTCTCAACATCGACTATTAGCGTGTGTGGGTGTTGTCAGTGTGTATTATCTGACCCGGTTTACTACCCACTTCCCTGCCCCCCCCCCCTCCCACAGACAACACCTTACCTATTATACACTCTCATGTGCGAATATTAGTAAAATTATCGTCTATATTTTTGGTAAAAACTTTTTATTTAAAGAAACTTAAGATACATCAAAATTAGATATTATCACTTGGAATAAATGAAACATTACTGTTACAGTTTGCTCTCCAGTTAATAAAATCTGTAGTAGACCTAATGGACCATGTTGGTAGTGGTAGAGGTCACGTCTTATCAAGTCACGACAAGGTTATACTCTTTCTGGGAGGATTGAGGTGTTGTACACGTGCGTTTTTGAAGATGTCACATATGCGCCCATCGATGTCTTTGTATAGACTTATTTCAAGGTTTTGCGCGGTTTTCCCGACGTATATCTTGTCACAGCCTCCACAAGGATTTATGTAAACCATTGTGTCGAATGCCTCAAGGTTCTCCGGTATGGTCCTGACAAGGCCTTTGATGGATCTGCTGGTGGTCATGGTGACCTGTGTTGCCTTGTGTAAGCGTTTTGGAGATGTACGGGGCAACTTGCCTGTTGAAATGGATGGTAACTTTGTTCAGAGTGGTACCAGAGCGCGGAGAATTGATGTAAATAGCTCGTTTCTTGCAGTCTTGGTTCCCCGAGCTGCCGGATCTCGCACCTCCGACCCGACTTTTGTGATTTTCTATTCTCCCACCGTAGCTCCGCAGTTTTTCTTTGCATGTATATTGAGTTACTCTGATTACTTTCATACCTACTCAACTTCCTGAGGTTTGATTTTCTGGTTAGTACATGATCCTTCACTGCTTCCGATTGACAAATGATTTTCACTGGCAATTGTTGTTCTCTTCTGTACACTTCCACTAAAAGAATTGTCTCCTCTTAACCTAAACCTGTGATCAGTATGTATCTCCTCTTGCTCTTCTTTCCTTCGTTCACATTCTCTCTCCCCCCTGGATGTTCTGCCAGTTCAAAAATCATCCAAGATTTATACTTTCCGCTGAGTGATTCACTGTTCTTCGTGCTTCCTCTTTTATAACCTTCGCTGTCTCCTGTATCATTTTTGGTCATTGTATAATTTGCTTTTATCATTATTATGTCCGAGAGGGTTCCAGCCTCTTGCTGTTCCCAGGTCCTCATTTGCTGATTAATCTTCCCAAACACTTACCCTATCTAGCTCATCTTCCATTCCCTACACTTCTACTTTCAATATTCATATATCCCTTCACTCAGCGTTTGGTTCTTCCTATGTCCTTTTTCCTGAATTCGCTGTACGGGAGAGATAGATAGATAAAGAGAGAGAGAGAGAAAGAGAGAGAGAGAGAACGGATGAGGGAGTGCTGCTGCGTTATGACTGTTGAATACCTGGAAGCTGCTCGGGTTATCATCATGTATGCCATCATGATGTCCCCCTTCCCTTAACCCGGCACCATGACAGGCTACCTGGAGCGTAATGCCGGCACACTGCCACCTCTCTTATTTTACATCTCAAGTGGTACAAATGCTCACGAGACTGGCACTGCCAGTCCCTCCAGTGATTTGCACAAGACCACAGTGACTGGCACTCTCCCAGGTGAAGATAGTGATTGGTAGTCTTCCACAACACGACGCTAGACCGACACTCCCCCACAAAACGACAGCACACTGGCACACTCTGGGCACTATGCAACATATGTTAGGTCTGTCTTGGAGAACGTAGCACCAGTACGGAACTCACCAGGAAACACGATGAGAAACTGGAGAAATTGCAGAAGTATGCAACGAGACTAATTCCAGAGCTGTTACGAAGAGAGGCTAAAGAAAGTGAATCTAACGAACCTGGAGGACGGAACGAGCAGGGAAGTCATAACATACAAAATACTCGGAAGAATTGATAGGATAGACAGGGACAGGCTGTTTGAGAGACGGGAAACAGATGAGTCATAAGGATGTCAGGAAGTATTTTTTCAGTCTCAGGGTGGTTTGGAAGCGAAATGACTAAAGTAGTAGGGAAGGTAGACTCCATACATAGTTTTAAGAATATATACGATAGGGTTCACGAGGGTAGGAGAGAATGACTCTGGCAAGCGGCAAGTTGAGAGGCGGGGGTCAGTAGTGGAGACTCGACCCCAGCAACCACATACAGGTTAGTACACACTATGTAAAGCTGTAATATGGTAAACTTTAGGGTTGTGTGTGTTGCGTGTGACCAGTGTTGCCCTGGAGACCCCAACTGACCGTGAGTAGAAGAGAGGGGCGACCCACCACAATCTGTGGTGATGCTAGTGGATTGTGGTAGTAGTGGATGGTGGCGATAGTGGGTGGTGGTGGCGATAGTGGGTGGTGGTGGTGATAGTGGGTGGTGGTGATAGTGGATGGTGGTAGTGCAGGTGGTGGTGATAATGATGGCGCAGGTGCAGCTGGTGATGGTACTACTATTACTACTATTAGTAGTACCATCCACTATTACTACTACTACTAGTAGTAGTAGTAGTAGTAGCAGTGGATGTTTTTTAGTCAGGATACATTAATCAGCCTTTACGAGGTTGGGTAAAAAAAAATATTTTACAAGGATTAAATAACCGAAAATAAAAAAGATGAAGGAAACTCCATAAACAGGTAACTAAAAGCAGCGAGGTGAGCGCAGACAGGTGAGCGCAGACAGGTGAGCGCAGACAGGTGAGCGCAGACAGGTGAGCGCAGACAGGTGAGCGCAGACAGGTGAGCGCACAGGTGAGCGCAGACAGGTGAGCGCAGACAGGTGAGCGCAGACAGGTGAGCGCAGACAGGTGAGCGCAGACAGGTGAGCGCAGACAGGCGAGCGCAGACAGGCGAGCTCAGACAGGCGAGCTCAGACAGGCGAGCTCAGACAGGCGAGCTCAGACAGGCGAGCTCAGACAGGCGAGCTCAGACAGGTGAGCTCAGACAGGTGAGCTCAGACAGGTGAGCGCAGACAGGTGAGCGCAGAGAGGTGAGCGCAGAGAGGTGAGCGCAGACAGGTGAGCGCAGACAGGTGAGCGCAGACAGGTGAGCGCAGACAGGTGAGCGCAGACAGGTGAGCGCAGACAGGTGAGCGCAGACAGGTGAGCTCAGACAGGTGAGCGCAGACAGGTGAGCGCAGAGAGGTGAGCGCAGAGAGGTGAGCGCAGACAGGTGAGCGCAGACAGGTGAGCGCAGACAGGTGAGCGCAGACAGGTGAGCTCAGACAGGTGAGCTCAGACAGGTGAGCGCAGACAGGTGAGCGCAGAGAGGTGAGCGCAGAGAGGTGAGCGCAGACAGGTGAGCGCAGACAGGTGAGCGCAGACAGGTGAGCGCAGACAGGTGAGCGCAGACAGGTGAGCGCAGACAGGTGAGCGCAGACAGGTGAGCGCAGACAGGTGAGCGCAGAGAGGTGAGCGCAGACAGGTGAGCGCAGACAGGTGAGCGCAGACAGGTGAGCGCAGACAGGTGAGCGCAGACAGGTGAGCGCAGACAGGTGAGCGCAGACAGGTGAGCGCAGACAGGTGAGCTCAGACAGGTGAGCTCAGACAGGTGAGCGCAGACAGGTGAGCGCAGAGAGGTGAGCGCAGAGAGGTGAGCGCAGAGAGGTGAGCGCAGAGAGGTGAGCGCAGAGAGGTGAGCGCAGACAGGTGAGCGCAGACAGGTGAGCGCAGACAGGTGAGCGCAGACAGGTGAGCGCAGAGAGGTGAACGCAGAGAGGTGAACGCAGAGAGGTGAGCGCAGACAGGTGAGCGCAGACAGGTGAGCGCAGACAGGTGAGCGCAGACAGGTGAGCGCAGACAGGTGAGCGCAGACAGGTGAACGCAGACAGGTGAGCGCAGACAGGTGAGCGCAGACAGGTAATTAAACACGTAACAAACCTAGCCAGGCACATCAAGCAGAATTTACATTACTTTTAATGAACAAAAATCTGGCGACAAGAGACCCACGTTGGGCGTAAATTGTCCACGCTGAGAGGAACTGCTGCTGCTGCTGCTACTGCTACTGCTGCTACTGCTGCTGCTGCTGCTACTGCTGTTGCTGCTGCTACTGCTGCTGCTGCTACTGCTGCTGCTGCTACTGCTGCTGCTGCTGCTGCTGCTGCTGCTACTGCTGCTACTGCTGCTGCTGCTGCTGCTGCTGCTGCTACTGCTGCTGCTGCTACTGCTGCTGCTACTACTACTACTGCTGCTACTACTGCTGCTGCTACTGCTGCTGCTGCTACTGCTGCTGCTGCTACTGCTACTACTACTGCTGCTGCTGCTGCTACTACTGCTGCTACTACTGCTGCTGCTGCTGCTGCTGCTGCTGCTACTACTGCTGCTGCTGCTGCTGCTACTACTGCTACTGCTGCTACTACTGCTGTTACTGCTGCTGCTGCTGCTGCTACTGCTGCTGCTGCTACTGCTGCTACTACTGCTGCTACTGCTGCTGCTGCTGCTACTACTGCTACTACTGCTGCTACTACTGCTGCTGCTGCTACTACTGCTGCTGCTGCTACTACTGCTGCTGCCGCCGCCGCCGCCGCCGCCGCCGCCGCCGCCGCGAGCTAGTACTACTAACAGCCCTGTCGATTATTCAATTAAATCAAGGCTTTAATTAAATCTATCAATCAACTCTTGGAAAGGAAACTTTCATAACTAACATTTTTTTCCTGCCACCTGCCAGTGATGGGAATAATGTATCATGCCCTTGGTAGTTTCCTGCCCCTCAGAAAGTATCCTGCCCCTCAGAAAGCATCCTTCCCTCAGAAAGCATCATGCCCCTCAGAAAGCATCCTGCCCCTCAGAAAGCATCCTGCCCCCAGAAAGCATCCTGCCCCCAGAAAGCATCCTGCCCCCAGAAAGCATCCTGCCCCCAGAAAGCATCCTGCCCCCAGAAAGCATCCTGCCCCTCAGAAAGCATCCTGCCCCTCAGAAAGTATCCTTCCCTCAGAAAGCATCCTGCCCTCAAACCATCCTGCCCCTCAGGAACCATCCTGCCTCCAGAAGCATTCCATCGTTGGCAGCTTCCCGTCATAGGAACGCCACACGTCAATGTTTTACCGTCATTAACACTTCTGAAACAATCAGCACTGATATTTTTATTGCTATAGGATTGATGGGATACTAGATGCTAATGAAACTTAACACATTTCAAAGTCCTGATTTATTTAAATTATACAGACACCCACATCGTCCCCCTAGGACGCGACCCATAAGCAGTTGGCAGTCACCCAGTTACCTAATTACTGCTAGGTGAACAGGGGCAACAAATCTAGGTGGGCATGTCTAGTCGAGCCACGAGGCACTCAAATTCGACAGGAAGGCATCCTGGTGCATGCCAACGTTGTTTATGCCAGTGAAGTGCATGTTGCAGTTCAGTGGCCCTGTCCGGCCCTGACCGTCGGTCAGGGCCGGACCTTAGCCTCAGAAGAGGCTATCTTGAAATAGGAAATAGTAAGATCTTGATGAAACTCGAGAGCAAAAAAAAATCTTCTGAAATCAAGAGTTGCTCTCTATGACGTGCGTTTATACACGCTTGTGGGCTTGTCTCAGTAACCAGCAACAGCGGTGTTAATACAGCAGCCACTAGTATTATTAATTACATTCATGGGGAGCGCTAAACACGTAGGTATTATGCATCTCCTGGGAAGAATGAGGACAATCAAGTTCCTCTTCCTTTGCACGTTATAAAATATTGTTAAGTACAAAGAAAGGCACTAACATGCCTGAGGATTTGGAGTCAAGAACTTCCTGACCGACATCAAGGCACCTCCCTGAGCCTTCCTGACACGATCAATAAGGTGGATCAGCCATCACAGTGACGGCGGCTTGTGACGTCGCAATGTAACACTGTCTTGGCAGATTAGTTGCTCAGCCATTTGTACTCACTTCTTCGTGGCTGAGGAACTTGAGTCTCGCTGAGCAGCTGAGTGCAAGTGCTGGGAGATACAGAGGTTGACGAGGAGGAGGAGGAGGAAGCTTGATCAAGGAATAATGGAGTTTGGAATGACAATCTCTCTCTTAATATAATTAGATCTAATGGTTATAATCAAAACCATAATTTTTAAAGGGGTGGGCAGTTAAGCCAGTGGAAGGCCTCGGTCAGATGACCAAAAGCTCCACTAGTGGCGGGTCATCATGTGACAGACTCGCGTCAGGAACCATCCATCCTGTTTCCTGACAAACCTCACCTAACCTCTCTCACAGACCTATCCATCACTTTTTTTCCAAATAAGATTAAAAAAGTTCCTCCAAAATTGAACCATAACAGTCTCCAGGTCCTAATCAATTTTCAATATACTTCGTTTGCATTTAAAATGAAAAAAAAAAAAATATTATAATCACAACCAAGCGCTAAACCCAAAATCGCATTATATAATAGATAATATTAAGTATAGCAAGCGAGGGGCGTAATACGATAAATAAAATATCATTTTCAGAGCCATAATAAAGCATTTAAACGCATTTACGAGAAATTAAACAAAGCAATGACCGCTTTACCTTGTTTAGTAAAAAAAAAAATAATTCAGCTGACAAATACATTAAGAGCTACAAAAACATTCTCTTGACAGATACATAAATTCTTATTACTTTTTGATGCAGATAATTTCTCTTACTCGGCTCTGATACACTAACTTTATTCTGACTTACCACTGGTACACTAACTTTATTCTGACTTACCACTGGTACACTAACTTTATTCTGACTTACCACTGGTACACTAACTTTATTCTGACTTATCACTGATACACTAACTTTATTCTGACTTACCACTGGTACACTAACTTTATTCTGACTTACCACTGGTACACTAACTTTATTCTGACTTACCACTGGTACACTAACTTTATTCTGACTTACCACTGGTACACTAACTTTATTCTGACTTATCACTGATACACTAACTTTATTCTGACTTACCACTGGTACACTAACTTTATTCTGACTTACCACTGGTACACTAACTTTATTCTGACTTACCACTGGTACACTAACTTTATTCTGACTTACCACTGGTACACTAACTTTATTCTGACTTACCACTGGTACACTAACTTTATTCTGACTTATCACTGATACACTAACTTTATTCTGACTTACCACTGGTACACTAACTTTATTCTGACTTACCACTGGTACACTAACTTTATTCTGACTTACCACTGGTACACTAACTTTATTCTGACTTACCACTGGTACACTAACTTTATTCTGACTTATCACTGATACACTAACTTTATTCTGACTTACCACTGGTACACTAACTTTATTCTGACTTACCACTGGTACACTAACTTTATTCTGACTTACCACTGGTACACTAACTTTATTCTGACTTATCACTGATACACTAACTTTATTCTGACTTACCACTGGTACACTAACTTTATTCTGACTTACCACTGGTACACTAACTTTATTCTGACTTACCACTGGTACACTAACTTTATTCTGACTTATCACTGATACACTAACTTTATTCTGACTTACCACTGATACACTAACTTTATTCTGACTTACCACTGGTACACTAACTTTATTCTGACTTATCACTGATACACTAACTTTATTCTGACTTACCACTGGTACACTAACTTTATTCTGACTTACCACTGATACACTAACTTTATTCTGACTTACCACTGGTACACTAACTTTATTCTGACTTACCACTGGTACACTAACTTTATTCTGACTTACCACTGGTACACTAACTTTATTCTCTTACTTTTTATGCAACAACTTTATTACGGTTACCTTTCATACAGCATCTTCACTCCCTTACTTTTAATTCGACAGCTTTATTCTCTTAAGCTTGACAGATCAACCTTTACGTCCATTACAACTTGCACTGTCAACGCGTCTCGGTGTATTTCTGCACTTCCGAAGGTTTGGAAACGATCTAACATTTCTTATTTTCGGTTAGATTAGGTTAAATTGCTTTAGTTTCAGTTAGGTTATATTAACTTAATTTGTTAGGTTTTATTAGCCTAATTTGTTAGGTTATGATAGAATGAAGTGGATTAGTTTTAATTGTGTGTGTGTGTGTCGTGGAGAATAGGTTAAACTTGCGATTCTGGCTTAAACAACAACGCTCTTCTTGCCGAATAAGGCAAGCGAAAATTTGTGCATGCAATAATTTCGCAAAAATCGTTCTGAACGTAATGAAAAAAATGTATTTCACTGAGTTTGTCTATTATTAAATTATTGTAAGCTTGTCTAAAATATATTTAGTTGGATTAGGCTAAATTAAATTGCGCTTGTTATAACAAGGTTAGGTAAGTTTTTTAAGGTTCTTTTGGTACAAAATTATTAATTTTTACACTAACTAAAAAAAAAATATCTTTGAACATAAGAGAAAATTTTTAGGAAGGACTTAATTTTAAAGGAGTTTTTACTAATTGACCAGTTTTACCTATTCGGCACGACACACACACACTTATTATATAATATATATATATATATATATATATATATATATATATATATATATATATAATATATATATATATATATATATATATATATATATATATATATAATAAAATAACGAAGACTTACGTCTGGCAGCGAGGAAGGAATCGTATCGTACCGTCAGGAGCGTGCATTTTTACACGAATGATACAAAATTCCTCTAAAATTATCATCAGCAAACACTACAGCCACAGGAATCATTCAGCGCCTGGTTAATGGAGAGTAATCAGGCTTGATCCGAGGGAAGGGAGTGGAGTTTCCTCGGATCAAGAGGAAGGTGGGGGATGCATCTGAAAATTACTGTCCGGAGCCTCACTTACGTCTTGCCAATCACTTGTGTTTTTTTGCTAGATGACTGACTGGTCTGGTGAGCGTGCCGGGGCTCTGAGTGGCGTCGCTCAGACAACGCCGCCTCACCGGGAACTCAGATAACGTCTCAGATGAGTTTTTTGGGGTCACTCCTTGAGCGCACTGTGCGGCGTAATTGCGCTGAAGTGGTGGTGGCGGCGTAGCGCTGTCATGCACATCTTTTACGCATCGCCCCGAGAGACGCATTGTCATGAGCGAGCGCATGCGTCGTCTCCAGTGGCATGTCGGTCATGAGCGAGAGCGTGCGTCGTCCAGAGTGACGTATGATGGGGTCATGAACGAGCGCATGCGTCGTCCCCAGTGACGACATGACGGTCATCAACGCATTAGCGTATAGTTTCGCCACTTGACGGCTCACTAGCCCTCTTGCGGCTAAAACCAGAGTAAATGTGATTAAAAAAAAAACGAAAATTTTTGGGCCTTAACGAAATAGAATGTCTATATATCTATTGGAGATGGAAATAAATTTCTGCAACAAGCTTCTGTAACCAGGCCCATAGGCCTATTTAGGACCTATTCAAATGTTTAGGCCTTTAAGACCTTTTAAAAAGGCCCTATTCATGAGCTTTCCAGCAAATATTCCAACAGGTCCTGGTTAGGACCTATTAAGGTTCTAATTAGGGCTTTAGGAAATAAAGCATAAATAGGTCCTCTCCGTTAGAACCTTTCCGGTACGTGTTTAAGACTTATTTAAAACCTGTTAAGGTTCTGTTGAGGACATATTTAGGCCCAGTTTAAAACCCTATTCATAAGAACCTTTGCAGTACCTTTCTAAGACCTAGTTAGAACTTTAGGATATATTAAAACCTTTTTCAATAGGTCCTATTCATGATTCTCTCCAGCACCTATTTAAGGCTTATTAACTTCCATTTACGACCTAACTAGAACCTATTTAGAAAGCTATTTTATGAAACTAGGTTCTTTTTATACGTATAAAGGTACTATTTAGAACCTTTATGAACCTATTTAGGGCTTATTTAACAGCTAATTAAAAAAAAACTTTAGAAAAACATAGCAAACTATTTAGGGCCTTTCAAGTCCTATTTAAACGGGACTATTTAAATTACCTATTTGTGACATTTTGACACGTTCAGTACAAGAAATATATTAATGAAGTAGGGAGGATGTGGATGGATGGAGGATGTGGATGGAGGGAGGATGTGGATGGAGGGAGGAGATGGGATGGAGGGAGGAGATGGGATGGAGGGAGGAGATGGGATGGAGGGAGTAGTGTCTTTAACATCCTCCAAACACTTCAGACAAAACCAAGAAGCGTCGAAAGACGCACTCGTTCAGTTTGTGTCCAAACGGGAATTACCCTTCAATAGAATTAGTAACGGGGAAGCCATGTTCTGGGTCCTGCAAGTCACAGCTGGGACCCAGAGTACGTCACTGACTGGTCCAGGTGAGCCAGGAAAGTCACAGCTGGGACCTAGAGCACGTCACTGACTGGTCCAGGTGAGCCAGGAAAGTCACAGCTGGGACCTAGAGCACGTCACTGACTGGTCCAGGTGAGCCAGGAAAGTCACAGCTGGGACCCAGAGCACGTCACTGACTGATCCAGGTGAGCCAGGAAAGTCACAGCTGGGACCCAGAGCACGTCACTGACTAATCCAGGTGAGCCAGGAAAGTCACAGCTGGGACCCAGAGCACGTCACTGACTGGTCCAGGTGAGCCAGGAAAGTCACAGCTGGGACCTAGAGCACGTCACTGACTGGTCCAGGTGAGCCAGGAAAGTCACAGCTGGGACCTAGAGCACGTCACTGACTGGTCCAGGTGAGCCAGGAAAGTCACAGCTGGGACCTAGAGCACGTCACTGACTGATCCAGGTGAGCCAGGAAAGTCACAGCTGGGACCCAGAGCACGTCACTGACTGGTCCAGGTGAGCCAGGAAAGTCACAGCTGGGACCTAGAGCACGTCACTGACTGGTCCAGGTGAGCCAGGGAAGTCACAGCTGGGACCTAGAGTACGTCACTGACTGGTCCAGGTGAGCCAGGAAAGTCACAGCTGGGACCTAGAGCACGTCACTGGCTGGTCCAGGTGAGCCAGGAAAGTCACAGCTGGGACCTAGAGCACGTCACTGACTGGTCCAGGTGAGCCAGGAAAGTCACAGCTGGGACCTAGAGCACGTCACTGGCTGGTCCAGGTGAGCCAGGAAAGTCACAGCTGGGACCTAGAGCACGTCACTGACTGGTCCAGGTGAGCCAGGAAAGTCACAGCTGGGACCTAGAGCACGTCACTGGCTGGTCCAGGTGAGCCAGGAAAGTCACAGCTGGGACCTAGAGCACGTCAATGGCTGGTCCAGGTGAGCCAGGAAAGTCACAGCTGGGACCTAGAGCACGTCACTGACTGGTCCAGGTGAGCCAGGAAAGTCACAGCTGGGACCCAGAGTACGTCACTGACTGGTCCAGGTGAGCCAGGAAAGTCACAGCTGGGACCTAGAGCACGTCACTGACTGGTCCAGGTGAGCCAGGAAAGTCACAGCTGGGACCTAGAGCACGTCACTGACTGGTCCAGGTGAGCCAGGAAAGTCACAGCTGGGACCTAGAGTACGTCACTGACTGGTCCAGGTGAGCCAGGAAAGTCACAGCTGGGACCCAGAGCACGTCACTGACTGGTCCAGGTGAGCCAGGAAAGTCACAGCTGGGACCCAGAGCACGTCACTGACTGGTCCAGGTGAGCCAGGAAAGTCACAGCTGGGACCTAGAGCACGTCACTGACTGGTCCAGACAAGTCACAACCAAGACAAGAAGAATAAAGTCACTCTTTCACTCAGTCAAGGGAATCTTGTTTCTGGTATCGCGGGCTGGAATCCTCAACTAATTAGTCTGACTGAGCAACATACAACTGCCCGCAAGTATGAGGAGAGACGAGCATTTAGAAAACAATCCTTCATTGTGACGTTTCGCTCTCCTTAGAGGAAGGGGGGTAAGCGTTGTCACTGCAAAAGTTTGTTCTTCTGTACGTGTCACTGTCTTTCGATCAACTTCGAGATTAATATAACTTAATTATTACATGGTATGATAAAATTTAAATGGGCAGGTTGGCTACTGTGACCAGTCACAGAGCTTACTCTCAGTCGGTACACTCACGGGCACACGGTCGCAAGGCCTCGCTGGGTCGCTGATACACGGTCGCAAACCCTCGCTTGGTCGCGGACACACGGTCGCAAGCCCTCGCTAGGTCGCGGACAGTCGGAAAGGCTGCTCTTTCAGTATCTTGTTACTTTCACAGTTCGCATCCCCTCAGCTTCTAAAAGTCACTTTCTGATAAGCTTCACTAAGCCTAATTAACAATAACGAATCTCGCGATATGAATTTAATGAACACAGCAGGGTTGCTAAACCAGCAGGACGACTCCGTCAACTACCAGAAATTCCATCAGGCAGGCAACCGTACAACTAAAAGTCTTATTATTATTATCAGAACTAAGCGCTAAACCCCCAAAGGTCATATACCCTAGAGAGAGACAAAGCAGCCTCAATTTCCCCCCCCCCTGCATTATGAAGAAGCTGTTGCCCAGACAACCAATGTAATCCAACTCTTTAACACACCATTTCCGACTTTTTTCCCCTTTTCTCTCATTTATTAGCCATTTCAAAATGGGGCGTGTGTTGGCTCCCCGTGCCACCCCGCTCAAGTTTCATAACAAGCTCCCCTACATGGACGCCGATCTGAAGTGTTTGAGGGTAAATATTCAAATTAATACGCAGGTTCTATCTATGAATTATTACGGCAGTTCATATCCACTAGGTTGCCCCGTCCAAGATGGCGTTGTTTACACTCGCTCCTCTAACTCCACCGATCCACTGCCGCTAATATTTATCAGCCTTTGCTAAGCAGGTATACCTGCTCAGACTTTTCCATCATATGTGGCACATTAGCTAAAGCCTTGCATTCATATCGCGAATTTTTATACCACGCTAAATAGACCCGCCATCCACTCCCCAAGGGGAGGGGGGGGGAGGAAAAAAAAAGTCCAGGAATAAAAATATGATTTATGAATCGCCGGAAGGGCTGGTGCAGATGACACGACCATAGTGGTGGGGAGAACGGCGGAGCCCGCGGGGGATTTTCCCTGATAGGACAGCAGACAGGCTGTGGTTGGTATGGGATTAGGTTTTTTGTAGTGAGTAACATTTTTTCGTTTTTATTTTCTGCCGGTAGGGAGTTTCCTGATTTTTTTTTTACCGACTATTGCATCTGTTAACACTTCGCTTACTTTTTTAGGGGAAAAAAAAGCAAGGAAATTCCCCAAGCTTTCAGTGGCGGGGAATCTCTGACCAACGTGCTGCCTTTAAGAGGGGGAAAAAAGACTTGATCCCAGGAATTGGAGGTCCTCTTCCCTTGGATCAAAACTCGAATAGCAGGTAACTCCTATTCCTTAATACCTGTATGATCACTGCGGGTTTAGCTTTCCATGACAAGTATAGTAAGTCATATGATGCTTCAGTTTTCTCCAGTTTCAGGTTCGATCCAAGGAAGTGAAGAACTACTCAAAATTCCTTCGATCAAGAGCCCCTCACCAGCATCAAGGAACCTTCCTACAGCGGTACCTAGTTCCTAGGTCACCTGGTGTGTGTGTGTGTGTGTGTGTGTGTGTGTGTGTGTGTGTGTGAAATTGTTATTCAGCGGAGGCTCGATCCTCCGTCCGGCAGCCAGCCAGCCCGGAGAATGTTCACCGTTATAAGAAGAACAAACGACAAGGAAGGGGTACACAACAGACAAAATTCTAAAGTACAATATACCTAAATATATGGAATTCGAGCGAGTATAAACGCACGGAAGAGACACATCGTTAGAAATATTCCAGACGGTGTCACAGCAGTTTTGGTTAGGAGGTTTAAGAAGGAAACTGAACCACTACCTTCAGCAAGTGGCAGGCCAGCCAGGTTGTACCTTCAGCAAGTGGCAGGCCAGCCAGGTTGTACCTGCAGCAAGTGGCAGGCCAGCCAGGTTGTACCTTCAGCAAGTGGCAGGCCAGCAGGTTGTACCTTCAGCAAGTGGCAGGCCAGCCAGGTTGTACCTTCAGCAAGTGGCAGGCCAGCCAGGTTGTACCTTCAGCAAGTGGCAGGCCAGCCAGGTTGTACCTGCAGCAAGTGGCAGGCCAGCCAGGTTGTACCTGCAGCAAGTGGCAGGCCAGCCAGGTTGTACCTTCAGCAAGTGGCAGGCCAGCCAGGTTGTACCTTCAGCAAGTGGCAGGCCAGCCAGGTTGTACCTTCAGCAAGTGGCAGGCCAGCCAGGTTGTACCTTCAGCAAGTGGCAGGCCAGCCAGGTTGTACCTTCAGCAAGTGGCAGGCCAGCCAGGTTGTACCTTCAGCAAGTGGCAGGCCAGCCAGGTTGTACCTTCAGCAAGTGGCAGGCCAGCCAGGTTGTACCTTCAGCAAGTGGCAGGCCAGCCAGGTTGTACCTTCAGCAAGTGGCAGGCCAGCCAGGTTGTACCTGCAGCAAGTGGCAGGCCAGCCAGGTTGTACCTGCAGCAAGTGGCAGGCCAGCCAGGTTGTACCTGCAGCAAGTGGCAGGCCAGCCAGGTTGTACCTGCAGCAAGTGGCAGGCCAGCCAGGTTGTACCTTCAGCAAGTGGCAGGCCAGCCAGGTTGTACCTGCAGCAAGTGGCATGCCAGCCAGGTTGTACCTTCAGCAAGTGGCAGGCCAGCCAGGTTGTACCTTCAGCAAGTGGCAGGCCAGCCAGGTTGTACCTTCAGCAAGTGGCAGGCCAGCCAGGTTGTACCTTCAGCAAGTGGCAGGCCAGCCAGGTTGTACCTTCAGCAAGTGGCAGGCCAGCCAGGTTGTACCTTCAGCAAGTGGCAGGCCAGCCAGGTTGTACCTTCAGCAAGTGGCAGGCCAGCCAGGTTGTACCTTCAGCAAGTGGCAGGCCAGCCAGGTTGTACCTTCAGCAAGTGGCAGGCCAGCCAGGTTGTACCTTCAGCAAGTGGCAGGCCAGCCAGGTTGTACCTTCAGCAAGTGGCAGGCCAGCCAGGTTGTACCTGCAGCAAGTGGCAGGCCAGCCAGGTTGTACCTGCAGCAAGTGGCAGGCCAGCCAGGTTGTACCTGCAGCAAGTGGCAGGCCAGCCAGGTTGTACCTGCAGCAAGTGGCAGGCCAGCCAGGTTGTACCTGCAGCAAGTGGCAGGCCAGCCAGGTTGTACCTGCAGCAAGTGGCAGGCCAGCCAGGTTGTACCTGCAGCAAGTGGCAGGCCAGCCAGGTTGTACCTTCAGCAAGTGGCAGGCCAGCCAGGTTGTACCTGCAGCAAGTGGCAGGCCAGCCAGGTTGTACCTTCAGCAAGTGGCAGGCCAGCCAGGTTGTACCTGCAGCAAGTGGCAGGCCAGCCAGGTTGTACCTTCAGCAAGTGGCAGGCCAGCCAGGTTGTACCTGCAGCAAGTGGCAGGCCAGCCAGGTTGTACCTGCAGCAAGTGGCAGGCCAGCCAGGTTGTACCTTCAGCAAGTGGCAGGCCAGCAGGTTGTACCTTCAGCAAGTGGCAGGCCAGCCAGGTTGTACCTTCAGCAAGTGGCAGGCCAGCCAGGTTGTACCTTCAGCAAGTGGCAGGCCAGCCAGGTTGTACCTTCAGCAAGTGGCAGGCCAGCCAGGTTGTACCTTCAGCAAGTGGCAGGCCAGCCAGGTTGTACCTGCAGCAAGTGGCAGGCCAGCCAGGTTGTACCTGCAGCAAGTGGCAGGCCAGCCAGGTTGTACCTTCAGCAAGTGGCAGGCCAGCCAGGTTGTACCTTCAGCAAGTGGCAGGCCAGCCAGGTTGTACCTTCAGCAAGTGGCAGGCCAGCCAGGTTGTACCTTCAGCAAGTGGCAGGCCAGCCAGGTTGTACCTTCAGCAAGTGGCAGGCCAGCCAGCTTGTACCTGCAGCAAGTGGCAGGCCAGCCAGGTTGTACCTGCAGCAAGTGGCAGGCCAGCCAGGTTGTACCTTCAGCAAGTGGCAGGCCAGCCAGGTTGTACCTTCAGCAAGTGGCAGGCCAGCCAGGTTGTACCTTCAGCAAGTGGCAGGCCAGCCAGGTTGTACCTTCAGCAAGTGGCAGGCCAGCCAGGTTGTACCTTCAGCAAGTGGCAGGCCAGCCAGGTTGTACCTGCAGCAAGTGGCAGGCCAGCCAGGTTGTACCTTCAGCAAGTGGCAGGCCAGCCAGGTTGTACCTGCAGCAAGTGGCAGGCCAGCCAGGTTGTACCTTCAGCAAGTGGCAGGCCAGCCAGGTTGTACCTGCAGCAAGTGGCAGGCCAGCCAGGTTGTACCTTCAGCAAGTGGCAGGCCAGCCAGGTTGTACCTGCAGCAAGTGGCAGGCCAGCCAGGTTGTACCTGCAGCAAGTGGCAGGCCAGCCAGGTTGTACCTTCAGCAAGTGGCAGGCCAGCCAGGTTGTACCTGCAGCAAGTGGCAGGCCAGCCAGGTTGTACCTGCAGCAAGTGGCAGGCCAGCCAGGTTGTACCTTCAGCAAGTGGCAGGCCAGCCAGGTTGTACCTGCAGCAAGTGGCAGGCCAGCCAGGTTGTACCTGCAGCAAGTGGCAGGCCAGCCAGGTTGTACCTTCAGCAAGTGGCAGGCCAGCCAGGTTGTACCTGCAGCAAGTGGCAGGCCAGCCAGGTTGTACCTGCAGCAAGTGGCAGGCCAGCCAGGTTGTACCTTCAGCAAGTGGCAGGCCAGCCAGGTTGTACCTGCAGCAAGTGGCAGGCCAGCCAGGTTGTACCTGCAGCAAGTGGCAGGCCAGCCAGGTTGTACCCGCAGCAAGTGGCAGGCCAGCCAGGTTGTACCTGCAGCAAGTGGCAGGCCAGCCAGGTTGTACCCGCAGCAAGTGGCAGGCCAGCCAGGTTGTACCCGCAGCAAGTGGCAGGCCAGACAGGTTGTACCTGCAGCAAGTGGCAGGCCAGCCAGGTTGTACCCGCAGCAAGTGGCAGGCCAGCCAGGTTGTACCCGCAGCAAGTGGCAGGCCAGACAGGTTGTACCTGCAGCAAGTGGCAGGCCAGCCAGGTTGTACCCGCAGCAAGTGGCAGGCCAGCCAGGTTGTACCCGCAGCAAGTGGCAGGCCAGCCAGGTTGTACCTGCAGCAAGTGGCAGGCCAGCCAGGTTGTACCCGCAGCAAGTGGCAGGCCAGCCAGGTTGTACCCGCAGCAAGTGGCAGGCCAGCCAGGTTGTACCCGCAGCAAGTGGCAGGCCAGCCAGGTTGTACCCGCAGCAAGTGGCAGGCCAGCCAGGTTGTACCCGCAGCAAGTGGCAGGCCAGCCAGGTTGTACCTGCAGCAAGTGGCAGGCCAGCCAGGTTGTACCTGCAGCAAGTGGCAGGCCAGCCAGGTTGTACCTGCAGCAAGTGGCAGGCCAGCCAGGTTGTACCTGCAGCAAGTGGCAGGCCAGCCAGGTTGTACCTGCAGCAAGTGGCAGGCCAGCCAGGTTGTACCTGCAGCAAGTGGCAGGCCAGCCAGGTTGCACCTGCAGCAAGTGGCAGGCCAGCCAGGTTGCACCTGCAGCAAGTGGCAGGCCAGCCAGGTTGTATCTGCAGCAAGTGGCAGGCCTGCCAGGTTGTACCTGCAGCAAGTGGCAGGCCAGCCAGGTTGTACCTGCAGCAAGTGGCAGGCCAGCCAGGTTGTACCTGCAGCAAGTGGCAGGCCAGCCAGGTTGTACCTGCAGCAAGTGGCAGGCCAGCCAGGTTGTACCTGCAGCAAGTGGCAGGCCAGCCAGGTTGTACCTGCAACAAGTGGCAGGCCAGCCAGGTTGTACCTGCAACAAGTGGTAGGCCAGACAGGTTGTACCCGCAAGAAGTGGCAGGCCAGCCAGGTTGTACCCGCAGCAAGTGGCAGGCCAGCCAGGTAGTACCTGCAACAAGTGGTAAACCAGCCAGGTTGTATTTGCAACAAGTAGCAGACCAGCAGATTGTAGCTGCACTTGCAAAAGAAGTGCTCTCTTATATAACAGAGACGCGCAACAGCGAAGACCTCAACAAGGGGCAGGGAGAGTATATTAGTGTTATTCAGTACCTACAAGATGGAGACAGACATGTGCAACATCTGGGTATCTTTCTTTTTTGTGTAGAAATTTTGGTATCCAGTGGCTTTATCAATGAAGCCACTGGATGGCGAAACTTTTATTAAAAAAAAATGGGAAGTTAGGGGCAGGGGTAGTATACTATACCGATGCTAGCGTCAACATCAGAAAATGGGGTGTCAACATTGCGGGACGAGTCCACATGCCAGTGTGTCTGCGAGTGGTTGACGGCCTCCAGGACTCAGCGAGTGAGTAATTAGAGAAAATGAGGCAAAAAGAATGAGGAAGATGCCTTGTTTGAATTTAAATACTCTCTGCTGCATTTCTTGACCATAAGCACTATTCTACCTTCTACCTGGTGGGCCAAACAGCATGCTAGCAGTATGGCCCACGGGGTCCAGTTTACTGATTTTTGGCTACTGGTTTTCCCTTAACCAACACCAAGCTTCCAGGAGCCGGCGAGAACAAACCGGTATAGGTAGCCTCGTCTTATCTCGATATTTTAATGGAAACAGAGATATTTTAGTAAGAAGTCGAATGGAAAAAAATGTATCCCAGAGTACAAGTTGTGCAGTCAACAGAAGTCTAACTCTGGTGTGAGGTCACAGGCGAGTCACAGGTGTGACACCAGGCAGCAGAAAGAGTTTCTCTCTCATACACACACACACACACACACACACACACACACACTTAATAATTTTCTCTCTCATTCAATTACTCAAGCGGTTATAATTTTTTATAATCTGCCCCTTGGCGACAGTGTGTTTGTAGGAGTGGCAGGAGGAAGAACAGGAGGGAGAGCAGGAGCAGGAAGAGCAGCAGCAGAAAAGAGAGGGAGCAGGAGAATGGATAAAACAAGAAGAAACAAGTAGGCGGAAATGTACAAGAGAAAACCGGGAAAAGAAAAAATAGTAAATAATAAACTATTGAGAAAAAGCAACCAAGAAAATGACTTACATACAGAGAGGAAGAAGCAGAGGGAGGGAGACCACCCCAGGTGGTGTGGGGACCCACCACCCCAGGTGGTGCGGGGACCCACCACCCCAGGTGGTGCGGGGACCCACCACCCCAGGTGGTGGTGTGGGGGACCCACCACCCCAGGTGCTGGTGTGGGGGACCCGCAACCCCAGGTGCTGGTGTGGGGGACCCACCACCCCAGGTGGTGGTGTGGGGGACCCGCAACCCCAGGTGGTGGTGCGGGGACCCGCAACCCCAGGTGGTGCGGGGACCCACCACCCCAGGTGGTGCGGGGACCCGCAACCCCAGGTGCTGGTGCGGGGACCCACCACCCCAGGTGGTGCGGGGACCCGCAACCCCAGGTGGTGGTGCGGGGACCCGCAACCCCAGGTGGTGCGGGGACCCACCACCAGGTGGTGCGGGGACCCGCAACCCCAGGTGGTGCGGGGACCCGCAACCCCAGGTGGTGCGGGGACCCACAACCCCAGGTGTGGTGCTGGGGACCCGCAACCCCAGGTGGTGCGGGGGACCCGCCACCCCAGGTGGTGCGGGGACCCGCCACCCCAGGTGGTGGTGCGGGGACCCGCAACCCCAGGTGGTGCGGGGACCCACCACCCCAGGTGGTGCGGGGACCCGCAACCCCAGGTGGTGGGGGACCCGCAACCCCAGGTGGTGGTGTGGGGGACCCGCCACCCCAGGTGGTGCGGGGACCCGCCACCCCAGGTGGTGCGGGGACCCGCCACCCCAGGTGGTGTGGGGGACCCGCAACCCCAGGTGCTGGTGTGGGGGACCCGCAACCCCAGGTGCTGGTGTGGGGACCCGCAACCCCCAGGTGCTGGTGTGGGGGACCCGCAACCCCAGGTGCTGGTGTGGGGGACCCGCAACCCCAGGTGCTGGTGTGGGGGACCCGCAACCCCAGGTGCTGGTGTGGGGGACCCGCAACCTCAGGGGCTGGTGTGGGGGACCCGCAACCTCAGGGGCTGGTGTGGGGGACCCGCAACCTCAGGTGCTGGTGTGGGGGACCCACAACCCCAGGTGCTGGTGTGGGGGACCCACAACCCCAGGTGCTGGTGTGGGGGACCCACAACCCCAGGTGCTGGTGTGGGGACCCACATCCCCAGGGCTGTGTGGGGACCCAAACCTCAGGTGCTGGTGTGGGGACCCACAACCCCAGGGCTGGTGTGGGGACCCCAACCTCAGGGCTGGTGTGGGGACCCACAACCTCAGGTGCTGGTGTGGGACCCACAACCCCAGGGCTGGTGTGGGGACGCACAACCCCAGGGTGCTGGTGTGTGGGGACCCCAACCCCAGGTGCTGGTGTGGGGACCCACAACCCCAGGTGCTGGTGTGGGGACCCACAACCCCAGGTGCTGGTGTGGGGACCCACAACCCCAGGTGCTGGTGTGGGGACCCACAACCCAGGTGCTGGTGTGGGGACCCACAACCCCAGGTGCTGGTGTGGGGACCCACAACCCCAGGTGCTGGTGTGGGGGACCCACAACCCCAGGTGCTGGTGTGGGGACCCACAACCCCAGGTGCTGGTGTGGGGACCCACAACCCCAGGTGCTGGTGTGGGGGACCCACAACCCCAGGTGCTGGTGTGGGGGACCCACAACCCCAGGTGCTGGTGTGGGGACCCACAACCCCAGGTGCTGGTGTGGGGGACCCACAACCCCAGGTGCTGGTGTGGGGACCCACAACCCCAGGTGCTGGTGTGGGGACCCACAACCCCAGGTGCTGGTGTGGGGACCCACAACCCCATGTGCTGGTGTGGGGACCCACAACCCCAGGTGCTGGTGTGGGGACCCACAACCCCAGGTGCTGGTGTGGGGACCCACAACCCCAGGTGCTGGTGTGGGGACCCACAACCCCAGGTGCGGGTTTGTGGGGACCCACAACCCCAGGTGCTGGTGTGGGGACCCACAACCCCAGGTGCTGGTGTGGGGACCCACAACCCAGGTGCTGGTGTGGGGACCCACAACCCCAGGTGCTGGTGTGGGGACCCACAACCCCAGGTGCTGGTGTGGGGACCCACAACCCCAGGTGCTGGTGTGGGGACCCACAACCCCAGGTGCTGGTGTGGGGACCCACAACCCCAGGTGCTGGTGTGGGGACCCACAACCCCAGGTGCTGGTGTGGGGACCCACAACCCCAGGTGCTGGTGTGGGGACCCACAACCCCAGGTGCTGGTGTGGGGACCCACAACCCCAGGTGCTGGTGTGGGGGACCCACAACCCCAGGTGCTGGTTTTGGGGACCCACAACCCCAGGTGCTGGTGTGGGGACCCACAACCCCAGGTGCTGGTGTGGGGACCCACAACCCCAGGTGCTGGTGTGGGGACCCACAACCCCAGGTGCTGGTGTGGGGACCCACAACCCCAGGTGCTGGTGTGGGGACCCACAACCCCAGGTGCTGGTGTGGGGGACCCACAACCCCAGGTGCTGGTGTGGGGACCCACAACCCAGGTGCTGGTGTGGGGACCCACAACCCCAGGTGCTGGTGTGGGGACCCACAACCCCAGGTGCTGGTGTGGGGACCCACAACCCCAGGTGCTGGTGTGGGGACCCACAACCTTAGAAGGAAATGAAAAGGCTTCTAGGTGAAATATTGAGCTTGTTCGTTTAACAGGCCGTCCAATTCATTCTACTGAGGACATTAGTGCATTCCCGGATGATTTGAATAGACTGATCCAAGGTCGGAGAAGTGGCAGATGTAGTTTAATATAGACAAATGCAAAGTTCTAAATGTTGGACAGGACAATAACCATGCCACATATAAACTGATGAGTGTAGATCTTAATACTATTGATTGCGAGAAGGATTTAGGAGTTCTGGTTAGCAGTAATCTGAAACCAAGACAAAATAGTGTATAAATGTTCGCAATAAAGCTAACAGAATTCTTGGCTTCATATCAAGAAGTATAAATAATAGAAGTCCTCAGGTTGTTCTTCAACTCTATATATCCTTGGTTAGGCCTCATTTAGATTATGCTGCACAGTTCTGGTCACCGTATTACAGAATGGATATAAATGCTCTGGAAAACGTACAGAGGAGGATGACAAAGTTGATCTCGTGTATCAGAAATCTTCCCTATGAGGATACACTGAGGGCCCTGAATCTACACTTTCTAGAAAGGCGTAGAATTAGGGGGATATGATCGAGGTGTATAAATGGAAAACAGGAATAAATAAAGGTGTGTAAATAGCGTGCTGAAAATTTCCAGCCAAGACAGGACTCGCAGCAATGGTTTCAAGTTGGGAAAGTTCAGATTCAGGAAGGATATAGGAAAGCACTGGTTTGGTAATAGAGTTGTGGATGAGTGGAACAAACTCCCGAGTACCGTCATAGAAGCTAAGACGTTGTGTAGTTTTAAAAATAGGTTGGGTAAATACACGAGTGGGTGTGAGTTGGACCTGACTAGCTTGTGCTGCTGGGTCTGGTGCCGTGCTCCTTCCTTAAGTGGAAGTGACCTGACTAGGTGGTCATTGTTCTAGGCCGGGGGGTGGCATGGACCTGCTTCACATGGGTCAGTAGGCCTGTTGCAGTGTTCCTTCTTTCTTATGTTATATATATATATATATATTATATATATATATATATATATATATATATATATATATATATATATATATATATATATATATATATATATTTTCAACAAGTCGGTCGTCTCCCACCGAGGCAGGGTGACCCAAAAAAGAAAGAAAATCCCCAAAAAGAAAATACTTTCATCATCATTCAACACTTTCACCACTGTTGCGGCCCCTGCCAAACTAGCGGTTAAATAGTTAACCTGCCGGCCGGCAGTACCACTGGGTGCGTCATCAAACCCAATGTGGGGGCTGCTGAGCCGGCCTTAGAGCAGTAAGAGCCTGAGTGCCTCACGGTACACACCTAAGCAGTAGGTACCTGACCACCGAAGGGTACACGTCTACTGGCTTTAGTAACAGTATGTACCAGAGCGCCTCGCTGTACACACCTAAGCAGTAGGTACCTGACCACCGAAGGGTACACGTCTACTGGCTTTAGTAACAGTATGTACCAGAGCGCCTCGCTGTACACACCTAAGCAGTAGGTACCTGACCACCGAAGGGTACACGTCTACTGGCTTTAGAAATATTATGTACCTGAGCGCCTCGCTGTACACACCTAAGCAGTAGGTACCTGACCACCGAAGGGTACACGTCTACTGGCTTTAGAAATATTATGTACCTGAGCGCCTCGCTGTACACACCTAAGCAGTAGGTACCTGACCACCGAAGGGTACACGTCTACTGGCTTTAGAAATATTATGTACCTGAGCGCCTCGCTGTACACACCTAAGCAGTAGGTACCTGACCACCGAAGGTACACGTCTACTGGCTTCAACATTAAGTACCTGAACTCCTCAGGGTACACGTCTATGCAGTAGGTACCTGACCACCGAATCGTACCTATCTACTGGCGTTAGAAGAACCGCTCACCGCAGCTCACTGAGTCTGTTGGCCTCAGTTACTTGACGGCCGCATTCAGTGAGCTTGCAGCATGGTGTTCGGCTAGCGGTGTGTCAACCGCCTTTGGAGAGGATTTAATGGACTACCGGTGATGTCTGTGGACTCACCGTCTACGTTGATCAACTGTGGGCCGAAGTCGTCAGATGCTGTTTAGTGGACATTACATGAAGAAAAGGTTGGAGTGTTACACTGAACTGGGCCAGGACCGTAGTGTGACACGAGGACGTACGATGGAGTGGAACACTGAGATATGCATAGGACCGTAGTGGAACACTGAGATGAAAAGGGTGTCGTGGGACACTGAAGATGGCCTGGTTGTAGTGTACACTGAACAGTGTCGTGTGACTGACTTCGTGTCGTGAGAGGCAGTTGATTGTAATTTATTATTATAAAAATGTTATTTATAATTTATTGTTTTAGCATAGAGATATATATATATAGTGACAGTAGTGTCAAGAGTTGAAACCCTGTGTAGGTTATTAATTATATTTTAGTAAAATGCTGATTATAATTTATTATAGTAACATGTACATATTATATCATAGTTCAAATACCTCTAGACCAAAGATAGTTGATTTTTATATATTAAAGATTAATTTATTAATGTGTGTATTTATGTATCCCGAACTCTTTATTACAAAAGGAGTAAATCATAATACCATCTTCTCTTAAAAATTACTTTTTTTGTAATAACCACACTCACACATTATCACTGCTTTTGCAGAGGTGCTCAGAATACAACAGTTTAGAAGCATATACATATAAAGATACACAACATATCCCTCCAAACTGCTAATATCCCAAACCCCTCCTTTAAAGTGCAGGCATTGTACTTCCCATTTCCAGGACTCGAGTCCGACTACATATATATATATATATATATATATAAATATATTATATATATATTATATATATATATATTATATATATATATATATTATATATATATATATTATATATATATATATTATATATATATATATTATATATATATATATTTTATATATATATATATTATATATATATATATATATATATTATATATATATATTATATATATATATTATATATATATATTATATATATATATTATATATATAATTATATATATATATATATATATTATATTACATTACACACACACACACACACAGGGGTCGGTCCTAGGACCAGTGCTAGTTTTGGTATATATGAATAACATGCTGGAAGGGATAGACTCAGAAGTGTCCCTGTCCGCAGATGATGTGAAGTTAAAGAGGAGAATTAAATCAGATGAGAATCAGGCAGGACTAAAAGAGACCTGGACAGGCTGGACACCTGGTCCAGCAACTGGCTTCTCGAATTTAAACCCGCCAAATGCAAAGTCATGAAGATCGGGGAAGGGCAAAGAAGACCGCAAACAGAGTATAGGCTAGGTGGCCAAGGACTGTAAACCTCACTCAAGGTGAAAGATCTTGGGGTGAGTATAACACCGAGCATGTCTCCGGAAGCACACATCAACCAGATAACTGCTGCAGCATATGGGCGCCTAGCAAACCTGAGAACAGCGTTCCCATACCTTAGTAAGGAATCGTTCAAGACACTGTACACTGTATGTCAGGCCCATACTGGAGTATGCAGCACCAGTTTGGAACCCACACTTGTTAAAGCACGTCAAGAAATTAGAGAAAGTGAAAAGGTTTGCGACAAGGTTAGTTGCAGAGCTAAGGGGAATGTCCTACGAAGAAATTTTAAGGGAAATCGGCCTGACGGCACTGGAGGACAGGAGGGGTTAGGGGAGACATGATAACGACATACAAAATACTGCGTGGAATAGACAAGGTGGAAGAGACAGGATGTTCCAGAGAGGGGACACAGAAACAAGGGGTCACAATTGGAAGTTGAAGACCCAGATGAGTCAAAGGCATGTCATAGTCATAAAGTTGTCAGGAAGTGGAATAGTCTAGCAAGTGAGGTAGTGGAGGCAGGAACTATACATAGCTTTAAGATGAGGTATGATAAAGCGCATGAAGCAGGGAGAGAGAGGACCTAGTATCACTCAGTGAAGAGGCGGGGCCAGGAGCAGAGTCTCGACCCCTGCAACCACAATTAGGCGAGTAGACGCACGTGTCTTTAATATACGACATTTCACCAGCTGTGTCTTTAAAAAATTAATGTGAGGCGTTTCACTAACAGTGTCTTCCTTGTGAAACGTTTCAGCCATGGTCGACTAGAGGTGAAGAAGGGGGCCAGGAGCTATAGCTCGACTCTTCCAGTCGACTGCAGGTCAAGATATGGAGCCAGGAGAAAAAGTTACTCTTAGTCGACTAGCAGGTCACCTGCAGGAGTCAGAGGTATGTGGGGAAGATGGGGGGTGGGGGGGGTTAGTGACCATCGCGAGTTTGCTGGTCTGACCGATCCAATATGTTAGTGAGCGTCACACACACTAACGTGTGCACCACAATCTGGCTGATCAAGATCTAATTTGTGGAATTTGTCGAGTTCCCTCTTGAAGACCGTCAGGAGTTTGTTGGGAACCCATCTCGTGCATGAAATAAGGTCGTATTATTATTATAATAATTATACAGCTCCTGAGGAGGGAAAATGGAAGGCATTGATGCTTGAGGGAACTGGAGCACAGATCCAGTTCTCTAGATCAAGAGCCCCTCACCAGCATCAATGAACCTCCCTTGAGGGGGGTAATAGTGTCGTAGTCCCTTTAAACTTAACGATTTCTTTCTCAGTGTACTCATCGTTCCTCTCCTTTTCATTGGTGGCATCCTGCACCATCTGTTAAGCCTGTGTGTTTATTAGTAGTAATTTCGGTGTGTAGGTTTAGTACCAATCACTCCAGTATTTTCCAGGTGTAGATTGTGTGTCTTTGTTGCCAATGATTTTGAAAGTACAGTTCTAAGGATACGAATCACTTCTAATAATTTAAGTGGCTGACTAAAGGTTCTCTTGTGCATTTTTCAAGTTCTGCGATTGCGCCTGACTTGCGAAGGTCCGTTAGTATACGGTAATATTCCAGCCTGGAGAGAACCAGTGACTCGATGAATATTGTCATAAGCTCGTCATCTCTTGTTAAAGTTGTGGTTATTCATCCTCTCATTTTCCTGGTAGATGCGATAACTTTGTGCTTCTTGAACGTGAGATCTTCTGACATCACTTGAACGTGAGATCTTCTGACATCACTTGAACGAGAGATCTTCTGACATCACTCCCAGGTCTGTCACATTACACTTATGCTCTGAGTGATTCTGATCTTGTTTCTTTTATTTCTTCAATTCTTCCCTCATTGAGCATCATATTGTTGTAGATAAATGGTTCAGAGAACCGACAGGTTCATAAATTAGACATGTGCAACACTTGGGTATCTTTACTGAGGACACGTTTCACCATACAGTGGTTTCATTATTTTGTATAGCAAAGAAGGAGGAACACTGTAGAAGGTAAGACACATATGCAACAGTTAGGTATCTTTATTGTGAAACGTTTCGCCTACACAGTAGGCTTCTTCAGTCAAGTACAGAAAAGTTGATAGAAGCAGAAGATACTTGAAGACGATGTAATCAGTCCATCACCCTTGAAGTTTTGAGGTGGTCAGTCCCTCAGTCTGGAGAAGAGCATTGTTCCATAGTATGAAACAATATGGAGAAGAAGTGACAGGATGGAGCTTTTTATAGCGCCAAGAGGTGAGACGTAGGCCACTAGGAGAGGTAAGAACTCAGATGTTGAGAAGTCAGGTCCCTCTCAAATCCACCCCTCTCACTAGTGGAAGTTGTAGAAGTTGATGCAGGTCTGTACCAAGATACCCTTGTGTTGCAGTGTCTGACAGATTGAACATTAAAATGGTATAAAATACCGACAGGTTGTTAGGTAAGACACATATGCAACAGTTAGGTATCTTTATTGTGAAACGTTTCGCCTACACAGTAGGCTTCTTCAGTCAAGTACAGAAAAGTTGATAGAAGCAGAAGATACTTGAAGACGATGTAATCAGTCCATCACCCTTAAAGTTTTGAGGTGGTCAGTCCCTGTTGCATATGTGTCTTACCTAACAACCTGTCGGTATTTTATACCATTTTAATGTTCAATCTGTCAGACACTGCAACACAAGGGTATCTTGGTACAGACCTGCAATCAACTTCGACAACTTCCACTAGTGAGAGGGGCTGGATTTGAGAGGGACCTGACCTCTCAGCATCTGAGTTCTTACCTCTCCTAGTGGCCTACGTCTCACCTCTTGGCGCTATAAAAAGCTCCATCCTGTCACTTCTTCTCCATATTGTTTCATACTATGGAACAATGCTCTTCTCCAGACTGAGGGACTGACCACCTCAAAACTTTAAGGGTGATGGACTGATTACATCGTCTTCAAGTATCTTCTGCTTCTATCAACTTTTCTGTACTTGACTGAAGAAGCCTACTGTGTAGGCGAAACGTTTCGCAATAAAGATACCTAACTGTTGCATATGTGTCTTACCTAACAACCTGTCGGTATTTTATACCATTTTAATGTTCACACTGTAGAAGGCCTACTGGCCCATGCGAGGCAGGTCCTTATCAAAAACAACCTCTGCCTATGATGAGGACGGGTAGACGATGAAATCACGTGACTCCTGTGTTGTTGGGTTGGTGCAGATCTCCCGACAGTGACAAACTTCTCTTCAAAGTGTATAGAAAACCTACCAACAAGGACGATCTTATACACTTTTATTCACACCAAGACACCCGCACTAAGAGAGGAGTCCTCATTGGCTTCTTCTTGAGAGCTCTTCGCATCTCCAGCCCTTGTTTTCTAGAAGAAGAATGCACTTACATAACACAAGCCTTTACACGTCTTCAGTTCCCATCTTTCTTCATCCGAGATTGCAGACTCAAGGAACAAGCTATCCTCAACAAACCGCCCATGGAACAGCCCCCTAAACAGTTCATAGTACTCCTATGTGGCGATGTTGCCACGAATACTCGCAGGGCACTTGCTATGAGTAACATCAACGTTTCCACCATAAACACATCATCTATCAAAGACCTCACTACGAAACGCAGCCCCACACCTCTAACTTCTACAGCAGGCGTCTACGCTATCCCCTGTGGGTTCTGTCCCAAGAAATATGTAGGCGAGACAGGCAGAGATCTTGCAGTCCGCCTGAATGAGCATCGAAATGCCTCTAACAGAGACGATGTAAGGTACGCATGTGTCCTCCACAGAGACTCCACGGGGCATTTGATGAACTGGAATGGGGCACAACTCGTTCTCACCCGAACCAGACCTCAGACGCCGACGGTGCCTAGAAGCCTCACTAATCGCCGTCACCGACACTATAGAACGCAACACTGGAAACTACAAAATTTCAAAAACATTGGCATACATGATACTTAAGCAGCACCAACCCAACAACACAGGAGTCACGTGATTTCATCGTCTACCCGTCCTCATCATAGGCAGAGGTTGTTTTTTATAAGGACCTGCCTCGCATGGGCCAGTAGGCCTTCTACAGTGTTCCTCCATTCTTATGTTCCTATGACATTCCTCAGGTCACGTGCGTCACACCTCACTCTCCGTCTATATATAATGTCTTCCTACCTCTGTATGTTAGAGAACCCCCCCTTATTTATCTGTACGTTAGAAGTGATCAAGGTCCCAGGACCGAAACGTTTTCTAATAAATATGTTATAGTGTTTGCTTACGTGTCTTTCTAAACCAAGCTCAACGTTCTTCATTTCTCTCGTCAGGAGACATCAAGATGCAAAGAGAGAGAGAGAGAGAGAGAGAGAGCAATGTCTCCCCCAGGGCTACACCTTATAATTGACTCCAGCGACACAAGCAAAACAATGGCCACGCGCCTTAGGCTAGCCCGCACACACTCACTAGCAGAGCCAGGGCAGGGCTGTGAAGGGCAGGGAGGGCAGTAGAGGGCAGGGAGGGCAGCAGAAGGGAGGGCAGGGGAGGCTTGGTAATTGTTAGAAAGGGAAGCGGAAGGCAAGGGAGAGGGGGGGGAAGAGAGGGGGCAGAGATTTTGAAGGAGGGCCAGAAATGGTGGAGGGGGGCCAGAAATGGTGAAGGAGGGCAAAGAAGGACGGGAGAGGATAGGGGAGAACTGGAGAAGGCATGAAAGAATAGGAAGATGGCAGGGAAAGACTGGTGATGGCAGGGAATGATCGAGTGGCAGGGAAGAAACAAAAGAAACGAGGCTATGACAAGAAAGAGCAACGAACAACACGAGCAAAAGACGAAAAAAATATTAACCATCTACGTATGTTATACAGAAGTGAGTATGAAGAAGACTGAAATAAACATTATTAATCATGATTGAACACTAAAATGGTATAAAATACCGACAGGTTGTTAGGTAAGACACATATGCAACAGTTAGGTATCTTTATTATGAAACGTTTCGCCTACACAGTAGGCTTCTTCAGTCAAGTACAGAAAAGTTGATAGAAGCAGAAGATACTTGAAGACGATGTAATCAGTCCATCACCCTTGAAGTTTTGAGGTGGTCAGTCCCTCAGTCTGGAGAAGAGCATTGTTCCATAGTATGAAACAAGGGTGATGGACTGATTACATCGTCTTCAAGTATCTTCTGCTTCTATCAACTTTTCTGTACTTGACTGAAGAAGCCTACTGTGTAGGCGAAACGTTTCATAATAAAGATACCTAACTGTTGCATATGTGTCTTACCTAACATTATTAATCATATTATAATTAAAACAAAGCGCTAAACTACCAGGGTCATACATCATTATTAATCATAACTGACCACTAAACCCATAAGGGTCATTATTATTGTTAATTATTATTATTATTATTGTGCTCGGATAATTGGGAGTGGTCTTGTTGGCAGATTGTTTTATGGAAGATGAGGTTAACTAGAGAATTCCTGACAAACCTTATCTAACCATAGAATTGATGAAGGGAAAAAGTAGATGGTTCTTTGAGGCATCTGTGGAGATGTAAAGTAAAAGGACACAAGTGCAGCTAATGTGACATTTTATTGTGGCAACGTTTCGCTCTCCAGGAGCTTTGTCAAGCCGATACAAACAGTATATGGACACAGAGGGTATATAAAGTCTCAGAGTGAAGTGCAATACTAGTGGTAGTAGTAGTAGTAGTAGTAGTAGTAGTAGTAGTAGTAGTAGTAATACAATATGGTAGAGCAATTAATTCGTACAAGATTAAAAGGATATAAAAGCTATTACTTGGGTAACATAAAAATAGGTTGGACAAATATAGACTGGATAGAGAAGGCCTGTTTCAGTGTTCACTCTCTGTAATGTGCTTTGTGTAGTATAACAGGAGAGACTGTGATGGCAGGGTTTACTGTTTTCAGGAGGATTCTTGCTAAGACTTCAGAGATGGTGAAGCTGCCGTTGTTTTGTTTAATTGTATTCGAAAAAGCGATCAGTGCTGATTCGAGGCACTTGCTTCTGCGGAAATTAGTTTCTTTGATCACTAATTGGGCGTCCCTGAATTTCATGAGATGAATGGTGGAATTTCGTTGTACACAGGCGTTGTTCAAGTTATCGTTCTTACATGCGTAAATGTGTTCACTGAGGCGGGTGTCGAGGTTTCTTGCTGTTTCACCTACATAAATCTTGTCACAGCCTCCACAGGGTATAGTGTAAACTCCTGCATTGACTGGTTCGTGGTGCTTTGATTTTGTCAATGCAGGGGTTTAGACTATACCCTGTGGAGGCTGTGACAAGATTTATGTAGGTGAAACAGCAAGAAACCTCGACATCCGCCTCAATGAACACATTTACGCATGTAGGAACGATAACTTGAACAACGCCTGTGTACAACACCGAAATTCCACCAATCATGAAATTCAGGGACGCCCAATTAGTGATCAAAGAAACTAATTTCCGCAGACGCAAGTGCCTCGAATCAGCACTGATCGCTGTTTCGAATACAATTAAACAAAACAACGGCAGCTTCACCATCTCTGAAGTCTTAGCAAGAATCCTCCTGAAAACAGTAAACCCTGCCATCACAGTCTCTCCTGTTATACTACACAAAGCACATTACAGAGAGTGAACACTGAAACAGGCTGCCTCTATCCAGTCTATATTTGTCCAACCTATTTTTATGTTACCCAAGTAATAGCTTTTATATCCTTTTAATCTTGTACGAATTAATTGCTCTACCATATTGTATTACTACTACTACTACTACCACTAGTATTGCACTTCACTCTGAGCCTTTATATACCCTCTGTGTCCATATACTGTTTGTATCGGCTTGACAAAGCTCCTGGAGAGCGAAACGTTGCCACAATAAAATGTCACATTAGCTGCACTTGTGTCCTTTTACTTTATATATTGTCGGTAATTCTACCAACATTATTACAATCTGTGGAGATGTGTGAAAGAATTATTATACCACAAGATGAAAATAAGACATGTGCAACATGGTATCTTTATTGTAGACGTTTCGACATCATGTGGCTTTATCAATCAAATTCCGGACAGCTTGAAGACAGTAGAATAGTGTGAGATATTGAGGAATCAGTCCCCAACCTACTCCTAGGTTGAAGGGAGATTTTCCTCACTTCTGTATATCCTACGTCTTCAGTGATGTCTAGATTTGTATGATAATGCACGGATGGCGACGTTACAATTAAGATCCTAGATGTTGCACATTGGTCTTAATTTCAGCAATCTGGATAAAGAACTTTTTCCATAGAGGCAAAAATTATGGAAAATGTGTCCGATACAGTGGTACCAGCACTGTTGTATGGGTGTGAAGCATGCGTTGTCACGTTGCTGCGAGGAGGAGCCGGAGCAGTAATGATGATTGTGGAATGTAGAGAATTCGATTAGAAATAGGTTGTTTAAAGGTTTCATCTAAGCTTTGATATCCAACAGACTTCTGAGGTGTTAGGAGAGTATGGAGGTAATTGGGGTTTGTGACTAGACTGGTATTGGACTTTGAGCAAGGTAACATTTATAAGGATTTAGGAAACCGTTAGCCTGACCTGGAACAGAGGGGAGCTACAGTGCATGTATTCTGAAGGAGGCCTGAGAATATTATATTTTGAGGGGGCCGCGCATTTAAAATAATAAAATTTATAAATATATAACAATTTAAGAAACAATTATTAACATAATTAGAATATAAACTATAATCTAAATGATACATGTAAATATTTATCAAGGAAAGAGAGAGGGGAAAGAGAAATAGAAGTCAACACCATACAATAGTTCTCCATTTAGTGGTGGAGACGATATATGAAAATAATAAATATATAAATGAAATGTAAGAGGAGAACAAGTTGAAGAGACGAGGGGAAAGTTGAGACAAGGGAGGGGAAAGATACGAGGGGAAAGATACGAGGGGAAAGATACGAGGGGAAAGATACGAGGGGAAAGATAGACGAGGGAAAATACGAGGGAAAAGATACGAGGGAAAAGATACGAGGGGAAAAAACGAGGGAAAGATACGAGGGGAAAGATACGAGGGGAAAGATACGAGGGGAAAGATACGAGGGGAAAGAGAAGACGAGGGGAAAGATACGAGGGGAAAGAGAAGACGAGGGGAAAGAGAAGACGAGGGGAAAGAGAAGACGAGGGGAAAGATACGAGGGGAAAGATACGAGGGGAAAGAGAAACGAGGGAAAGAGAAGATACGAGGGGAAAAGAAACGAGGGGAAAGATACGAGGGGAAAGATACGAGGGGAAAGATACGAGGGGAAAGATACGAAGGGAAAGATACGAGGGGAAAGAGAAGACGAGGGGAAAGATACGAGGGGAAAAGACGAGGGGAAAGAGACAAGAGAAAAGTTAAGATAAGGGAGGGAAAAAGACGAAGGCGAAAATGACGAGAGGAAAAAAGATGAGGGAAAGAGGAAAAAAGAGGCCTAAAAGGAGACGAGGGTTAAGAGAAGAAGTGGGGGGGGGGGAGACAGGGAAGAGGGAACAGTAGAGAAATTCGAGGAGGAGAGAGAGAGGAGAGACTGATGAAAAGTAGACGAGGGAAAGGGAGGTGAGAAGAGAGAAGAGCATGGCGAGGAGAAACGAAACAAGAAGGAAGAGATGAGTTAAAGAGGGAAACCAAGGGAAAGAAGGGGAGACAAGGAGGAAGGAAGGAGACAAATAAACACGAAGAGACTCAAGGGGGGAAGGGGAGAGAAAATGACGAGGGGAAAAGGAGAGAGGGAACGGGAAATGAGGGGATGAAAAGAAAATGATAACGAAGGTGAAAAATAGAAAGATTTCCTACCGGGTTGCCCACTTGAAATAGCGTTTCCCTGGCAAGAAGTGAGGCAGCAGGGCAAGAAGTGAGCCAGCAGGGCAAGAAGTGAGGCAGCAGGGCAAGAAGTGAGGCAGCAGGGCAAGACGTGAGGCAGCAGGCAAGACAGTGAGGCAGCAGGGCAAGAACGTGAGCAGCAGGGCAAGAAGTGAGGCAGCAGGGCAAGAAGTGAGCAGCAGGCAAGAAGTGAGCAGCAGGCAAGACGTGAGGCAGCAGGGCAAGACGTGAGGCAGCAGGCAAGACGTGAGGCAGCAGGCAAGAAGTGAGCAGCAGGGCAAGAGTGAGCCAGCAGGGCAAGACGTGAGGCAGCAGGGCAAGAAGTGAGGCAGCAGGGCAAGAAGTGAGGCAGCAGGGCAAGAAGTGAGGCAGCAGGGCAAGAAGTGAGGCAGCAGGGCAAGAAGTGAGGCAGCAGGGCAAGAAGTGAGGCAGCAGGGCAAGAAGTGAGCCAGCAGGGCAAGAAGTGAGGCAGCAGGGCAAGAAGTGAGGCCAGCAGGGCAAGAAGTGAGCCAGCAGGGCAAGAAGTGAGCCAGCAGGGCAAGAAGTGAGCCAGCAGGGCAAGAAGTGAGCCAGCAGGGCAAGAAGTGAGCCAGCAGGGCAAGAAGTGAGCCAGCAGGGCAAGAAGTGAGCCAGCAGGGCAAGAAGTGAGCCAGCAGGGCAAGAAGTGAGCCAGCAGGGCAAGAAGTGAGCCAGCAGGGCAAGAAGTGAGCCAGCAGGGCAAGAAGTGAGCCAGCAGGGCAAGAAGTGAGCCAGCAGGGCAAGAAGTGAGCCAGCAGGGCAAGACGTGAGCCAGCAGGGCAAGACGTGAGCCAGCAGGGCAAGACGTGAGCCAGCAGGGCAAGAACGTGAGCCATCAGGGCAAGACGTGAGCCAGCAGGGCAAGAAGTGAGCCAGCAGGGCAAGAAGTGAACCAGCAGAGCAAGAAGTGAACCAGCAGAGCAAGAAGTGAGCCAGCAGGGCAAAAAGTGAGCCAGCAGGGCAAGAAGTGAGCCAGCAGGGCAAGAAGTGAGGCAGCCGGGCAAGAAGTTAGCAGGCTATGGAAGAAAGTAGGGAAGGAGGTAAGAATGAAGGGAGGAAGTAGAAGGGAATAAGGGAGGTAAAATAAAATTGGGCTAAGTGGACGAAGAGGAAGTGGAGGAGAGCGAGGTGAGGAAGAGGAGAAGGGGAGAAAAGCAGGGAGAGAGAAGGGAAGGGGAAGTAGGTAGAAAAACATATACTAGGAAGATGGGGAAGGCAAATTGAGGAAATTTGGAAGATGGAATAGAAGAGGGGACAGGGAATGGAAGAAATGATGAGAAAGTAGAGGATGAGGTGATGAGAGGGGGAGAGATGATGAGAGGGAAAGGGGGGGTGAGGGGTTCAGAGGAGCGTGCAAGTGGGGTTCAATTAAGAGATGTTTTATGAAGCGTGGCCGTGAGAGAGAGAGAGAGAGAGAGAGAGAGAGAGAGAGAGAGAGAGGGGGTACGTCTTGGAGAAAAAGGAGAGAGGGTAGGAGAAGTCAGAGAGAAAGAAATGGAGGGGTGGGGAGAGCTCTGTGTTAGGTTCAAAGTTTCTGACGCAAGTATCACTAACCCTGAACCTACCACACCTGTCAGTAACCCTGAACCTACCACACCTGTCACTAACCCTGAACCTACCACACCTGTCAGTAACCCTGAACCTACCACACCTGTCAGTAACCCTGAACCTACCACACCTGTCAGTAACCCTGAACCTACCACACCTGTCAGTAACCCTGAACCTACCACACTGTCAGTAACCCTGAACCTACCACACCTGTCAGTAACCCTGAACCTACCACACCTGTCAGTAACCCTGAACCTACCACACCTGTCACTAACCCTGAACCTACCACACCTGTCAGTAACCCTGAACCTACCACACCTGTCAGTAACCCTGAACCTACCACACCTGTCAGTAACCCTGAACCTACCACACCTGTCATAACCCTGAACCTACCACACCTGTCATAACCCTGAACCTACCACACCTGTCAGTAACCCTGAACCTACCACACCTGTCATAACCCTGAACCTACCACACCTGTCATAACCCGAACCTACCACACCTGTCATAACCCTGAACATACCACACCTGTCAGTAACCCGAACATACCACACCTGTCACAACCCCGAACCTACCACACCTGTCAGTAACCCCCAACCTACCACACCTGTCACATCCCCGAACCTACCAACCTGTCGAACCCCCAACCTAACCACCACTTCAGTAACCCCCAACCTACCACACCTGTCATAACCCCCAACCTACCACACCTGTCAGAAACCCCCAACCTACCACCTGTCATAACCCCGAACCTACCACACCTGTCTGTAAACCCGAAGCTACCACACCTGTCAGTAACCCCGAACCTATCACACCTGTCAGTAACCCCGAACCTACCTACCACACCTGTCAGTAAACTCGAACCTACCACACCTGTCAGTAAACCCGAACCTACCACACCTGTCAGTAAACCCGAACCTACCACACCTGTCAGTAACCCCGAACCTACCACATCTGTCAGTAACCCGAACCTACCACACCTGTCATAAACCCGAACCTACCACACCTGTCAGTAAACCCGAACTACCACACTGTCATAACCCCGAACCTACCACATCTGTCATAACCCGAACCTACCACACTGTCAGTAAACCCGAACCACCACACCGTCACCGACCTACCACACCTGTCACTAACCCCGAACCTACCACACCTGTCAGTAACCCTGAACCTACCACACCTGTCAGTAACCCCGAACCTACCACACCTGTCAGTAACCCCGAACCTACCACACCTGTCAGTAAACCCGAACCTACCACACCTGTCAGTAACCCGAACCTCCACACCTGTCAGTAAACCCGAAACATACCACACCCTGCATAAACCCGAACCTACCACACCTGTCAGTAACCCCGAACCTACCACACCTGTCAGTAACCCCGAACCTACCACACCTGTCAGTAACCCCGAACCTACCACACCTGTCAGTATCCCCGAACCTACCACACCTGTCAGTAAACCCGAACCTACCACACCTGTCAGTAAACCCGAACCTACCACACCTGTCAGTAACCCTGAACCTACCACACCTGTCAGTAACCCTGAACCTACCACACCTGTCAGTAACCCTGAACCTACCACACCTGTCAGTAACCCTGAACCTACCACACCTGTCAGTAACCCTGAACCTACCACACCTGTCAGTAACCCCACAAACCCCTACCACACCTGTCAGTAACCCTGAACCTACCACACCTGTCAGTAACCCTGAACCTACCACACCTGTCAGTAACCCTGAACCTACCACACCTGTCAGTAACCCGAACCTACCACACCTGTCAGTAACCCGAACCTACCACACCTGTCAGTAACACCGAACCTACCACACCTGTCAGTAACACCGAACCTACCACACCTGTCAGGAAGTGAACGCGTATTAGGTTCAAAGTTCAATATTTGTGACAGCGACAAATATGCGGTTGAGAATGAGTGCGAAACTATGCTGTCTAAGATTGAAGAGACCAACCTGAGCGAAATGTTGCTTCCATGAACTCTTGCTTGTTTACGTCCTCAATCTACACAATCCTGACTACTTGGGCCACAGGCCTACGCAGTGTTTCCTTCGTTCTTGCAGACGACAGAGACCCCCTTGGATTACAGGCGAGAGAACCCCCAACGACAACTGAGTAGACCCGAATTGAGACAGCAGACGTAGAGAGACGAGACGAAACTGAGAACCGAGACCAGCAGACGTAGAAGCCGAAGATGACATTTAAACTAGAGTACCAACCAAAGACTCAAAACCAACCTGGATGAGAGGGGGCGTGAAGAGATCGAGCGGAATCGTTAATGCAAATGCTGAAATGTAGAGAAGCAGAAAAAATGTGATACGAAATCCTGAGTCAGAACCCCGAAAAATACGGAAAATTCCCTTTTGAAAACTGAGAGGCAAAGGGTGTTTGAACGAAAGGAAAATCTCAGATAAGACGGAAGACGTGCTAAGAGAATATCGGGGCAGGAACGGGGAGTAAACGACGAGCAGAAGAGAGACGAGAGACTGAGAACGAGGGGAGAGAGGAAGGGAAAGAGAGGGAAATAATGATGGGGAAGGAAAAGGGGTGAGAAGAGAGGGAACTGAGATAGAGAGGGGAGCAGAGAGAAGTCCAGGAACGAGGAGGGGTAGTTAGAAAGAGACCGACAGTGAGCAGAGGAGGGAGATGGTTGGTAGGATTGGGGACGAGAGACGGCGAATTAAGGGAGAGAGGGGAGAGAGAGAGAGGGGAGAGGAGAGAGGGAGAGAGGAGAGAGGAGAGAGGAGAGAGAGAGAGTCGAGCAATCAACCACAGGCATAATGAGGAGCCTCACAGCACTGGCACACGCTCCAATTAAGACTGGTGAAGTGCTGCAGCCAGAGGCAGTAGAGAGAACAGGTGAGGCAAACTGAGGACGGAATGGAAATTCGCTCACAGAGGGGAGTGGTGGATGATCAAGGGACGAATGGACTGAAACGAACAGTGTGAGATGAGTCCTAGGTGGGCGGGCGGACGGAAAAGCACGTAGTAAAGTGATGTACGGGATCGAAGGGTGGTGTACAGGTGGTTAGTAGAGTAGGGCAAGCACTGGATGGTTGCTTCGCAGGCCAGACAGACACCAGCTTTCGGAGCAGGTTGACATCAGCGAAAAACAGGCAAAGAGGAAAAAAAGGAAAACATGGGGTTAAGCATTGTGGTAGGAGAATGGACATTTTGAGATGTACAAGAATTTCAAGTGTTTAAAAAGCAATTTGGATGAAAAAAAGACAACAACAGCACACACACCAGCACCACACACACACACAACACACAGACACACACAGAACAGACACACACAGTAAAAGGGGAAAGTTGGAAGCTGAAGACACAGAGGATACAGGGAGTTAGGAAGATTTCTTCAGACAGAGTAGTAGAAGGGATAGTTGGGGAAGCGATGTAGTGGAGCAGGATCCATACAAGCTTTAAGCAGAGGGTATGATAAAGCTCAGGCACAGGGAGAGTGACTAGTAGGATCAGGAAGAGGCGGGCCAGGAGCTCGGGACTCGACCCCGAACCTCATAGTAGTCAACTAGGTGAGTACACCACAGCAGAATAAGGGCTACAGATGGCACGGGAAAGAAGATGGGAGGGGAAAGAGTGGCATTTGTAGGTGTATACAATGCGTCACTACTCTGGTTACAACGTGACTGTAAAAGTTACCAGGTACCGAGAAGTACATCATAGGCATGTGCAACAAATAGGTTGCACATGTAGGTGAACTTGTTGAAGACGTGCAGCTCACATTCTCATGGGATAGGACGCTGCCTTCTTTGCTTCGTCCACTACTTCTGCGTGGCACTATTTGGTCATTTCTTATCACGGGCAAGACTACGGCTTCAGGAAACTTTTCGGAAAAAAAAAAACGACAATGTTGCACAAGTCTCGCTCATCGATCTGAAACGTGTCTGTATACCTGGAGTACCGGGAGAGGGTTTCCGGGGTCAGCGCCCCCGCGGCTCGGGCTGAGACCAGGCCTTGTGGTGGATTAGGGTTTGATCAACCAGGCTGTTACTGCTGGCCGCACGGAAACTGACGTACGAACCACAGCCCGGCTGGTCAGGTACTGACTTTAGGTGCCTGTTCAATACCTTCTTGAAGACAGCCAGGGGTCTATTGGTAATCCCCCTTATGTATGCTGGGAGGCAACTGAACAGTCTTGGGCCCCGAACACCTATTGTGTTGTGGCAGATCCTTGACTGGCAAACGGGTCACTCAACAAGGTAGATTACCAACATTAATATCTTTATTAATGACAACATTTCGCCCACATAGCAAGCTTTGTTTCTGAGTTGATAAACGAAGTCCGTGTGTGGGTGAAACGGGCTCATTTTAAGAGTTTCGGTTTTTAAACAATCCGAGGAGGATATCACCAGTTTCTCATATTTTAATGTTATCTGATGCAGTTAAATAGCAGCGTTGAAGGTTTGAAGGCGATCGGAAGTGGCATTAACAAATTATCGCATGAACAGTAATATCTCAATTTTTTAAAATTAAAATGGCAAATTAGCATCTAAGCAACTCAAAATTATTTTGAGCTGCCACTAAGTAAAATACATCGGCTTGAAGGTTTAAAACCGCTCTGAAGATGCATTCTCAGGTTATTAGCATTGAAGGTTTGAAACCAATTGGACGAGGCGTTCAAAACTTAAATAATAAATATTCATATTTTTCTATTAAGATTCACCAGTATTTAAGGGTTTGAAGCCGAACAGAAGAGTCATTCCCTAGTTATCGCACGGAGACCAGTTTCTTAAATAAAATTTACAAGACTCGCGAAGCTGCTTTGGAGAAGAGCACACCAGCGCTCGAAGTTTGAAGTCTATCAGACTAAGCATTCCCCTGTTATCCCGCAGACTCCAACAATACCAAATGATATTAACTATGTTAGTAAATTAGCAAAATTTCATCTAGAGTTTTAAAATTAGGATGACACAACCAGTTAAGATGCACGAGCCTTCAAACCTAACTATTTATTATTTGATAAGGAAACTTTTCGCCCTCTAGGTAGGCTGTCAGTTAATGCAGACGTAACTAAAAGATAGCAGAGAAAAGTCAGGTTAAACACAGAGGTCAGATCAGGTTTTGTTAGTGTTGAAAATGGTATAACATTCCCACAAGTTGATGATTAAGATGTGTATTTATTGTTGAAACTTTTCGCCTACACAGTAGACTTCTTCTGTCAAATACAGAGGCAACAGGTGTAGTAGTGACATGAAGATGATGTAATCAGTCCACCATGAATTGATTACATCTTCATTTCACTACTACACCTGGTGACTCCGTATCTGACTGAAGAAGGTACTGTGTAGACGAAACGTTTCAACAATAAACACACCCAACTGCAGCACATGTATCTTAGTCATCAACGTTTTGTTACGTGGTGTGAGGACGTGACTACATTGCTTCGTCTCAGAGCAGTGTCTTGTCGAGGTTGAAATATCTTTGAGATGTTTGTCCTGACGGACAGAACAGAACATCCCATAAACACAGAACATCCCATAAAGATAGAACACTCCATACAGAGACTGAGGGTCAAATCCATACAAGGGGGATAGATGGTCCGCTGTATACACGAATGGACAGTCATTTTCTTTAGACTCGTGGAGAGTGGCTCCGGCCCGACTGCAGAGCCGTACAGCCGCGCCCTCTGGACGGTACGTCCCCTCCACTGGTGGTCCTTGATGCAGGTGATGGTGGGCTCTTGATTCAAGGAATTTAACTTATCCACTCATTAAAACGAATTAATTGCCCTCCATTTCCCCCAAGTGCAATATGACCCCTGCAGATTTAAAGCTTCCCTTAAATAGCAATAACGAAGATGAAATCAAGAAAAAAGCATCAAATATTTTCCATAGGAAAGACTAGATAAAAAAAATATATAAGATTGCCGTTTCTGAGCGGACTGGAAACATAAAATTATATTTTGAAAGAGAATCCTAAACTCCTTTAAGCTCTTAAGCGTATTTCTGCAGTGGATTCCAAACCTTTTATATGGTTTAGCAATGAGCCTGAAACATGGCGAAACAATTTTTAAGCGGATTCGAAACGCTCTGAGGGTCAATGTATGTGGATTCACAAGTTATAAATGAAATTTTGGGCAGGATTCAGAGCACCAGGGAAACGATTCTGAGTGATACTGAATTGATTTGTGCCAACTTGAGTGTTATTTGTGTTATTGCGAGTTGTGTTATTGTGAGTTGTGTTGTGTGTTATTGTTTTGTGTTGTGTTACTGTGAGTGCTGAGTTGGTGTGAGTTCTTTGTGTTACTGAGAGTTGTGTTGTGTGTTACTGTGTTGTTGTCTGTAATTTGTGTTATTGTGTCATGTGTTGTGTAATTTGTTTTGTGTTATTTGTGCCATCTTGTGTGTTATCGTGAGTGTTATATGTGTAATCTTGTGTGTTATCGTGAGTGTTGTATGTGTGATCTTGTGTGTTATCGTGAATGAGGTATTTGTGTTGAGCCAGTTATCCGCGTGATCTTCTAGAATGGTATTCTTGACTGTAGCTTATAATATGCGCTGGATAAACAGAATATGTTTATAATAGTCTTATCCAGTTGTTCTGTGGGTACTGGGGGGCTGGAGGACTGAGCTAGGTGGTGCAGGTGGGGATGAAAGGATGAGCTAGGTGGTGCAGGGGGGCTGGAGGGCTGAGTTAGGTGGTGCAGGAGGCCGAAGGATGAGCAAGATGATGGATGTGCTCAGCTCCGGTAGGATTTGCTTTGTAAGACTTGTCTAATGTCACGAACCTCCTGTATTGTGAGCGATGGTGGTGACAGCATTACTGAGAACAGATTCTTAACAGCGCCTGCCACCCAGCATGGGACTCCTGGATGAGAAGTCTGGTGTTCTGGATGTCGGTGCGGCAGTGCTGGGTGTTACTGGGGAGGTTGCTGCTGGCCTTGTTCAAATCCTCCCTATGACAAGCCTTCACCTGTTCGTACGTCAACCCTTCAAGTCCGCAATCTTTCAAGTCCGCAATCCTTCAAGTCCGCAATCCTTCAAGTCCGCAATCCTTCAAGTCCGCAATCCTTCAAGTCCGCAATCCTTCAAGTCCGCAATCCTTCAAGTCCGCAATCCTTCAAGTCCGCAATCCTTCAAGTCCGCAATCCTTCAAGTCCGCAATCCTTCAAGTCCGCAATCCCTCAAATTCTCAGTCCTTCAAGTTCTCAGTCCCTCTCTCACATCTACCTTTGTAAAAGTGAATCAGTTGGACTCGTCTATAAAACTCGCTCAAATGGTCAGTCTTCTGACTCGCTTTTTTTTTTTTACACAGCTGTAATGAATGAGGCTCTAGATTACTAGAAATGCAATAACGCAGGAAGAAAAGTGAACAAGGACGGGGAGGGTGGGATGAGTTAGAAACAATCTGAGAGGTAATGGAATACTCACGGAGCCGACGACAATCTGACGAAATGACGAGATAATTGGTTTAGCAAGGACGAAGGTTGTTAATTTAGAGGATTCTTGGGCCGAATACTGCGAGCTGACTAGTGGTCAATTCTGGCTACAAGAATAAACTGTTAGCTAAATTAGCGAAGGATAGTCAGACAGTAGGACACACATTGCCGAGCATATCGCCAGAGGCACATCAACCGAATAAATTAATTCACTGCAATATATTCAATACACATTAAACACAGCTTGGAGTGTGTGGCAGCACCAGCACGAACTCTCACCTAGTAAAGCATGTTAAGAAAATTAAAAAAAGGCCAGAGACATGCAAGGAGATTAGTTCCAAAGGTGAGGGGAAGGCATAGTCAGTGAGGCGAGGCCAGAGAAACTGACCTTAATGACAGAAGACAGAAGAACCAGAGACATGAGGACTACAATCAAAATCCTCAGAGGACCTGACAGGGTGAGCAAAACTGTTGCTAATGATAAATGCAACATCAGAAAGTTAGGCTCGATGAGAGCCTGATTTTCCGATGTTGCACGGATAAGGTCACCATACCATCCGTGAAAGATGGGAAGCTGATAACACAGGACTTCACTTTTGCGTCTACAATGGCTGACACTAACCAGCGATACGCCGAAGATAAAAGAGGTGATGCTGCCAGTTTGTGGGGAAACCCTGAACATCTACAAATACTAGAACTCAGCAACACATTATAACTGTCTCAACACGATCAGAGACCCCCTGAGTATGAGACAAAATGCACTCTCAAGTTTCTAATGGAGTTAGGAGACAAACTCGTCAGGGGGAAACCAATGACGCCAGGGCGACAAACTTTCTTTTCCGGAGACTCAATGCGATCCAGAGAGGAAATGCCTGCAGCATCCTGGGCCTGTGGCCTGCGTCTACCAGACCGGACGAAATGTTATATTATATATATATATATATATATATATATATATAATATATATATATATATATATATAAAACTTCCAGCCTACGCAGCGAGCTCAACATTTGGTACCTGGATGATGGCACTCTGGCAGGTGCTGATGAGTCCCTGTTAGAGGACCTACAACTGGTGAAGACGCAGGGAGAGGCCTTGGGACTCATCCTCAATTCCTCCAAGTGTGAAATCGTCACAACGAACCAGAAAATAATCAATGCTGTGCGAACAATCCTCGCTGAAGTCTCCACTACCACTCCGTCCAACAGTACCCTCTTGGGAGCACCACTGGGTCACCAGGCCATCGACACAGTCCTCAAGAAGTTGAATGACCTGAAGAGAATAGAGGAGAGAATAACCGATTCTGATGCCCATGATGCCCTGTATCTCCTCACAAGGTGTCTTACTATGCCAAGACTCACTCACTTCCTGAGGTGACACCCTCTTGACAACCCAACACTCGATGAATATGACGCACACCTGAGATCAATCTTTAAGAATGCATTGAATCTGTCACTAGAGGATCGGCAATGGGATCAGGCAACCCTCCCAGTGCGACTGGGAGGTATAGGGGCGCGCAAAGCAACGCATGTTGCTTTACCTGCATTTCTGTCTTCGTGTTTGGCTTCCAATGGATTAGTCAAGAAGATTGTTTCGAAACACTTGAGAGACGCGGTAGGAGCTCAAGACCCAAGGTTCACTGAAGCAGCCATGCGGTGGGACACCCTTGCAGACTCCTCCAGTAGACCAGCTCCTCCCAAAGAGCACAAACAGTCCCACTGGGTCAAACCATTATGGAAAAAATAGTCAACACAATGCTCACTAACGCTTCAGGAAAGGGCAAAACTCGTCTCCTGGCGGTGAAGGCACCAAACTCAGGAGATTTCCTTCTAGCTGTTCCCAGTTCCTCCCTGGGCACTCAACTCGACCCACAGGCCATTCGGATTGGTGTTGCTCTTCACCTAGCCGCCCCCATCCTCACCGAACATCTGTGTATTTGCGGCAGGGCGACAGCTAATCAATTTGGACTTCATGGTCTCGTGTGTCACACATCAGTAGGGAAGTATGCCAGACATGAGGAGGTCAACGACATCATAAAGAGAAGCCTCGCCACAGCCCAACGGGAACCCCAAGTGCAGAGGTTTGATGGAAGTCAAAAGTGTCCTGATGGAGCCACTATGCTACCCTGGAAGGATGGAAAGCAGATTGCCTGGGACTACACCTCTGCTGCCACACTGGCAGACACCTACTTGCCATACTCCGTAGTTGAAGGGGGTGGAGCAGTCAGTCACATGGAAACCCAGAAGACCCGAAAATATGAAGGCCTTCCCCCTACTATAAGTTCATCCCAATAGGGTTGGAGACCCTTGGAGCATGGGGAAAATTTGCTCTAAAGTTCCCCAAGGAGCTGGAAGAAAACTCATCATAGAAACCAAGGACCACAGGGTGGTCAGCTTATTCTTTCAGAAACTCAGTGTTGCGATACAGAGGGGAAATGCCTGCAGCATTCTGGGCACGCGGTCCACTGCCGGGGAGCTGGACGAAGTATTTTAGATGTACCTCTAAGTTATCTATTTTGTTTTACTCTTTATTGTATTTTTGTCAATGTATTTTGTCTTTAAATAAAATTTATATTAAATATAGGGGGTGGTAGGAGAAAATTCTCAGACAGCTTCAGGGAGAACCTTGAGTTTTCCCTGAAGCAAGTTTATTCTTTTCTCTGAGGATGAGGGTTCCCATAACAGTTCCAGAGGTGGTACCTTTATATATATATATATTATATATATATATATATATATATATATATAATATATATATATATATATATATATATATGGTTTAGAAAAACACGTGAGCAAACACTATGACATATTTATTAGAAAACGTTTCGGTCCTGGGACCTTGATCACTTCTAACATACAGAGGTAGAAAGACATTATATATATAGGCGGAGAGTGAGGTGTGACACACGTGCCCTGAGGAATGTCATAATTACATAAGAATGGAGGAACACTGTAGAAGGCCTACTGGCCCATGCGAGGCAGGTCCTTATCAAAACAACCTCTACCTCTACTTGTCGGTATTTATTACCAAGGTTTATACCATATATATATATATATATATATATATATATATATATATATATATATATATATATATATATATATTATATATATATGTCGTGCCGAATAGGCAGAACTTGCGATCTTGGCTTAAATAGCAACGCTCATCTTGCCATATAGGACAAGTGAAAATTTGTGTATGCAATAATTTCGCCAAAATCATTCTGAACCTAACGAAAAAATATATATTTCACTGTTTGTTTAGTATTAAATTATTGTAAACAAATCTAAAATATATTTAGTTGAGCTAGGCTAAAAAAAATTGCGCTTATTATAATAAGGTTAGGTAAGTTTTCTAAGTTCCTTTTGGTGCAAAATTATAATTTTTTACATCAACAATAATGGAAAAAAATATATCCTTAAACGTATAAGAGAAATTTTTAGAAAGGACTTAATTTTAAATGAGTTCTTGCTAATTGACCAGTTTTACATATTCGGCACGACATTATATATATTATATATATATAATATATATATATATATATATATTATATATATATATATATATATATATATATATATAATATATTAATATGCGCGCAAAACAACCACTGTGAAAGAATAGTGAAATTCCAAGCACTTTCGTGACTACTCACATTGTGAGTAGTCATGTGTATATATTATATATATATATATATATATATATATATATATATATATATATATATATATATATATATATATATATATATATATAGTACTGAAGGCGGCTCAGCAGTCTCTGCGGCAGTACAGTCTCCTTCCACGCGCCGACTCCTTTTGACACCTTTATTCTAATGACCTTGACCTCACCCTCGACCATCTCGTCCTCAACCCCCAACCACGCCCTTCAACCCCCCACCAACGCGCCCCGCACGCCCGCCCGACTGGGGCCCAACCCGCGCCCCGCCCTCGCACCCGCCCGCGCCTTCTGCAGCGTCGTCCGGATCGCCCCCGCCTCCCGAATTTTTTTCCGATTTTTTTTCAAATTTTTTTTTAATTTCTTATGGTCTCCATCTCCTCGGATCAACACCTTCCCCCACTCCACCCCATCCCAAAATTTCTGCTCCATCTCCTTGGATCAAGTTTTTCTCGATATCAATAATACAAAGATTTTCCCCCCACACCTCCCACCACCCACTTCTACCTCAAATATTTCTCCTCCATCTCCTCAGATCAAGTTTTTTTGGATTCCCCCTCTGGGGTTAAGCATTCAAATGAACTCCCCCTATGGGGCATGGTATTTTCTCTTACTACAGGTCTAAACAAGTGTGACGTCACCCCACCTGTGTTTACTCGGCGGTCAGTGACGTCACATGACCTCACACACACAGGCTGAATCTTGTCGACTTCCCCCTATGTCAGTGACGTCACATGACCTCACACACACAGGCTGAATCTTGTCGAGCAGACAATTACTTAAAATGCAGGATAACACTAATACACAATATTTTCATTTATTTATTATACAACCAATGCATTTCATATACATTTCTGGTAATACAACAAAATACAAATTCATTGAAAAAAGGTACAATTCATGGACTAAAATCAACATAGAGTAATTCTTTTTCTCTTGAAGAAATTCTGTGCATTTTGTTCTGGATCTTCTTCGTCGTCACCATCTCAGTATTACACATTTCATATACAACATAGGGAAAACATTACACATTTTCACACTTAACTCAGGATAACCCAAATAATTCCACATTTTTTTCGTTAATAACCACAACAATCCACAATTTATTTACAAAAGATTCACTCTCCTCAAGTCTAGACACTTTTCTCGTTTTAACTATTTTATCAGAAAAAGTCTGGCGAGTCTTATCTGACCGATCTCGGATAACATCTCAGGTCACTCCCCCACTAAGTAACCTCTCTCTCCTTACCCCTTCTCCCCCCCAGCCCTCATTCTCCCACCATCTCCCAATTTTCACTCATAACCCACAATTTTTCTCGTTTTAACTAATTTCATCAGAAAAAGTCACCACAACACTTACAACTTATAATCACTTTTCGATAACTTCACTAGACACAATTTTACACATTACGAAGTTAACACACACACACACACCTCACTTTACTTTGAACACCTTCAAAACACTCTCATAAATCATTGAATACTCACAAAAATACCTTTGAACATTTCCAAACAACACTGAAACACTTCCAAAATACACCACTGAATACTCCCAGAACACCTTCATAAATACTCTTGCACATCATTTGAACACCTTCAAAAATACCTTTGAATAGTCTCAAACACCATTCGAGTACTTCCAAATACATCACTAAATACTGCTAAAACACCACTGAATACAGTCAAAACACCACCAAAATCACAGACTAACACCCATTTTCACACAAATCCCCTCAAATCACTATAACCAAGACGATTACCAATTTCTATGAGTACACTCACCTCCAATTAAGATATAACATGAGCGCAAAAAAAACATGAACACAAACCAAACACATACGAACACTTACAACAGAATCACCTCTTTTTCAGTATCTCTAGTTCGACAACAACGCCCACAACCCACAACACCCACATCCCACAGCACCCACAACCGACATCACCCACAACAACAACCCACAACTTATAACCACTTTTTCGGCATCGCTAGTTCGACAACAACACCCACAGCCCACAACACCAACAACCCACATCACCCCACAACCCACATCACTCAACAACAACCCACTTATAACATCTTTTTTGGTATCTCTAGTTCGTCAACAATACCCACAACCCTCATCACTTGCCAATTTATTCACAATTTTTCCTCTTTCGATACAAATTTTTCCCATTCTTTTTACTGAATCTTAACTGCAATACACATTCCTCCCTACATTACTAAAATTCTAATAAAATCCTCTCCATACCCATCTCCTCGTATCCACATAAATTGATATTATACTCACAACAACTAATCATCTCACTACCCAACTACTGCGGCATGTTTCTACACCCTCCAATCTTTTCCAATGCAACATAACTTTTCACTTCTATAATTTCTTTTAAAATATTCACACATTACCTTTATTTTCAGAAAAATACCCCCCCCCCTATTTCATTAAATTTCTAATACAACCCTCCCCTTACCCCTCTCCATCTCACCCACATTTCTTCACATCCACTCATCCATCTCCCAACACGCCTCTTCAGAACACACACAAAAATCACATTTCACATCAACAAATGCAACTCATCACCCATTTCAAATCCACTAAAATCACTGTATCCAAGATATTCACAAAATTCTATGACCACCTAACTCACACAGACAACTCACTTTACTTTGAACACCTTCAAAACACTCATACATCATCATTTGAGACTACCTTTTCTCAATATCTCTTAAGAAATATTCTCTCATCGACAACCTTTATCATCTCACTACAGAACAACCCCAAGATTACTTCGAACACTCTCATAAATCATTTGAATACTCACATAAACACCTTTGAACATTTCCGAACAACACTGAAACACTTCCAAAATATCATTTTGATTACTCCCAAATAAGATTTGTCATCTCTAATTTATCTACACTTACACATTTCATTAACTGAAATTACAACTCATCCACCATACTACTCCCTCAGTCTCCAGACTTTACATCATTATCACAAACTAACACATACACTTATGACGTGAGACATTTTACCAAAACTAACACAAACACACCCACACACACACCCCACTTTACTTTGTACAACACCAAAAGACAACATCAATTACCTTTGATTACTCCAAAAACATCATTTGAACACATTAAAAAATATCAACAAACTCCTTTGAATACTCCCAAAACACCACTGAATACTACCGAAACAGCACCGAATACTGCCCAAACAACACGAAAAATCACCAGAAACTAAGATAAACACCACCAACTAAAACCCATTTTATAGAAATCCCCTCAAATCACTATAACCAAGACGATCCCACTCACCTCAGACTATTATATAACATGAGCGCAAAAAAAAAAACTCATTTGAATACTCACAAAAAACACCTTTGAACATTTCCAAACAACACCGAAACACCATGTCATGAAACAATACCAGAACTAAGTCACACACCAACTAATACACAATCACTTTACTAAGTTCATGTTAACTATTCATCAACAAAAAATATTAATACAATTTACCAACCAAATTTATGTTATAATCATCGAAACATAAAATTGCTTTACACATTTTTTTTCTCAAACTGAATATTCATACCGCATTTATCATTTCTCACCTATGTTGCATATCACATTCCTCACCCTCAACATCCCTAAAACATCCTTCCTTATTCATCCGTATATCACCTAGAGATGTTTCAACCCCGACGACCCATCACGACGTAGGAGCCGGAGCAACCATCACCACTCCAACACCACCTACTACACTCTGGCTCCTAATGTCATGATGGGTCGTCGGGGTTAAAACATCTCTAGGAGATATACGGATGAATAAGAAAGGATGTTTCAGGGATGATGTGGATGAGGAATGTGATATGTAACATAGATGAGAAATGATAAATGCTGTATGAATATTCAGTTTGAGAAAAAAAAATGTGTAAAACAGTTTTATGTTTCGATGATTATAACATAAATTTGGTTGGTAAATTGTATTAATATTTTTTGTTGATGAATAGTTAACATGAACTTAGTAAAGTGATTGTGTATTAGTTGGAGGTGTGTGACTTAGTTCTGGTAATGTTTCATGTCATGGTAATTTTTTTTTGTGCTTATGTCTTATATTTATTGTCAATATGTCAAGTATAGGTTTTGGTGTATGTCTTAGTTATGATGTGTATGTCTTAGTTGGAGGTGAATGCCTTAGATTTGGTGTGTATGTCTCGTGTCTTAAATTTGTGATTGAAATGTATAAGTTGCGGGTGTCTGTGTATTATTTTTTTTTTTTTTTTTTTGGTGATGGTGATATGTTATAGTGCTCATGTTATGTTATAGATGTTGGTGGAAGTGTCGTGGTATTTTTTGTGTGAATGTTTATAAAAATGAGTGTTTTCTGTGATCTTAGTGGTGGGGTCATAAAATCTGGTAATCGTCTTGGTTATATTGTTCTTAGATATTGTGGGTACAACAGGTTGAAACAAGGTGTGTTGGGTGTGATGTTACTGATCACCAAGTAAACACAGATGGGAGTGTGACGTCACTGGAGGTGACCTCGCCGGTCCTGTGAGGTGTGACATCGTGTGTTGGTGGTAGTGAGGCGAGTGCGCTTAGATATTGTCAAATATGATTTTTGTGTGAATGTTTATAAAAAATGAGTGTTTTCTGTGATATTAGTGGTTTTTGAGGTAAGTGAATATGGGTGTTTGTTGTTGGTGGTTGTCTTAGATTTATGTGTGTACAAGATATGTTTTCAGTTGATGGTGATCATGTACTCTGTTTTTTTTTTTTTTTTTTTTTGGCGCTCATGGGGAGGGAGTTCTTGGTTATAGTGATTTGAGGGGATTTCTATAAATGGGTGTTAGCTGGTGATGCTAAACTTAGTTTCTGGTGATTTTGACGGTGTTTTGGTAGTATTCAGCGGTGATTTGGTAATAATCAGTAGTGTTTTGGGAGTATTCGGAGGTGTTTGATGGTGTTTTTGAAGGTGTTCAAATGATGTGCAGAGTATTTTTTGAAGATGTTCAGTGGTGTTTTCGTGTTGCTCAGAGTTGGTTCAAAGTTAGTCAGTGTGTTAGTTATGGTAATGTCTCATGTCGTAAGTGTATGAGTTAGTTCTGTGTGCTAATGTTGTAAAGTCTGCAGAATGAGGGAGGAGTTTGGTGGATGAGATGTAATTTCGGTTAATGAAATGTGTAAGTGTGAATGAGAATGTAAATTGGTGGGTGAGTTAGAGAAGACAAAATGTTATGTGATCTTAGTAAAAGTATAGATAGTTTTAGTGATCTTCGTTATGATGTTTTAAGAGAATGTGTACAAAAAAAATGTGTGATCTTAGTGGTGGGGTTATAGAATTTGGTAAACGTCTTGATTGTGGTGATCTTAGATATTGGAGATACAACAGGTTGAAACAAGGTGTTTGGGTGTGACCTCGCTGATCGCCAAGTAAACACAGGATGGAGTGTGATGACATGGGAAGTATCCCTATCTGTGCTGGTATGTGTTGGTGGTAGTGAGGGGAGTTGGTGATTGTGATTTTTTGTGTGAATGTTTATAAAAATGAGTGTTTTCTGCGATATTAGTGTTTTGAGGTGAGTGGTCATTGATGATAGTTGATGGATGTCTTAGTTTTTTTTTTTTTTTTTTTTTTTTTTTTTGTTGTTGTGTGTGTGTGTGTGTGTGTGTGTGTGTGTGTGTGTGTGTGTGTGTGTGTGTGTTTTGTGTTGTACTCACCTATTTGTGGTTGCAGGGGTCGAGTCCTAGCTCCTGGCCCCGCCTCTTCACCGGTTGCTACTAGGCCCTTTCTCTCCCCGCTCCATGAGCTTTATCAAACCTCGTCCCTTTAAAACTGTGTATGGTTCCTGCCTCCACTACGTCATTTTCTAGGCTATTCCTGCCTTACAACTCTATGACTGAAGAAATACTTCCTACTATCTCTCTGACTCATTTGTGTCTTCAACTTCCAATTGTGGCCTCTTGTTTCTGTGTCCCCTCCTGGAACATCCTGTCCTTGTCCACCTTGTCTATTCCACGCAGTATTTTATATGTCGTTATCATGTCTCCCCTGACCCTCCTGTCCTCCAGTGTCGTCAGGCCGATTTCCCTTAATCTTTCTTCATAGGACATTCCCCTTAGCTCTGGAACTAACCTTGTCGCAAACCTTTGTACTTTCTCTAGTTTCTTGATGTGCTTTATCAAGTGCGGGTTCCAAACAGGTGCTGCATACTCCAGTATGGGCCTGGCATACACGGTGTACAGTGTTTTGAATGATTCCTTACTAAGGTATCGGAATGCTGTTCTCAGGTTTGCCAGGCGCCCATATGCTGCAGCAGTTATCTGATTGATGTGTGCTTCCGGAGACATGCTCGGTGTTATACTCACCCCAAGATCTTTCTCCTTGAGTGAGGTTTGCAGTCTTTGGCCACCTAGCCTATACTCTGTCTGTGGTCTTCTGTGCCCTTCCCCTATCTTCATGACTTTGCATTTGGCAGGATTAAATTCGAGAAGCCATTTGCTGGACCAGGTGTCCAGTCTGTCCAGGTCTCTTTGAAGTCCTGCCTGGTCCTCATCAGATTTAATTCTCCTCATTAACTTCACATCATCTGCAAACAGGGACACTTCTGAGTCTAACCCTTCCATCATGTCGTTCACATATACCAAAAATAGCACTGGTCCTAGGACCGACCCTGTGGGACCCCGCTCATCACAGGTGCCCACTGTGATACATCATTACGTACCATGACTCGTTGTTGCCTCCCTGTCAGGTATTCTCTGATCCATTGCAGTGCCCTTCCTGTTATATGCGCCTGATGCTCTAGCTTCTGCACTAATCTCTTGTGAGGAACTGTGTCAAAGGCCTTCTTGCAGTCCAAGAAGATGCAATCAACCCACCCCTCTCTCTCTTGTCTTACTTCTGTTATTTTATCATAAAACTCCAGAAGGTTTGTGACACAGGATTTGCCTTCCGTGAATCCGTGCTGGTTGGCATTTATACTCCTGTTCCGTTCCAGGTGCTCCACCACTCTCCTCCTGATAATCTTCTCCATAATTTTGCATACTATACACGTCAATGACACGTCAATGTGTGTGTGTGTGTGTGTGTGTGTGTGTGTGTGTGTGTGTGTGTGTGTGTGTGTGTGTACGTGTGTGTGTGTGTACGTGTGTGTGTACATGTTATGTTTTCAGTTGGTGGTAATCCTGTTTTAAGTGTTTCGGTGTTGTTTGGAAATGTTCAAAGGTGTTTTTTCTGAGTATTCAAATGATTTATGATTTTTTTTTGCGCTCATGTTATATAATAGTCTGAGGTGAGTGGGATCGTCTTGGTTATAGTGATTTGAGGGGATTTCTATAAAATGGGTGTTAGTTGGTGTTGATCTTAGTTTCTGGTGATTTTTAGTGTTGTTTGGGCAGTATTAGTGCTGTTTCGGTAGTATTCAGTGGTGTTTTGGGAGTATTCAAAGGAGTTTGTTGATTTTTTGAATGTGTTCAAATGATGTTTTTGGAGTAATCAAAGGTAATTGATGTTGCTTTTTGGTGTTGTACAAAGTAAAGTGGGGTGTGTGTGTGTGTGTGTGTGGGTGTGTTTGTGTTAGTTTTGGTAAAATGTCTCACGTCATAAGTGTATGTGTTAGTTTTTGTGATAATGATGTAAAGTCTGGAGACTGAGGAAGTAGTATGGTGGATGAGTTGTAATTTCAGTTAATGAAATGTGTAAGTGTAGATAAATTAGAGATGACAAATCTTATTTGGGAGTATTCAAAACGATATTTTGGAAGTGCTTCAGTGTTGTTCGGAAATGTTCAAAGGTGTTTATGTGAGTATTCAAATGATTTATGAGAGTGTTCGAAGTAATCTTGGGGTTGTTCTGTAGTGAGATGTTAAAGGTTGTCGATGAGAGAATATTTCTTAAGAGATATTGAGAAAAGGTAGTCTCAAATGATGATGTATGAGTGTTTTGAAGGTGTTCAAAGTAAAGTGAGTTGTCTGTGTGAGTTAGGTGGTCATAGAATTTTGTGAATATCTTGGATACAGTGATTTTAGTGGATTTGAAATGGGTGATGAGTTGCATTTGTTTGATGTGAAATGTGATTTTTGTGTGTGTCTGAAGAGGCGTGTTGGGAGATGGATGAGTGGATGTGAAGAAAGTGGGTGAGATGGAGAGGGGTAAGGGGAGGGTTGTATTAGAAATTTAATGAAATATGGGGGGGGGATTTTACTGAAAATAAAGGTAATGTGTGAATATTTAAAAAAAATTATAGAAGTGAAAAGTTATGATGCACTGGAAAAGATTGGAGGGTGTAGAAACATGCCGCAGTAGTTGGGTAGTGAGATGATTAGTTGTTGTGAGTATAATATCAATTTATGTGGATACGAGGAGATGGGTATGGGGAGGATTTTATTAGAATTTTAGTAATGTAGGGAGGAATGTGTATTGCATTTAAGATTCAGTAAAAAGAATGGGAAAAATTTGTATCGAAAGAGGAAAAATTGTGAATAAATTGGTAAGTGATGAGGGTTGTGGGTATTGTTGAACTAGAGATACCAAAAAAGATGTTATAAATGGGTTGTTGTTGTGAGTGATGTGGGTTGTGGGGTGGTGTGGGTTGTTGGTGTTGTGGGCTGTGGGTGTTGTTGTCGAACTAGCGATGCCGAAAAAGTGGTTATAAGTTGTGGGTTGTTGTTGTGGGTGATGTGGGTTGTGGGTGATGTGGGTTGTGGGTGCTGTGGGTTGTGGGTGCTGTGGGTTGTGGGCGTTGTTGTCGAATAGAGATACTGAAAAAGAGGTGATTCTGTTGTAAGTGTTCGTATGTGTTTGGTTTGTGTTCATGTTTTTTTTTGCGCTCATGTTATATCTTAATTGGAGGTGAGTGTACTCATAGAAATTGGTAATCGTCTTGGTTATAGTGATTTGAGGGAATTTGTGTGAAAATGGGTGTTTGTCTGTGATTTTGGTGGTGTTTTGACTGTATTCAGTGGTGTTTTAGCAGTATTTAGTGATGTATTTGGAAGTACTCGAATGGTGTTTGAGACTATTCAAAGGTATTTTTGAAGGTGTTCAAATGATGTGCAAGAGTATTTATGAAGGTGTTCTGGGAGTATTCAGTGGTGTATTTTGGAAGTGTTTCAGTGTTGTTTGGAAATGTTCAAAGGTATTTTTGTGAGTATTCAATGATTTATGAGAGTGTTTTGAAGGTGTTCAAAGTAAAGTGAGGTGTGTGTGTGTGTTAACTTCGTAATATGTAAAATTGTGTCTAGTGAATTTATCGAAAAGTGATTATAAGTTGTAAGTGTTGTGGTGACTTTTTCTGATGAAATTAGTTAAAACGAGAAAAATTGTGGGTTATGAGTGAAATTGTGAGATGGTGGGAGAATGAGGGTTGGGGAAGAAGGGGTAAGGAGAGAGAGGTTACTTCGTGGGGGAGTGACCTGAGATGTTATCCGAGTTCGGTCAGATAAGACTCGCCAGACTTTTTCTGATGAAATAGTTAAAACGAGAAAAATGTCTAGACTTGAGGAGAGTGAATCTTTTGTAAATAAATTGTGGATTGTTGTGGTTATTAACGAAAAAAATGTGGAATTATTTGGGTTATCCTGGGTTAAGTGTGAAAATGTGTAATGTTTTCCCTATGTTGTATATGAAATGTGTAATACTGAGATGGTGACGACGAAGAAGATCCAGAACAAAATGCACAGAATTTCTTCAAGAGAAAAAATATGTTGATTTTAGTCAATGAATTGTACCTTTTTTCAATGAATTTGTATTTTTTTGTTGTATTACCAGAAATGTATATGAAATGCATTGGTTGTATAATAAATAAATGAAAATATTGTGTATTAGTGTTATCCTGCATTTTAAGTAATTGTCTGCTCGACAAGATTCAGCCTGTGTGTGTGAGGTCATGTGACGTCACTGACATAGGGGGAAGTCGACAAGATTCAGCCTGTGTGTGTGAGGTCATGTGACGTCACTGACTGCCGAGTAAACACAGGTGGGGTGACGTCACTTGTTTAGACCTGTAGTAAGAGAAAATACCATGCCCCATAGGGGGAGTTCATTTGAATGCTTACCCCCAGAGGGGGAATCCAAAAAAACTTGATCTGAGGAGATGGAGGAGAATATTTGAGGTAGAAGGGGGTGGGGGGAGGTGTGGGGGAGAAATCTTTGTTTTATTGATACGAGAAAAATTTGATCCAGGAGGGACAGAAATTTTGGATGGGGTGGAGGGGGGAGGGTGTTGACCCGGGAAATGGAGCGGGAAAATTTGGGGAGGGGGTGAAAGTGGGAAAAAAACCCAAAAATTTGACCCGAGAAGTGGGTCTTTGTATTATTGATATCGAAAAAAACTTGACCCAAAGGGAAAGGGGAGCAGAAATTTTGGGGGTTTGGGTGGAGTGGGGGGGTTTTGACCGGGGGGGAGTCTTTGTTTTATTGATACGGAAAAACTTGACCCCAAGGAGTGGAGGAGAAAACTTGGGGTGAAGTGGGGGTGGGGTGGGGGGGGGGGTGTTGATCGGGGAGAGGGAGACCAAAGAAATTAAAAAAAAAAATTAAAAAAAAAAAAAATGGGAAAAAAATTCGGGGGGGGGGCACCCGGACGACGCGCAGAAGGCCCGGCGGGCGCGGGGGCGGGCGGGGGTGGGGGCCCCGGTCGGGCGTGCGTGCAGGGGGCTTTTGGTGGGGGGTTAAAGGGCGGGGTTTGGGGGGTTGGGGACGGGGTGGGGGGGGGGATGAGGGCGAGGTGGTCGAAGGTGAGGTCAAGGTCTTTAACTTTAAAGGGGGAAAAAAGGGAGCGGCGCGCGGGCAGGGGAAAGGAACCGCTGGAAAGGAGACCGACACCCGCAGGGACTGCTGAGCCGCCTTCAGTAAATTACTTAAATATATTTTATATGTATATGTACAGTGTGTTTTTGTTGTGTGTGTGGGTGTGGTTGTTTGTGTGTGTGTGTGGGTGTGTCGTGTAAATTTGAAAACGGGCAATTAGCAAGAACTCATTAAAATTAAGCCCTTTTCAAAAAATTTTTCTTATACGTTTAAAGATATTTTTTTTCATTAATGTTAATGTAAAATTTTTTTAATTTTGCACCAAAAGGGAAATAGAAAAATTATAACCTTATTATAACAAGACAATTTATTTTAGCCCAACCCAACCAAAAAATTTTTAAATCGTTTACAATATTTTTTACTAAAAAACACAATCAAAAAATTTTTTTTTTTCGTTAGGGTTTAAGATGATTTTGGGGGAAATTATTGCATAAACAAATTTTTTCTTGTCCTATATGGCAGATGAACGTTTCTATTTATGCCAAAATCGCAAATTTGCCTATTTGCACGAAATTAAATAATAATATTATATTTATAAAAAAAATTTATTTTTATTTTTTAAAATTTTTTATATTTATATAATATAACGCATTATAAATTCAAAGGGCAAACAAGCTGCAAAATATTAAAAATAGCGGAAAAAATTTTTTTTGATTTGTCTGGAGTCAGGGGGGAGTTGCTTTGAGGGATGCGTCTCACCCCACCACCCCCAAAATGCTCATATCACACGCCCCCACACCTGGCCGACTCGGAAAACGCGCGACACACAACACACACACACACGGTAATAACCAGGATCCCTTTTATGTTAATTATTCAGGCAAATTTTGACTGTTGAAATAAACTCTTGAAGGGTAAAATTGCCTCGGAAGCTTTCATGCAAAAATAATTTTGCTCCAACCCCTTACCGGGCAAGTCGACCCGAAATGACATAAATAAACCTAAATAATCACCAATTAAAATTTCCTGAGCAATAATAAACAAAGGAGACCACCACAAGTACAGTTACCTGGGGCCCTGTCTAGGGAAAATCACGGACACGTGACCATGTCCAACACGGGCCATGACCTTTTCCCGCCAATGAAAAGGACAATTCAAGGGAAGATTGCTATAACACACACACAAAATATATATATATATAATAAAAATTATATAAAATATAATAAAAAAATATAAAATGTACAGTTCTTCTTTATTTTTCATCAACGCTAAAACTAATTATTATAAAATCTCCTTTAATTAATGACTAAAACAGTGATAATAACTTAAAAAATAAGGGAGCTAATTTAATTTTTTTTGTTTCATTACCCCGGGGGGATTTTATTTCATTACCCCGGGGGGATTTTAAAAACTTACCCCGGGTGATTGATTTCCTTACCCCGGGTGATTTTATTTCCCTTACCCCGGGGGGATTTATTTTCCTTACCCCGGGGTTTTATTGTATTTCATTACCCGGGGGGATTGTATTTCTTACCCCCGGGGGGGATTTTTTATTTCATTTCCCCGGGGGGGTATTTTATTCCCCGGGTGTTGTATTTTCATTTACCCCGGGTGGTTGTATTTTTATTACCCGGGGTTTTTAATTTTATACCCCCGGGGGGGGTTTTATTTCCTTACCCAGGGAGGGGTTTTATTTCATTACCCCCGGGAGGGGGTTTTATTTCATTCCCCGGGGGGGTTGTATTTTTTACCGAGGGTTGATTTTATTTCTGGGGGGGATTTCATTCCCCGGGGGGGATTTCATTACCCCGGGGTTGTATTTCATTACCCGGTGGTTGTTTTAATTACCCCCGGGAATTGTCTATTGCCCCATTTTTTTTGGGCCTCAATCAAACAGACAGTAATCAAAACCCTCCCTGCAGCCGTATACAAAATTCCCAACCCCCAACCCACAACCAATGGAACCGCCAATCGCCAACCCAACCCCCAACCACCATCAATTTTAAAAAAAAAAAACCTAACCATCCATCCACCCTCAAAAAACCAACCCCCAATCAAACCCAAAACCCCCAAAGCCCCAACTAATCAACCCAAATCTCCCCTAACCAAAAGCCCAACAAAAAAAAACCCCCCCCCACCCTCCCTCCTATGATCAACCCTACGGAATCCATGAGAAAATCCTGGGGGAAATGGAACGTTTCTTGTTTTTTTTGCCGGGGGCCCTTGTGGCTGCAGCACTCATTTTAGACTATTTTGTGTTTTCCAGCACGTCGCCCCATGTCTTTTCAAAGAATCCTAACGTAAAAAGCAGCGGAGCAAAAGTCGAGCGAAAGAGAAAAACCAAAGAGGTCCCCTGACGAAAATTTTAGTTGAGGGAATGGAAGGGAAGGGAGGGTCCCCTCCACCCTGCCTTATGAAGCACGATAATACTCAGGGGGGAGGGGGAGAGAGAGAGAGAGAGGAGAGAGAAAAGAGAGAGAGAGGGGAGAGAGAGAGAGAGAGAGAGCAAGCATAGTGCTCCCAGTAAGCTCGAAGGACCTGTACCAAGCATTTTTTTCGCTTAACTTTCATTTATTTATAGATATCTTCACTGTAAATACTTCAGAAGAGGGGAATACGAAGTGGTAACACTAAGCATATTACGAACCGGCCTCTTAATGTAGGCGGTCTCAGCATCGTTCCCTAATGCCATACAATCATTGTTGACGTCGTATATGATGAATAATGAATTAGAATTGAAGTAGGTGACGCGTCAAGACACCGTACGAAAACCCTCCTCCCCCCACCAGGGGCTAGATAAAACTTGTGACGGGAGACCCTGGGGAAAGAGAGATGCACCCAGCAACGCTTCACACGTTGTACAAGGTCACGAGTCAAGCAAATGCAGATCACTCGCCCCTGTGGTTGGAAATTGTGAGTGTGTGTTATTGTTTTCCATTGTTTTGTGTTGCTGGTTTTTGTCTTTGCTACTGCTTTTGTTGCTTTGGTTATTAATGTTACTTTTTTTTTTTTTTTTTTTTTTTTGCTTTTATTGCTGTTGCTGTTAGTGGTGGTGGTATTGGAAGAGGAAGTCGTTTCGTTATTGGTAAAGGTGGTGTTTGTTGGTAGGACTTTTGTTGTTGGCATTGTTTCTGTCCATCTGTCTGGTCACCTTACATCTTACATGTATTCACCTGTCTGGTCACCTTACATCCTACATGTATTCACCTGTCTGGTCACCTTACATCCTACATGTATTCACCTGTCTGGTCACCTTACATCCTACATGTATTCACCTGTCTGGTCACCTTACAGCCCACATGTATTCACCTGTCTGGTCACCTTACAGCCCACATGTATTCACCTGTCTGGTCACCTTACAGCCCACATGTATTTCACCTGTCTGGTCACCTTACATCCCACATGTATCCACCTGTCTGGTCACCTTACATCCCACATGTATCCACCTGTCTGGTCACCTTACATCCCACATGTATCCACCTGTCTGGCACCTTAATCCCACATGTTCCACCTTCTGGTCCCTTACATCCCAAAATTATCCACCCGTCTGGTCACCTTACATCCCACATGTATCCACCCGTCTGGTCACCTTACACCCCAACATGTATCCACCTGTCTGGTCACCTTACAATCCCACATGTAATTCACCTGTCTGGTCACCTTACAGCCCACATGTATTCACCTGTCTGGTCACCTTAATATCCACAATGTATCCAACCTGTCTGGTCACTTTACATCCCACATGTATCCACCCGTCTGGTCACCTTACCCCAAACATGTACCCACCTGTTGGTCACCTTACATCCCACTGTATCCACCTGTCTGGTCACCTTACATCTAAGTATTCACCTGTCTGGTCACCTTACAGCCCACATGTATTCACCTGTCTGGTCACCTTACAGCCAATGTATTCACCTGTCTGGGTCACCTTACAGCCCACATGTATTCACCTGTCTGGTCACCTTACATCCCACATGTATCCACCTGTCTGGTCACCTTACATCCCACATGTATCCACCCGTCTGGTCACCTTACATCCCACATGTATCCACCTGTCTGGTCACCTTACATCCCACATGTATCCACCCGTCTGGTCACCTTACATCCCACATGTATCCACCCGTCTGGTCACCTTACATCCCACATGTATCCACCCGTCTGGACATCTTACATCCCACATGTATCCACCTGTCTGGTCACCTTACATTCCAAATGTATCCACCCTTCTGGTCACCTTACATCCCACATGTATCCACCTGTCTGGTCAACTTACATCCCACATGTATCCACCCGTCTGGTCACCTTAAATCCCACATGTATCCACCTGTCTGGTCACCTTACATCCCACATGTATCCACCCTTCTGGTCATCTTACATCCCACATGAAATCCACCTGTTGGTTCATTACATTCCCCAGTACCACCTGTCTGGTGACCTTACATCCCACATGTATCCACCTCTGGTCACCTTACATCCCACATGTATCCACCTCTCTGGTCACCTTACACCCCACATGTATCCACCCGTCTGGTCCCTTACATCCCACATGTATCCCCTCTCTGGTCACTTACACCCCACATGTTCCACCCGTCTGGTCACCTTACATCCCACATGTATCCACCCGTCTGGTCATCTTACATCCCACATGTATCCACCTGTCTGGTCACCTTTCATTCCACATGTATCCACCCTTCTGGTCACCTTACATCCCACATGTATCCACCCGTCTGGTCACCTTACATCCCACATGTATCCACCCGTCTGATCACCTTACATTCCCACATGTGTCCACCTGTCTGGTCCCTTACATCTACATTGTATCCACCTGTATGGTCACCTTACATCCCACATGTATCCACCTGTCTGGACACCTTACAGCCCACATGTATCCACCTGTCGGGTTTCATCTTGCTCCCACATGTATCCACCTGTCTGGTCCCTTCATCCCACATGTATCCACCTGTCTGGTCCCCTTACATCCTACATGTATCCACCCGTCTGGTCACCTTACAGCCACATGTATCCCCCCGTCTGGTCACCTTACATGCACTTTGAAATCCACCCGTCTGGTCACCTTACATCCCACATGTATCCACCTGTCTGGTCACCTTACATCCCACATGTATCCACCTGTCTGGTCACCTTACATCCCACATGTATCCACCCGTCTGGTCACCTTACATCCCACATGTATCCACCTGTCTGGTCACCTTACATCCCACATGTATCCACCTGTCTGGTCACCTTACATCCCACATGTATCCACCTGTCGGGTCACCTTAAAATCCCACATGTTCCACCCGTCTGGTCACCTTACATCCCCCCAGTATCCACCCGTCTGGTCACCTTACATCCCAAATGTATCCACCTGTTGGTCACCTTACATCCACACATGTATCCACCTGTCTGGTCACTTACATCCCACATGTATCCACCTGTCTGGTCACCTTACATCCCACATGTATCCACCCGTCTGGTCAACTTACATCCCACATGTATTCACCTGTCTGGTCACCTTACAGCCCACATGTATTCACCTGTCTGGTCACCTTACAGCCCACATGTATTCACCTGTCTGGTCACCTTACATCCCACATGTATCCACCTGTCTGGTCACCTTACATCCCACATGTATCCACCTGTCTGGTCACCTTACATCCCACATGTATCCACCTGTCTGGTCACCTTACATCCCACATGAAATCCCCCCGTCTGGTCACCTTACATCCCACATGAAATCCACCTGTCTGGTCACCTTAAAATCCCACTGTATTCACCTGTCTGGTCACCTTACAGCCCACATGTATACACCTGTCTGGTCACCTTACAGCCCACATGTATTCACCTGTCTGGTCACCTTACAGCCCACATGTATTCACCTGTCTGGTCACCTTATATCCCACATGTACCCAAACCTGTCGGGTTTCACCTTCCCTCCCACATGTATCCACCCGTCTGGTCACCTTACATCCCACATGTATCCACCTGTCTGGTCACCTTACATCCCACATGTATCCACCTGTCTGGTCACCTTACATCCTACATGTATTCACCTGTCTGGTCACCTTACAGCCCACATGTATTCACCTGTCTGGTCACCTTACAGCCCACATGTATTCACCTGTCTGGTCACCTTACAGCCCACATGTATTCACCTGTCTGGTCACCTTACATCCCACATGTATCCACCTGTCTGGTCACCTTACATCCCACATGTATCCACCCGTCTGGTCACCTTACATCCCACATGTATCCACCCGTCTGGTCACCTTACATCCCACATGTATCCACCCGTCTGGTCACCTTACATCCCACATGTATCCACCCGTCTGGACATCTTACATCCCACATGTATCCACCTGTCTGGTCACCTTACATTCCAAATGTATCCACCCTTCTGGTCACCTTACATCCCACATGTATCCACCTGTCTGGTCAACTTACATCCCACATGTATCCACCTGTCTGGTCACCTTAAATCCCACATGTATCCACCTGTCTGGTCACCTTACATCCCACATGTATCCACCCTTCTGGTCATCTTACATCCCACATGTATCCACCTGTCTGGTCACCTTACATCCCACATGTATCCACCTGTCTGGTGACCTTACATCCCACATGTATCCACCTCTGGTCACCTTACATCCCACATGTATCCACCTCTCTGGTCACCTTACACCCCACATGTATCCACCCGTCTGGTCACCTTACATCCCACATGTATCCTCCTCTCTGGTCACCTTACACCCCACATGTATCCACCCGTCTGGTCACCTTACATCCCACATGTATCCACCCGTCTGGTCATCTTACATCCCACATGTATCCACCTGTCTGGTAAACCTTTTTCATTCCAATGTATCCACCCTTCTGGTCACCTTACATCCCACATGTATCCACCCGTCTGGTCACCTTACATCCCACATGTATCCACCCGTCTGATCACCTTACATCCCACATGTGTCCACCTGTGGTCACCTTACATCTCACATGTATCCACCTGTATGGTCACCTTACATCCCACATGTATCCACCTGTCTGGTCACCTTACATCTCACATGTATCCACCTGTATGGTCACCTTACAGCCCACATGTATCCACCTGTCTTGTCATCTACACCCCAAACATTATCCACCTGTCTGGTCTTCTTGCATCCCACATGTATCCACCTGTCGGTCACATTGCATCCCACATGTATCCACCTGTCTGGTCACCTTACATCCTACATGTACCACCCGCCCTGGTCCCCTTACATGCCACATGTATCCACCCGTCTGGTCACCTTACATCCCACATGTATCCACCTGTCGGGTACCTTACATCCCACATGTATCCACCTGTCTGGTCACCTTACATCCCACTTTGTATCCACCTGTCCTGGTCCCCTTTAAACATCCCACATGTATCCACCCGTCTGGTCACCTTACATCCCACATGTATCCACCCGTCTGGTCACCTTACATCCCACATGTATCCACCCGTCTGGTCACCTTACATCCCACATGTATCCACCTGTCTGGTCACCTTACATCCCACATGTATCCACCTGTCTGGTCACCTTACATCCCACATGTATCCACCTGTCTGGTCACCTTACATCCCACATGTATCCACCCGTCTGGTCAACTTACATCCCACGTATATCCACCTGTCTGGTCACCTTATATCCCACATGTATCCCCCCCATCTGGTACCTTAACATCCCACGTGTATCCACCTGCCCTGGTCACCTTACATCCCACATGCATCCACCGTCTGGTCACCTTACTCCCACTTGTATCCACCTTTTCTGATCACCTTACATCCCACATGTACCCATCTGTCTGGTCACCTTACATCCCACATGTATCCACCGTCTGGTCACCTTACATCCCACAGTACCATCTGTCTGGTAAACCTTACATCCTACATGTATCCACCTGTCTGGTCACCTTATATCCCACATGTATCCACCTGTCTGGTCACCTTATATCCCACATGTATCCACCTGTCTGGTCACCTTATATCCCACATGTATCCATCTGTCTGGTCATCTTACATCCCACATGTATCCACCTGTCTGGTCACCTTACATCCCACATGTATCCATCTGTCTGATCACCTTACATTCCACATGTATCCACCCTTCTGGTCACCTTACATCCCACATGTATCCACCTGTCTGGTCACCTTACATCCCACATGTATCCACTTCTCTGGTCACCTTACATCCCACATGTATCCACTTCTCTGGTCACCTTACATCCCACATGTATCCACCCGTCTGGTCACCTTACATCCCACATGTATCCACCCGTCTGGTCACCTTACATCCCACATGTATCCACCCGTCTGGTCACCTTACATCCCACATGTATCCACCCGTCTGGTCATCTTACATCCCACATGTATCCACCCGTCTGGTCACCTTACATCCCACATGTATCCACCCCTCTGGTCATCTTACATTCCACATGTATCCACCTGTCTGGTCACCTTACATCCCACATGTATCCACCTGTCTGGTGACCTTACACCCCACATGTATCCACCCGTCTGGTCACCTTACATCCCACATGTATCCACCTCTCTGGTCACCTTACACCCCACATGTATCCACCCGTCTGGTCACCTTACATCCCACATGTATCCACCTCTCTGGTCACCTTACACCCCACATGTATCCACCCGTCTGGTCACCTTACATCCCACATGTATCCACCCGTCTGGTCATCTTACATCCCACATGTATCCACCTGTCTGGTCACCTTTCATTCCACATGTATCCACCCTTCTGGTCACCTTACATCCCACATGTATCCACCTGTCTGGTCACCTTACATCCCACATGTATCCACCCGTCTGATCACCTTACATCCCACATGTGTCCACCTGTCTGGTCACCTTACATCTCACATGTATCCACCTGTATGGTCACCTTACATCCCACATGTATCCACCTGTCTGGACACCTTACAGCCCACATGTATCCACCTGTCTGGTCATCTTGCATCCCACATGTATCCACCTGTCTGGTCACCTTGCATCCCACATGTATCCACCTGTCTGGTCACCTTACATCCTACATGTATCCACCCGTCTGGTCACCTTACATGCCACATGTATCCACCCGTCTGGTCACCTTACATGCCACATGTATCCACCCGTCTGGTCACCTTACATCCCACATGTATCCACCTGTCTGGTCACCTTACATCCCACATGTATCCACCTGTCTGGTCACCTTACATCCCACATGTATCCACCCGTCTGGTCACCTTACATCCCACATGTATCCACCCGTCTGGTCACCTTACATCCCACATGTATCCACCTGTCTGGTCACCTTACATCCCACATGTATCCACCTGTCTGGTCACCTTACATCCCACATGTATCCACCTGTCTGGTCACCTTACATCCCACATGTATCCACCCGTCTGGTCACCTTACATCCCACATGTATCCACCCGTCTGGTCACCTTACATCCCAAATGTATCCACCTGTCTGGTCACCTTACATCCCACATGTATCCACCTGTCTGGTCACCTTAATCCACATGATCCACCCGTCTGGTCAACTTACATCCCACATGTATTCACCTGTCTGGTCACCTTACAGCCCACATGTATTCACCTGTCTGGTCACCTTACAGCCCACATGTATTCCACCGTCTGGTCACCTTACATCCCACATGTATCCACCTGTCTGGTCCCCTTTTACATCCCACGTGTTTTCCACCTGTTGGCCCACCTTACATCCCACATGTATCCACCTGTCTGGTCACCTTACATCCCACATGTATCCACCCGTCTGGTCACCTTACATCCCACATGTATCCACCTGTCTGGTCACCTTACATCCCACATGTATTCACCTGTCTGGTCACCTTACAGCCCACATGTATACACCTGTCTGGTCACCTTAACAGCCCACATGTATTCACCTGTCTGGTCACCTTACAGCCCACATGTATTCACCTGTCTGGTCACCTTATATCCCACATGTATCCACCTGTCTGGTCACCTTACATCCCACATGTATCCACCCGTCTGGTCACCTTACATCCCACATGTATCCACCTGTCTGGTCACCTTACATCCCACATGTATCCACCTGTCTGGTCACCTTACATCCTACATGTATTCACCTGTCTGGTCACCTTACAGCCCACTGTATTCCCCTGTCTGGTCACCTTACAGCCACATGTATTCACCTGTCGGGTCACCTTACACCCCACATGTATTCAACCTGTCTGGTCACCTTACATCCCACATGTATCCACTGTCTGGTCACCTTACATCCACATGTATCCACCCGTCTGGTACCTATACATCCCACATGTATCCACCCTTCTGGTCACCTTACACCCAAACATGAAACCACCGTCTGGTCACCTTACATCCCACATGTATCCACCCGTCTGGACATCTTACATCCCACATGTATCCACCTGTCTGGTCACCTTACATTCCAAATGTATCCACCCTTCTGGTCACCTTACATCCCACATGTATCCACCTGTCTGGTCAACTTACATCCCACTGTATCCACCTTTTCTGGTCACCTTTAACCCCCACATGTATCCACCTGTCTGGTCACCTTACATCCCACATGTATCCACCCTTCTGGTCATCTTACATCCCACATGTATCCACCTGTCTGGTCACCTTACATCCCACATGTATCCACCTGTCTGGTGACCTTACATCCCACATGTATCCACCTCTGGTCACCTTACATCCCACATGTTCCCCTCTCGGGGTCACCTTACACCCCACAGTATCCACCCGTCTGGTCACCTTACATCCCACATGTAATCCCCCTTTTCTCTGGTCACCCTTACACCCCACATGTATCCACCCGTCTGGTCACCTTACATCCCACATGTATCCACCCGTCTGGTCATCTTACATCCCACATGTATCCACCTGTCTGGTCACCTTTCATTCCACATGTATCCACCCTTCTGGTCACCTTACATCCCACATGTATCCACCCGTCTGGTCACCTTACATCCCACATGTATCCACCCGTCTGGTCACCTTACATCCCACATGTATCCACCTGTCTGGTCACCTTACATCTACATGTTTTCCACCTGTATGGTCACCTTACACCCCACTGTATCCACCTGTTGGTCACCTTACATCTCACATGTATCCACCTGTATGGTCACCTTACAGCCCACATGTATCCACCTGTCTTGTCATCTTACATCCCACATGTATCCACCTGTCTGGTCATCTTGCACCCCAATGTAATCCACCTGTCTGGTCACCTTGCATCCACATGAAATCCACCTTCTGTTCACCTTACATCCTACATGTATCCACCCGTCTGGTCACCTTACATGCCACATGTATCCACCCGTCTGGTCACCTTACATCCCACATGTATCCACCTGTCTGGTCACCTTACATCCCACATGTATCCACCTGTCTGGTCACCTTACATCCCACTTTGTATCCACCTGTCTGGTCACCTTACATCCACCAATGTACCCCCACCCGTCTGGTCCCCTTTAAACATCCCACATGTATCCACCCGTCTGGTCACCTTCCCTCCCACAGGGTATCCACCCGTCTGGTCACCTTACATCCCACATGTATCCACCTGTCTGGTCACCTTACATCCCACATGTATCCACCTGTCTGGTCACCTTACATCCCACATGTATCCACCTGTCTGGTCACCTTACACCCCACATGTATCCACCCGTCTGGTCAATTTACATCCCACGTATATCCACCTGTCTGGTCACCTTACATCCCACATGTATCCACCCATCTGGTCACCTTACATCCCACGTGTATCCACCTGTCTGGTCACCTTACATCCCACATGCATCCACCTGTCTGGTCACCTTACATCCCACTTGTATCCACCTGTCTGGTCACCTTACATCCCACATGTATCCATCTGTCTGGTCACCTTACATCCCACATGTATCCACCTGTCTGGTCACCTTACATCCCACATGTATCCATCTGTCTGGTCACCTTACATCCTACATGTATCCACCTGTCTGGTCACCTTATTTTCCCACAGTATCCACCTGTCGGGTCACCTTATATCCCACATGTTTTTCCACCGTCCTGGTCACTTATATCCCACATGTATCCATCTGTCTGGTCATCTTACATCCCACATGTATCCACCTGTCTGGTCACCTTACATCCCACATGTATCCATCTGTCTGATCACCTTACATTCCACATGTATCCACCCTTCTGGTCACCTTACATCCCACATGTATCCACCTGTCTGGTCACCTTACATCCCACATGTATCCACTTCTCTGGTCACCTTACATCCCACATGTATCCACTTCTCTGGTCACCTTACATCCCACATGTATCCACCCGTCTGGTCACCTTACATCCCACATGTATCCACCCGTCTGGTCACCTTACATCCCACATGTATCCACCCGTCTGGTCACCTTACATCCCACATGTATCCACCCGTCTGGTCATCTTACATCCCACATGTATCCACCCGTCTGGTCACCTTACATCCCACATGTATCCACCCCTCTGGTCATCTTACATTCCACATGTATCCACCTGTCTGGTCACCTTACATCCCACATGTATCCACCTGTCTGGTCACCTTACATCACTTAAGGTCACTTGTTTGTTTTTCACAATAAAACAACGCATGAAGTTCAACAGTACAAATATCAGGCTGTAGAATAGAGCGAAACTAATCAGAGACGATCGAAACAGCGACTGATTATTTCTAACTTTATAAATTAAAACTGGTCTATGTAGAGGTACGCTTTAGATTTGCCTGTGTAACAGAGGAGGCCTACGTGTAGATAGGCCCATGTGGAAGTGAAACAGGCCTATGTACAAGTAGAAAACTAGCCTATGTACAAGAAATAAGCCTATGTACAAGAAGGAAATAAGCCTATGTACAAGAAATAAGCCTATGTACAAAGAAATAAGCCTATATACAAGGAAATAAGCCTATGTACAAGAAAGAAATAAGCCTATGTACAAGAAGGAAATAAGCCTATGTACAAGAAGGAAATAAGCCTATGTACAAGAAGGAAATAAGCCTATGTACAAGAAGGAAATAAGCCTATTACAAGAAGGAAATAAGCCTATGTACAAGGAAATAAGCCTATGTACAAAGAAATAAGTCTATATACAAGGAAAAAAGCCTATGTACAAGAAAGAAATAAGCCTATGTACAAGAAGGAAATAAGCCTATGTACAAGAAGGAAATAAGCCTATGTACAAGAAGGAAATAAGCCTATGTACAAGAAGGAAATAAGCCTATGTACAAGAAGGAAATAAGCCTATGTACAAAGAAATAAGCCTATATACAAGGAAATAAGCCTATGTACAAGAAATAAGCCTATGTACAAGAAGGAAATAAGCCTATGTACAAGAAGGAAATAAGCCTATGCACAAGAAGGAAATAAGCCTATGTACAAGGAAACTAGCGTTGTACATAGGAAAACAAGCCTATGTACAAGGAAATAAGCCTATGTACAAGTAGGAAATATGCCTATGCACAAGAAAATAAGCCTATGTACAAGGAAATAAGCCTATGCACAAGGAAATAAGCCTGTGTACAACAAGGAAATAAGCCTATGTACAAGAAGGAAATAAGCCTATGTAAAAAGAAACAAGCCTTGTACATAGGAAAACAAGCCTATGTACAAGGAAATAAGCCTATGTACAACAAGCCTATGTACAAGAAGGAAATAAGCCTATGTACAAGAAGGAAATAAGCCTATGTACAAGAAGGAAATAAGCCTATGTACAAGAAGGAAATAAGCCTATGTACAAGAAGGAAATAAGCCTATGTACAAGAAGGAAATAAGCCTATGTACAAGAAGGAAGTAAGCCTATGTACAAGGAGGAAATAAGCCTATGTACAAGGAGAAATAAGCCTATGTACAAGAGGAAATAAGCCTATGTACAAGAAGGAATAAGCCTATGTAAAAAGGAAATAAAGCCTATGTACAAGATGGAAATAAGCCTATGTACAAGAAGGAAATAAGCCTATGTACAAGAAGGAAATAAGCCTATGTACAAGAAGGAAATAAGCCTATGTACAAGAAAGAAATAAGCCTATGTACAAGAAGGAAATAAGCCTATGTACAAGAAGGAAATAAGCCTAAAGTACAAGAAGGAAATAAGCCTATGTACAAGAAGGAAATAAGCCTATGTACAAGAAGGAAATAGCCTATGTACAAGAAGGAAATAAGTCCTTTGTACAAGAAGGAAATAAGCTTTGTACAGAAGGGGAAATAAGCTATGTAAAGAAGGAAATAAGCTATGACAAGAAAAGGGAAAAAAGCCTATGTAAAGAAGGAAAAAAGCTATGTCAAAAAAGGAAATAAGCTAGTACAAGAAGGAAAAAGCCTTTGTACAAGAAGGAAAAAAGCCTATGTACAAGAAGGAAATAAGCCTATGTACAAGAAGGAAATAAGCCTATGTACAAGAAGGAAATAAGCCTATGTACAAGAAGGAAATAAGCCTATGTACAAGAAGGAAATAAGCCTATGTACAAGAAGGAAATTAAGCCTATGTACAAGAAGGAAATAAGCCTATGTACAAGAAGGAAATAAGCCTATGTACAAAAAGGAAATAAGCCTATGTACAAGAAGGAAATAAGCCTATGTACAAGAAGGAAATAAGCCTATGTACAAGGAAATAAGCCTATGTACAAGAAGGAAATAAGCCTATGGGACAAGAAGGAAATAAGCCTATGTACAAGAAGGAAATAAGCCTATGTACAAGAAGGAAATAAGCCTATGTACAAGAAGGAAATAAGCCTATGTACAAGAAGGAAAATAGCCCATGTACAAGAAGGAAATAAGCCCATGTACAAGAAGGAAAATAAGCCTATGTACAAGAAGGAAAAAAAGCCTATGTACAAGGGAAGGAAATAAGCCCATGTACAAGAAGGAAATAAGCCTATGTACAAGAAGGAAATAAGCCTATGTACAAAAAGGAAATAAGCCCATGTACAAAAAAGGAAATAAGCCTATGTACAAGAAGGAAAAAAAGCCTATGTACAAGAAGGGAAAAAAGCCTATGTACAAGAAAGGAAATAAGCCTATGTACAAGAAGGAAATAAGCCTATGTACAAGAAGGAAATAAGCCTATGTACAAGAAGGAAATAAGCCTATGTACAAGAAGGAAATAAGCCTATGTACAAGAAGGAAATAAGCCTATGTCAAGAAGGAAATAAGCCTATGTACAAGAAGGAAATAAGCCTATGTACAAGAAGGAAATAAGCCTATGTACAAGAAGGAAATAAGCCTATGTACAAGAAGGAAATAAGCCTATGTACAAGAAGGAAATAAAAGTTTCACATTGAAAATACGAAGCAATTTCCTGACATAATATATGGAGAATTTGGCACGAGTTTACAAAAAGAGAGAGAGTCCGTATTAACTGCCAAAAGAGAGAAGGTCGTATTAACCAGCAAAAGAGAGAAGAGTCCGTATTAACTGCCAAAATGAGAGAAGGTCCTATTAACCTGCAAAATGGAGGGGGGTCCGTTATTACCTGCCAAAATGAGAGGGGAGGTCCGAAATTTAACTGCAAAAATGAGAGAGGTCCGTATTAACCTGCCAAAATGAGAGAGAGGTCCGTATTAACCTGCAAAATGAGAGAGAGGTCCGTATTAACCTGCCAAAATGAGAGAGAGGTCCGTATTAACCTGCAAAATGAGAGAGGGGTCCGTATTAACCTGCCAAAATGAGAGAGAGGTCCGTATTAACCTGCAAAATGAGAGAGGGTGTCCGTATTAACCTGCCAAAATGAGAGGGGAGAGATGTCCGTATTAACCTGCCAAAATGAGGGAGATGTCCGTATTAACCTGCCCAAAAAGGGAAAAGAAGATGTCCGTATTAACCTGCCAAAATGAGAGAGAGAGGTCCGTATTACCTGCCAAAATGAGAGAGAGAGATTCCGTTATTAACCTGCCAAAATGAAGAGAGAGATGTCCTTTTTAACCTGCCAAAATGAGAGAGAGAGAGGTCCGTATTAACCTGCCAAAATGAGAGAGAAGGGTGTCCGTAATAACCTGCCAAAAAATGAGAGAGAGAGAGGTCCGTATTAACCTGCAAAATGAGAGAGAGGTCCGTATTAACCTGCCAAAATGAGAGAGAGAGATGTCCGTATTAACCTGCCAAAATGAGAGAGAGAGATGTCCGTATTAACCTGCCAAAATGAGAGAGAGAGAGGTCCGTATTAACCTGCCAAATTGAGAGAGAGAGAGGTCCGTATTAACCTGCCAAAATGAGAGAGAGAGATGTCCGTATTAACCTGCCAAAATGAGAGAGAGATGTCCGTATTAACCTGCCAAAATGAGAGAGAGAATGTCCGTATTAACCTGCCAAAATGAGAGAGAGAGGTCCGTATTAACCTGCCAAAATGAGAGAGAGATGTCTGTTTTAATCTGCCTAACAAAAGACGCCTCCTATTCACAATTCGTCAGGCAAGGAAACAAAAATAGAGCAAGAAAAGAGATCCGGAAAATCTTATTAGCTATATCAATAAAAATTCAAACTTTTATTTCATTTAACAAAAGAGATATTTCAGGTTTTGGGCCAGAGTTGAGTCTGTTCACCCTCGTTCAGCGCCAGCAGTGAACAGCAGCAGTGGTTCGTTGCTTCGTGGTAGCGCCTTCGGCTCACAACGGGAGGAGCCGGGTTCGATGTTGTGATGAATGGAATTGATAAAGAATTAGACACGTGCAACATCTGGGTATCTTTATTTATAGACGTTTCGCCAACCAGTGACTTTATCAATACATTGACAATGTGAAGAATTATATACAAAAGGTGAGTTAATCAGTCCCTCAGTCTTGAGGGTTGGTGAAGAGCACCGTAGTCTGGAAGGAACTGAAGCACAGTCACGGAGCTTGGCGCTTATATACTGGACGGGGACGTGGGAATGTCTGGAGGTGTGTAACTCCACTGCCCTGGGTAGCTGCTTGGGGAAAGTGGAACTGGAAAAAGAATGGACTTACAGAGACGACAGTGTTTGGGAGCGACTATGGTAGTCAAGCAATTCCATCACTCTCACACACACACACACACACACACACACACACACACACACACACACACAACACACACACACACACACACACCTGCCCGTTATGAAGAATGAGACACTTGTGCAACATTTCGGAATCTTTACTGAGGAAACATTTCGCCACACACTTGCTTCGACAGTCCATTAGTAAGAAGAGCGGTAGAAAAAGAGAAGTTTCAGGTAATCAGTTCCTTAGCCTGGAATCTGTGTTCAGTCCATCAGTCTTGACGGCAGGACTGAATACAGACTACAGGCTGAGAGACTGATTACCTCCAACTACTCCTCTTTTTGCCGTTCTTCTCTGTATTAGACTGACGAAACCATTGTGTAGTGAAACGTTTCCTCAGTTCGTTTCCTCATTCTTCAAGTTTTCGGTTATCTTAACCATGCATCGCATCCAGCAGTTATTTATATAAAACACTGGTCCAGAGCTTGCTACCCAGCACTGACATAAGAAAATAAGAATGGAGGAAAACTGCAGAATGTCTACTGGCCTATACAAAGCAGGTCCTTATCAAAACGACCTCTACCCAAAGCTACCCAAGAATTTACTCCCGTACCCAATGACACCAATCAAATCCAGCCTCTCCCACTCATATATTTGTCAAATCTCTTTTTAAAGCTACCCAGGGTCCTAGCCTCTATCACCCTACTCGGAAGATTGTTCCATGGACCCACAACTCTGATCGAAAACCAGTACTTACCTATGTCCTTTCTAAATCTAAATCTATCCAACTTAAATCTACTATTTCTGGTTCTTACCTCGTTCGACACCCTCAGTACTTTACTAATACCACCCTTGTTTATGCCCATCATCCACTTAAACACTTCGATATCTCCCCTCATTCTAAGTCTCTCCAGAAAGTGGAGATTCAAGGCTCTAAGTCTATCTGCATACGGGAGATTCCTTACACAGTACATCATTTTAGTCATTCTTCTCTGTATGTATGTATGTATTGTATAATGTTCGCCAAGACCAGGGTCCTGGCACGGGTCTTAATCTTGAGATGACCCGTCTCTGGCTCCTGAAGGAGAATTGATTCTTCATTGTTGCAGCATATGCTGCTCAAACACTGTTCTGGACAGTTCAGGTAGTGTGCCTCATAAGCAACCATGATTTGGTACTGAGGTTACTCCATCTCAACTGTTTCCTGAGCTGGAGACTGGGCTCTGTCCGCTTTGATAATCTGCAGATTCATGGCATCCACTGTCTCTTCCTCTGTCAGTAGTCATACCCTCAGGAGTGTGCTGACCATCTGCCGGAACATGCTCTGTTGTTCCGTGGAGGTGATTGTGTTGCAGATAATATCCGTGAATGCCTTGATGAGTGTTAAGAGATCCTCCCTGTTGAGGGCCGGCGTTGTCGGTGGGTTCGAAGCAGTGGATATTATCTGGGCTGTTGTAATCTGTGGGGACTGCTGAGGATTGTATTTCTTCACTGTGCACACCGTGGCCTGTTGCTGTATGCCAAGTTGGGTAGCCTGCATCTGCTGGTGAGGTGCAGGCACAGCCTGCATAGTGGCTGTGCCGGGCAAGGAGTTGTTGTGTTGCCGTGTTATGTCCGGCGGGGACTCGTGTAGTGCCGTCTGCTGATTGCGTTGCCCAGATGTTTCCTGTTGGTGCCGCTTGTTCCTCATGTTTTTGTTTCTTCGTTGCGGTAGTGGGGAATGATGCTCCAGTTGATGACGCCTGGTTGAGTCTTTAAGGGTCGGAAATTCCTGGGCATTGAGTTGGGTTGACTGATGAGAGTTCTGCAGTATGGCAGGATTCTCTGCACCCATCGTCTGCTGAGGGTGATGCTCTGCCGTAGCCTGCTGTCTCGTTGTTGGCGTCTTCCAGGCCTCACGAATTCTAGCGAGCCTCTCGGGGCATCGAGGGTTCCAGGCATGGTGTTTCTGCCTGCAATTCGGGCATCGTGGAGTGGGTGGCGATGCATTCTTCAGCTTGGTGATGCATTCCTCGGTAGGGTGGGGCTGGCTGCAGACACCGCAGATTACTCTGTTCGGACAGAGTGCACCCAGGTGTCCATAACGCTGGCACTTGAAACAGCGACCTGGTTCTGCCGTGAAGGTCCTGACATCGTACCTGCCCCAAGAACCGAGGTCCAGCTGGGATGTCAGCTTTCCTACATGCTGAATGAGGACCTGCCGGGTTGGTGCGTTGTCTGCCGTCTTTGCCTTGAGACGCTGAGCTGACACGACACTGGGGTGAGCTGCTACTGCCTCGATGGGCATCATCAGCGGGTATCGCATCACTACACTCTTAGTGACCTTCTGCCGAGAATCCAGTTCCTCCAGGGTGAAGAAGCGGTCTGTCTTCATGACTCTCTTCAAGGTGGTATGCATTTCCCTGTTGATAGGAGTCAGTATTGGTTCTCCCCTCAGGTTGAACCATATCTTGAACCTCAGTTTGTGCCGTGTTTCCAGGTGTGTAACGACGTCATAATGGGTTTTGTGTTCCCATAAGCCTTTACCTTGAATCTGGAGGGTGATTTGAGCTGGTTTACCTGCTCCTTGGAGGGACGGCGTGTCTTACTGTTCACATTGATCCATCCTTCCGTATTCGCTGGCTGCATGGTTAGGCTTGTCAGATCTGCAGACTCTTCCTCTGATGACACGGAGTGGTCTCGCAACTTCTTTGCTAGGATTGCGCCCCACATTTCTAAATCCGAGTCGCCCATTTCTAAATCCGAGTCCTCCGTAGTGTCCCTGGAACATCGTGACCTCTTCCTTTCGGCAGAAGCCATGTGTCTGTCCACGTACGTCTGAATATCTTGAAAATCCCGTCTTCTCACTGTTGACACCCTTCTCTGTATGTTCTCTGTGTCTATATACATCCTGTGGTAAAGGGACCAAAACTGAGCGGCGCGCGCACACGCACGCACACAAAAAAAAGGTGACCTTCAAACCCCACCCCCGAGACACCTTCAAACCCCACCCCCGAGTCACATTCATACCCCACAGCCGAGACACCTTCAAACCCCACCCCCGAGTCACATTCATACCCCACAGCCGAGACACCGTCAAACCCACCCGATCACTCATACCACCCACCGAGTCACCTTCAAACCCCAAACTACCCCCCGAGTCACATTCATACCCACCTCACCCCCGAGCCACGACCTTAAACCCCACCCCGAGTCACCTTCAACCCCACCCCCGAGTCCACCTTCAAACCCCACCCCGAGTCACATTCATACCCACCCCCGAGTCACCTTCAAACCCCACCCCGAGTCACCTTCAAACCCCACCCCCGAGTCACCTTCAAACCCCACCCCCGAGTCACCTTCATACCCCACCCCCGAGTCACCTTCAAACCCCCACCCGAGTCACCTTCAAACCCCACCCCCGAGTGACTTCAAACCCCACCCCCGAGTCACATTCATACCCCACCCCGAGACACCTTCAAACCCACCCCCGAGTCACATTCATACCCCACCCCCGAGACACCTTCAAACCCCCCCCTTAGAGTCACCATTCATACCTCCACCCCGAGTCACCTTCAACCCCACCCCCGAGTCACCTTCAAACCCCACCCCCAGAGTCACCTTTATACACCTACCCCCGAGTCACCTTCAAACCCCACCCCCAGAGTCACCTTCAACCCCACCCCCGAGTCACCTTCAAACCCCACTCCCGAGTCCCTTCAAACCCACCCTGAGTCACATTCATACCCCACCCCGAGACACCTTCGAAACCCCACCCCCGAGTCACATTCATACCCCACCCCCGAGTCACATTCAACCCCCACCCCGAGTACACCTTCAAACCCCCCCTTAGAGTCACCTTCATACCCCCACCCCGAGTCACCTTCATACCCCCACCCCCGAGTCACCTTCAACCCCACCCCAGAGTCACCTTCAACCCCACCCCCAGATCACCATTCCATACCCCACCCCCAGAGTCACCTTTAAACCCCACCCGCGAGTCACTTTCAAACCCCACCCCAGAGTGACCTTCAGATCCCACCCCCAGGTGACCTTCAAACCCCCACCCCCGAGTCACCTTCAAACCCCACCCCGAGTCACCTTCAAACCCCCACCCCAGAGTGGTCTTCAGACCCACCCCCAGAGTGACCTTCAACCCCCCACCCCGAGTCACCTTCAAACCCCACCCCAGAGTGACCTTCAGCCCCACCCCCAAAGTGACCTTCAAACCCCCACCCCCAGTCACCTTCAAACCCACCCACGAGTCATCTTCAAACCCCACCCCGAGAGTAACCTTCAAACCCCATCCCCGAGTCACCTTCAGAACCCCACCCCGAGAGTAACCTTCAAACCCCACCCCCGAGTCACCTTCAGAACCCCCACCCCCGAGTCACCTTCAAACCCACCCACCCCCGAATGACCTTCAAACATCACCCCCCCCTCCCCACACCCCTCTACCATCAGGAAGGCAAGAAGTGTAGGTCTGGTAAGGCGCTTGTAAATCGTCCCTGGCCAGACCCAGGCTAGGTGGATGTCGCTCTGGCACCGAGCTGAACTACTGCCTTGTTAAGAGTCAAGCTTGTTAAGCTGCTCTACTCCGGTGCGGGGCCTTAAAGGCACTCTCCCAGTCAAAGTCCATTCAAACCTGGAGCATAGCGTCAATGGAAGGGGTAAAAAAGCCTGGTTGAAGATCGCTAAACTCGCTCCTTCTTGTGTGATTCTTGTAATCTCCGGATCACGGTGCCGTGTATCACGGTGGGACACGGTGCCGTGTATCACGGTGGGACACGGTGCCGTGTATCACGGTGGGACACGGTGCCGTGTATCACGGTGGGACACGGTGCCGTGTATCACGGTGGGACACGGTGCCGTGTATCACGGTGGGACACGGTGCCGTGTATCACGGTGGGACACGGTGCCGTGTATCACGGTGGGACACGGTGCCGTCGTTAATCACGGTGGGACACGGTGCGTGCATCACGGTGGGACACGGTGCGTCATCCGGGGACACGGTGCCGTGTATCACGGTGGGACACGGTGCCGTGTATCACGGTGGGACACGGTGCCGTGCATCACGGGGACACGGTGCCGTGTACACGGTGGGACACGGTGCCGTGCATCACGGTGGGACACGGTGCCGTGTATCACGGTGGGACACGGTGCCGTGCATCACGGTGGGACACGGTGCCGTGCATCACGGTGGGACAACGGTGCCGTGTATCACGGTAGGACACGGTGCCGTGTATCACGGTGGGACACGGTGCCGTGTATCACGGTGGGACACGGTGCTGTGTATCACGGTGGGACACGGTGCCGTGTATCACGGTGGGACACGGTGCCGTGTATCACGGTGGGACACGGTCCGTGTATCACGGTGGGACACGGTGCCGTGTATCACGGTGGGACACGGTGCCGTGTATCACGGTGGGACACGTGCCGTGTATCACGGTGGGACACGGTGCCGTGTATCACGGTGGGACAACGGTGCCGTGTATCACGTGGGACACGGGCCGTGTATCACGGTGGGACACGGTGCCGTGTATCACGGTGGGACACGGTGCCGTGTATCACGGTGGGACACGGTACCGTGTATCACGGTGGGACACGGTAACCGTGTATCACGGTGGACACGGTGCCGTGTATCACGGGGGACACGGTGCCGTGTATCACGGTGGGACACGTACCGTGTACACGGTGGTACACGGTACCGTGTATCACGGTGGGACACGGTACCGTGTACTGTTCCATGTGTACACTGTCGTGCACAAACTTCGTTATAGACGGTAAAAATAAGGCAATACGCAAAAAATGACTCAATAAAATGCAACAATACGAGAATAACACCACAATATACGAAAATTGCGTAATAAGTTGATTCTTCAATGAAAAATTCATACGCAAAAATAAATTCGGAATACGCAAAATTAAATTCAGAATACGCAAAAAATTAATTCAGAATACGCAAAAATAAATTCAGAATACGTAAAAATAAATTCAGAAAACGCAAAAAATAAATTCAGAAAACGCAAAAATAAATTCAGAATACGCAAAAAATAAATTCAGAATCCGCGAAAAATAAATTCAGAATCCGCGAAAAATGAACTTATAATTAGCGACCAAAACTCACAATACGCGAAAGTGACTCTGTAATACGCGAAACTAGGTTACAATAGTCGAAAATCACGCTCACAATGAGCGAAACAAATTCAAACACGCGAAAGGTGACGCCACAAAATTAATAAATTCCAGATGCCGAGACCAAACAAGGCATCCCGGAGAGAGGGACGAGACGCTACTGACCGGAGGCTGGAGCTGACAGTCTGGGGAAATAACGGATGAATGAGTGTTAATGGATATTTAATCTTGTTTGCAGGTGACCTGGTTTCAAGTATTGTCTGGCTGACCTTGTTTATCTCACCCCGGCACCTCAAACTATGTAACTTAATCGGGTTAACTGGCGACCGGACGAGGGGGGGGCCGTGTTTGTGGACGAGGGGGGGTGTTTGTGGACGAGGGGGCGTGTTTGTGGACGAGGGGGCGTGTTTGTGGACGAGGGGGCGTGTTTGTGGACGAGGGGGTGTTTGTGGACGAGGGGCGTGTTTGTGGACGAGGGGGCGTGTTTGTGGACGAGGGGGCGTGTTTGTGGACGAGGGGGCGTGTTTGTGGACGAGGGGGCGTGTTTTTGGACGAGGGGCGTGTTTTTGGACGAGGAGGCGTGTTTGTGGACGAGGGGCGTGTTTGTGGACGAGGGGGCGTGTTTGTGGACGAGGGGGCGTGTTTGTGGACGAGGGGGAGTGTTTGTGGACGAGGGAGCGTGTTTGTGGACGAGGGAGCGTGTTTGTGGACGAGGGAGCGTGTTTGTGGACGAGGGAGCGTGTTTGTGGACGAAGGAGCGTGTTTGTGGACGAAGGAGCGGGTTGTGGACGAAGGAGCGGGTTTGTGGACGAAGGAGCGTGTTTGTGGACGAAGGAGCGTGTTTGTGGACGAAGGAGCGGGTTTGTGGACGAAGGAGCGGGTTTGTGGACGAAGGAGCGTGTTTGTGGACGAAGGAGCGGGTTTGTGGACGAGGGAGCGTGTTTGTGGACGAGGGAGCGTGTTTGTGGACGAGGGAGCGTGTTTGTGGACGAAGGAGCGGGTTTGTGGACGAGGGAGCGTGTTTGTGGACGAGGGAGCGTGTTTGTGGACGAGGAGCGTGTTTGTGGACGAGGGAGCGTGTGAGTGTTTGTGGGTGTCGATGGTTCTTCACTGTCAATATTGTTTATTAGACAAGAACGCAAGCATACACAGACACGCGCACACAGCATACACGCCAGGAACTGTGAATCGACCCCTGCAACCACATACAGGTAAGCACATGCCCCATCATCTCCACATTCCCTCTCCACCCACTCCATCTCTACACCCTCCCCCTAAGATGTTACTCCCATCCACTTCTCTTCCTACTTAACTCCTCCTTTTTCCTCTCCAACTCATCCTCCTAAATTCTAATTCCATTCCTCACACACAGTCTTCAAAACGTCAGGTTAAGTTAGGTTAGGTTAAGTTAGGTTAGGTTAAGTTAGGTTAGGTTAAGTTAGGTTGAGCTGGACTGTAGTCTTAAATAAAACAGTTAAATTATAACGCCACAATGCCAGTTTTGCTACTCCTACGTTTTTCTCTTCGCCCCTTACGTATTATCTTCAGGCCTTCTCTACTTTTCTCGCTCCAGTTGTGACTTGACAGTGGTCCAGGTAGGACCGAAACATCGTCATAAGTTTCCTCTCCTCACTGCTATTATGACTTTTGGACCCCCGGTCTGAAGTGTTTCTACTATATAGTCATCCACTACTCCTATGGCTACTCCTCCTATCTCCTCAAAACTATTAGTTTTTGATGAGTAAGATGAGACTTTCATCGTAAGATGAAATTAAGGATTAAACCTTTAAGCTTAAGCACAGTCAACAAAGCTTTAAAACTAAAATTGCTTAAATAGTCCCTTAAACCTTCCAGTAACATCCCCAGCTTTTTTTTAAGACACACCAGAGTTGAAAGTTGTGAGTGTATCAGACGAGGCGTTCTCAATGTTTCTTTCACCAAAACCCAAACTGGGAGTTATCCGTCATGTTGGGTAGTGAGCTGCTACACATGCAACAAGCACTGTACTGCCTCAAGCAGTACAGTGCTTGTTGCATGTGTAGTGTAATTACCCCTGGCAAGCTTGAGGCTTGCCAGGGGTAATTACACTACACGCGCATTGAAAATCTCAGTTCGGATGAGGTGTTCTCAGGTTTGGAAGGAAAACCTTTCAGATCACGAGAAGATAAGAATGAAGCAGCACTGCTGGGCCGTAGCGTGGTCCAGTAGGGCCCACGTTAGGTACGCCTCTCTCAAATCCACAAAAAAAATCAGAGAACCAAATAAGATACCTAATAATGGAAGTCAGCCAAGAGAGAGAACTTTTGGCAAACTTTATCTTCTTGAGTTGCAGGAAAATATGGAACGAGCTTCAACACAAATTGAGTCACAAAGTGAATGAGAAGACAGGGAAACATGGACAAGTGCTACAAAGCATCAGGTAATACGTACAGAACAAAAAGGTTTGTTGGGGATGGTATAAAATACCGACATGATGATAATGAACTCTTCTCCAGGCTGAGGGACTGACCACCTTGTTCCAGACCATGGAGCCGAACTCTTCTCCAGGCTGAGGGACTGACCACCTCAAACTATTTCTCCAAGGTTGCTGGACTGATTACATCATCTTTACGTCGCCACTGCTCCTCCTACATACACTACATTCTCGTCTGTATCTGACTGAGAAGCTTACCGCGTAGACAAAACATTTCAACAATAAAGATACCCAACTGTTGCATACATCTTACTCATCACCTACAGAACACAAATGGTAAGAAAAAAAGGTCATGAAAACGGGAAAGGCTAACAAGCGGAGTCCCCTAAGGATCTGTACTTGAGTTCTTACTGTTTTTACACGTAAATGACCTGCCAACTACTTTGCATCGTTTCACCTGTAATCCACAACTCTGAGAGGATACCTCAGACTAAGTTATGGCAACTTCTACGTATCGTTGCTTGCTGATGACGTGAAATTAAGAGCAACAGAGGTATACAGGGCAACTGAGACAAGATGGAATATTCCACCATCGAGAGGAATTAGAATGCTGTGTGTGGTATACTGCAACAGTCAACTGGTGCCACGATTCAACCCCTTCCAACTGGAGAGTGGAAGGGAGGAGGAATTGAGAGTGGGTAGAAGCAGGTGTGGAAGGATGGAGGGAGTAGGGACAGGTCAGGGAGGGAGGGAGAGGGTGAGGGAGCAGGTGTGGAAGGAGAGGGAGTGTCACCTTTCACCCTGATAATGCTCCTGAATTTTTATGTGTGTGCTCGTCTAGTTATGTTTGATTTGTGTAATGTTCCGTAGCATCATGGTTACTACCCTTCTGCCTTACTTCCCCTCCCCCAACACCCCACTCTTCCCCCACACCCACTCTCCTCACTCTCCCCCAACATCTACCAACAGTAGCAAGAAATTCAGGTCTAACACAGCCAACACAAGCACAACCAATTACTGTATCTTAAGAAACTGGAAGAGACGGAGGATAAGACCTACACCTTAAGGAATTGGAGACGACGGTGGTTAAAGAGGACCTGCATCTTAAGGAGCTGGAAGAGACGGAGACTGCGAGGGGTGGGGAGGGGGAGCAGCACTGGGGAGGGGGAACAGCATTGGGGAGGGGGAGCAGCACTGGGGTGCTGAGACACAGTATACACAAGGGGAGGAAGGGTTGCTTCCATGTAAACACAACCTACCATTTTCTCCAGTGGCCGCCTGTCATTCCTCATTGTTACTGTCAGCAGCACCGCAGTCAACCACACCTAATTACTCCTTACACACCACACCCGTCAAGCCCACACGTTACGCCCACACATAACAGCCACCCTTCACACCCACCCCTTCACACCCATCCTAAACCCGCACCATACCTTCTTCGACCCCCCTTTTTTTTTTTTTTTGTCCTGGCTGTGGGATGAAGGTTCCTGTGTACTTTTGAGCCGGGTATAGTGTGTGTGTGCGTGTGCGTGTGCGTGTGCGTGTGTGTGTGTGTGTGTGTGTGCTGTGGTGTGTGTGTGTGTTGTGTGTGTGTGTGTCATGGAGCACAATTTCGCTCGTATTGTCCCATCTTCAGTAATTTGCTCGTCATGCCAGTAACTAGACTTCCACTGGCTGTAGCAAATACTGATCCTCTCTTTTAACTCATTCCAATATACTTTACAAAGTTTACCTCTTTTTCCAGTATTTCTCGGTCCATGTGCTATAGAATTTACCAGTGTTCAAGTTTCTCAAACTTTTATTTATAATTTTTTTTTCAAATTGCAATTTGAGTCTCTCTTGTGAGCAAAACTTCCATTAATATTTCACTAAGCGAATATGTTACTTCATTTACATGAATTATCTTCATTAATTCCATCATCCATCAATCACTCAATTTGCTCAAATGTTGAATATATCTTCTAGAAATTAAAACTAACTTTTATTCCTTAGCACGTCCAAGATTTCTACATCTGCTGGCAAGTAACGTGGTAGAGACTGAACCAGTAGTTTAGTGAGCATCAGTATACTCTGGGTTTGCTTTGTAGCATCGTAGATCATGATTAAGGCGGCTGCAGTACATTTCCTCTGTCATCGGATCTAAAATACCATAGAGCAAAACCAGGGGACAACCACCTCTGGCCAAAAGTCTCGTACTTCACCTGTGTAGCAGCACAAGTCTCGTAACCTTCAGCCTCACCTCACTTTACCACACTATTTACCACACTATTTACCACACTATTTACCACACTATCTACCACACTATCTACCCAGGCGGCGCAGTACTCGACCACACCTCCAATTGCTTTCGCTCAGCAGCCTCTCTACTCTCTCTCTCTCTACTCTTCTACTCTCTCTCTTACTCTCTTACTCTCTCTCTCTACTCTCTCTCTACTCTCTCTCTACTCTCTCTCTACTCTCTCTCTACTCTCTCTCTACTCTCTCTCTACTCTCTCTCTACTCTCTCTCTACTCTCTCTCTACTCTCTCTCTACTCTCTCGTCAAAATCTTCCACTTAAGTTTTCTCCTCGGAATTAAAAGTCCTTTTCTTTGAAAACTAGAAAAGTTCCACCCTTTTAGGGCAACTGACATAGGTGCTCCACAGGTTAACAAACACTACAAAAAACTCCACCCAGCGTAATGTATTTAAATAAAGCTAATGGAGTTTTACAGCATGATAAAGTTCCACCCTGAGCGTAAAATGACCTAGATAAAGCTCCACCCTGAGCGTACAATGTACACAGATAAAGCTCCACCCTGAGCGTAAATAACTAATAAGCTCCACCCTGAGCTAACATGACACTACATAAAGCTCCACCATGAGCGTCCATGACACTAGATAAAGTCTCCACCTGAGCGTAAACATGACCTCATAAAGCTCCACCCTGAGCGTCACATGATCACTAATAAAGCTCCACCCTGAGCGTCACATGACACTAATAAGCTCCCACCCTGAGCGTAACATGACCTAATAAAGCTCCACCCTGAGCGTAACATGACACATACATAAAGCTCCACCCTGAGCGTAAAATGACGCTAGATAAAGCTCACCCTGAGCGTAAAATGACTTACATAAAGCTCCACCTGAGCGAAATGACGTTACATAAAGCTCCACCCTGAGCGTAACATGACGCTACATAAGCTCCACCCTGAGCGTCAACATGACGCTACATAAAGCCCACCCTGAGCGTACATGACGCTACATAAAGCTCCACCCTGAGCGTAACATGACGCTACATAAAGCTCCACCCTGAGCGTCCATGACGCTACATAAAGCTCCACCTCTGAGCGTCACATGACCTACATAAAGCTCCACCCTGAGCGTTACATGACCTACATAAAGCTCCACCCTAGCGTAACATGCGCTACATAAAGCTCCACCCTGAGCGTCACATGACGCTACATAAAGCTTCACTGAGCGCATGATTACGCTAAGTGCCATTAGAGCGTCATGTTACGCTCAGGTAGCTTTATGTAGCGTAATTGACAGCTCAGGTAGGAGCTCTACCTGTATCGTCACATGACACTAGTGGAAAAGCTCCACCTGAGCGTCACATGTTACACTAGAGTAGCTTTCACTGAGCGTACATGTTACCGCTCTAAAGTCCACCCTGAGCGTACATGACGCTAGATAAGCTCCACCCTGAGCGTCAACATGACACTAGATAAAGCTCCACCCTGAGCGTAACATGACGCTACATAAGCTCCACCCTGAGCGTAACATGACGCTACATAAAGCTCCACCTGAGCGTCACATTGACACTAATAAAGCTCCACCCTGAGCGTAACATGACACTAATAAAGCTCCACCCTGAGCGTAACATGACGCTACATAAAGCTCCACCCTGAGCGTAAAAGACACTAGATAAAGCTCCACCCTGAGCGTCACATGACACTAATAAAGCTCCACCTGAGCGTCACATGACACTAGATAAAGCTCCACCCTGAGGTAACATGACTACATAAAGCTCCACCCTGAGCGTAACATGACGCTACATAAAGCTCCACCCTGAGCGTCACATGACACTAGATAAAGCTCCACCCTGAGCGTAACATGACACTAGATAAAGCTCCACCCTGAGCGTAACATGACGCTACATAAAGCTCCACCCTGAGCGTCACATGACGCTACATAAAGCTCCACCCTGAGCGTAACATGATGCTACATAAAGCTCCACCCTGAGCGTAACATGACGCTACATAAAGCTCCACCCTGAGCGTAAAATGACACTAGATAAAGCTCCACCCTGAGCGTCACATGACACTAGATAAAGCTCCACCCTGAGCGTCACATGACACTAGATAAAGCTCCACCCTGAGCGTAACATGACGCTACATAAAGCTCCACCCTGAGCGTAACATGACACTAGATAAAGCTCCACCCTGAGCGTCACATGACACTAGATAAAGCTCCACCCTGAGCGTAACATAACGCTACATAAAGCTCCACCCTGAGCGTCACATGACGCTACATAAAGCTCCACCATGAGCGTCACATGACACTAGATAAAGCTCCACCCTGAGCGTAACATGACACTAGATAAAGCTCCACCCTGAGCGTAACATGATGCTACATAAAGCTCCACCCTGAGCGTAACATAACGCTACATAAAGCTCCACCCTGAGCGTAACATGACGCTACATAAAGCTCCACCATGAGCGTCACATGACACTAGATAAAGCTCCACCCTGAGCGTAACATGACGCTACATAAAGCTCCACCCTGAGCGCAACATGATGCTACATAAAGCTCCACCCTGAGCGCAACATGACGCTACATAAAGCTCCACCCTGAGCGTAACATGACGCTACATAAAGCTCCACCCTGAGCGTAACATGACGCTACATAAAGCTCCACCCTGAGCGTCACATGACGCTACATAAAGCTCCACCCTGAGCGTAACATGACGTTACATAAAGCTCCACCCTGAGCGTAACATGACGTTACATAAAGCTCCACCCTGAGCGTAACATGACGTTACATAAAGCTCCACCCTGAGCGTCACATGACGCTACATAAAGCTCCACCCTGAGCGTCACATGACGCTACATAAAGCTCCACCCTGAGCGTCACATGACGCTACATAAAGCTCCACCCTGAGCGTAACATGACGCTACATAAAGCTCCACCCTGAGCGTAACATGACGCTACATAAAGCTCCACCCTGAGCGTAACATGACGGTACATAAAGCTCCACCCTGAGCGTCACATGACGCTACATAAAGCTCCACCCTGAGCGTAACATGACGCTACATAAAGCTCCACCCTGAGCGTAACATGACGCTACATAAAGCTCTGTCCTCAGTAAAACATGATAAAGCTTCACCCTAAGCGAAATGTTTTAATAAAGGTTTAAGTCTGCCCTAAACCCTTGTTCCGACAATTTCAACTTTCCATATATATATATTTTTGTTCTTGTCTCTTTCCCATTTATTTCACTTTTAGTTTTTATTCCAAAATTCCTCAGGTTCACTTTGGCCTCAAATTCACTCCATAGTTTTCATTCACTATAATTTTAAAACTATAAAGTTTTGATTTTATATTTTTTTCCCACTGCTTTTTCGTGTGTGTGTGTGTGTGTGTGTGTGTGTGTGTGTGTGTTGTGTGTGTGTGTACTCACCTATTTGTGGTTGCAGGGGTCGAGTGTGTGCGTGTGTGTGTGTGTGTGTCTGTGTGTGTCTGTGTGTGTCTGTGTGTGTGTGTCTGTGTGTGTGTGTGTGTGTGTGTGTGTGTGTGTGTGTGTGTGTGTGTGTGTGTGTGTCTGTGTGTGTGTGTGTGTGTGTGTGTCTGTGTGTGTGTGTCTGTGTGTGTGTGTGTGTGTGTGTGTGTGTGTGTGTGTGTGTGTCTGTGTGTGTGTGTGTGTCTGTGTGTGTGTGTCTGTGTGTGTGTGTCTGTGTGTGTCTGTGTGTGTGTGTGTCTGTGTGTGTGTGTGTCTGTGTGTGTGTGTGTCTGTGTGTGTGTGTGTGTCTGTGTGTGTGTGTGTCTGTGTGTGTGTGTGTCTGTGTGTGTGTGTGTCTGTGTGTGTGTCTGTGTGTGTGTGTGTCTGTGTTGTGTGTGTCTGTGTGTGTGGTGTCTGTGTGTGTGTGTGTGTGTGTGTGTGTGTGTGTGTGTGTGTGTGTGTGTGTTGTGTGTGTGTGTGTGTGTGTGTGTGTGTGTGTGTGTGTGTGTCTGTGTGTGTGTCAGTGTGTCTGTGTGTGTGTGTGTGTCTGTGTCTGACAGACAGACAGTGTCTGTCTATCCTCCGTTGTTTTTTTTTTTTTAACCACAGGGTTTGACAAGGTTAGGTTAAATTAGACACATGTGCAACTCTTGGGTATCTTTATTGAGGATACGTGTCGCCACACAGTGACTTCATCAGACGGTTCTCTGAACCATTCATCTACAAGGTCAGTTTAAGTATTCCTAACTTTATTGACAAGCTAAGAGCTGTTACCTACATCAGCTCATTCTGAAAGCATTTTTATTGTTATGAAACATACAAGTATTTTTATTATGAAACATACAAGTATTTTTTTGTTATTAGACATACAAGTAGGGAACAGGATGAAGTTGGAACCATCTGTGAGCCAGTATTTTCATCTGATCAACTGACTATCTTGTTGACATCATTATGCTGTACGAATGTGTTCCATACTCGAGTCATCTGGGGATAAATGATCTCAGATGAAGTGATGTTCTGGAGAAGGGTACAGTTGCTGCTTTCTGCCCGTCTTGTGGTATACAAGCTTGCTTCTCGCTGTCCTCGAAGTGGATCCAAGTGTGGTACTTTGACAATATTGACCTTGTACATAACAGTAAGGCCACCCACATCCCTCCTGTGTTGAAGGCTCTGCTGAAATGACATCTATCCCGGATGGGTCAATCTCTCTCCTTCTCAGTATGTTACTGGTAGTGACCAAGGTATCACCACTACTACTCATTATCGTCTTAGTAAGAGGAAGGCGTCAATCATTACTTCTCCCCCTCCCCTCCTCCCCCTGGGATCTCTTCTTCACCGAGTGCAAATCCCGTGTTAATTCCTTGACAAATTGGTTGACACAGCCGCCACGACAAATAAGGTTTCTACGCTGGAATATAAATTAGGAATATTTTAATCCTTTTATTGTGGGGTAGAGAACACAGCCTTGTTCCCGGGATCCTTACATATGCTAAGGTGTTTGTGTATTATGTGTGTGTGTATGCATATATGCGTATATATGTAACACACACACACACACACACACACACACACACACACACACACACACACACACACACACACACACACACACACACACACACACACAAGAGAAGCTAAGTAATTCTGGAAATAATCTAGAGGTTTCTTCCCGAAACCGAGTATTTTTCTCCCCCTTACCTACCTCTCACTTTTGTATGCTAATATATTTAAAATACTTTTCTGAATGATTTATTGGTAATGGGAATAACACGCACGACATAAAACCTATATTTCCAGCACTTTATCCATCTCGGCAGAGGATAACGCTGGGAATTACGCGAGATTCTTAAAGACACGCGAGCAGCAACGTCAGGTGATGATGCCAGGTCATCACGGCCACCACCAGGCCTGGTCATCACTGTAATGGTGTACAGTGCCGACGAGCTCAGGGATTTAGACGCGTGTGCAACATTTAGGCATCCTCATTGAAGGAAGTTCGCCAGCCAGTGGGTTTTGCTAACGCGACGGGCGGATTTAGACTATGAGGGGTTCATCCGCCGGGTAGTTATGAATCGTGTCATTACGATTTCTTAAGTCAGAGATGACTAGTAAGGAGAGTACGCCATCCCGGTAATGAACTGGATGAGGCGCTGGTTGGTGAAATGGCTGGGAAATAAAGATATTCCAGTTGCTGCACTGGTGGCACACTGCTGCTGCAACACCTGTATGGCAGTGACACATTGTTGGTGTGTCTCTCTCTCTCTCCCAAGCGCGCGCGTGCACACACACACACACACACACACACACACACACACACACACACACACACAAGTACGTACATAAGAGTGGCATAAACGAAGACAAGCGAGTGTGATTTAATAAACAATAACAGACAAGCTCAGAGAGAGTCAACACTCCCAGGAGGATAAACACTCGGGGGGAGGGAAGGGGGTTTATGCATCACCTGGTCCTGGGGGAGAGGGATGCATCACCTGGTTCTTAAGGAGTGGGAGGGTGGAGTGGGGATGTCACCTGGCCCCCAGGGGAAAGTTGACACGTGGCAGAAACGCCTACACTCTGGAGGGGAGGGGATTGTATATCACCCACTCTCTGGGGAAGGAGGGTGTATATCACCTGATATCTGGAGGAGGAGGAGGAGGAGGATGGGGGTTGTCACCCACTCTGGGGAAAGGAGGGTGTATATCCCCTGATATCTGGAGGAGGATGATGATTAGGGGGGGTTGTATATCACCCACTCTCTGGGGAAAGGAGGGTGTATATCACCTGATATCTGGAGGATGAGGAGGGGGGTTGTATATCACCCACTCTCTGATATCTCTTGATATCTGGAGGAGGAGAAGCGGGAGACGGGAGTTGTACATCACTACACTGGGGAGAGCTAAAGGGAGGGTGGGAGATAGGGAGAGTGGGTGAGAGAGGGAGGGGTTGGTACCTAGACCGAGGAGAGTGTAAAACACTCGAGTGAAGGCGAGTGATCTCGACAACACCTTCAGTGGTCTTCTCTCCTCTCCTCTAAAAGCATTCACACACTCACACCTGGTGAATGCATGAATAGCTAATAACGCTGAGCAAACGAGAGCTCCAGAGCGCCGCGATAGTTTGTAAACGTCGAGTAAAAGGTTTATTGCATGACCCGCTGCCGACAACACTCGGTAAAAGACGCTTCTAAAACAAGCTTTTATTAGGACGACTTTAAGCTCTGTTTAGAGCTTTTTAAAATTCACTGTTGATAAAGACTAACTTGATAAGCCCCTAACAGAGCTAAAACTAGTTTATCAGAGTCTAATAATGGTCTGCAACACTTGGATCTCTGTTGTTAGGTAAGACACATATGCAACAGTTAGGAATCTTTATTTCGAAACGTTTCGCCTACACAGTAGGCTTCTTCAGTCGAGTACAGAAAAGTTGATAGAAGCAGAAGATACTTGAAGACGATGTAATCAGTCCATCACCCTTAAAGTTTTGAGGTGGTCAGTCCCTCAGTCTGGAGAAAAGCATTGTTCCATAGTATGAAACAATATGGAGATGAAGTGACAGGATGGAGCCGAAACGTTTCGCCCACGTAACAGCTTCCCTCGGTCGAATACAGGGTCAACTGTTATACTAAAGAGGGCGGAAGAACAAAAGTCATCAGCATAAAAATTGCCTCTATCGATCAACAGTCTCCTGATGTTTCCATGAAATTGTTGGCAGAGAACTGCGGTCAGTGACTATAATGGCGGTGCTCAAACACTGCAGGAAAAAAAATGGTTTTCCATATATGAAAACTATTATTACTTATTACCAGGGGGGAGCACTAAACACTTAGGGATTATAGAGCGCCTGTGTGGGGGGGGAGGAGATGGAAGGCATTCATAATCAATTCAGGGACCCAATTCCCTAGATCAAGAGCCCTTCAGTAGCCTCATGGAACCTCCCGTGAGATTACATATATGAATTATTATAATAAAGAAGCGCTAAACCACAAGGGCTATATAGCAGGACATATATGAAGAAAGCTCGACGAGGATTCCTAAGTTATGGTATACAACACTTGGAAACGTTTCGCCTTATCCATCTAATACAGAGATATGTATTAGATGAGGTAAAAAGTCTTTCAGCCTCGCACAGCTATACACAGGAGACTGTGGAAGATGAGGCAGTCAGTCCCGCAGCCTGGAAGTCACTGTGTTGATGAATCTGAAGTAATATTATGAGAGGAAGATCAACTACCATAATGGAGTCAGATGTAGTGCAGCAGTTGAAGTCTCGTCACAGAGGGGCGGGACAACTGGTCGAAGTAGGTGGTACCCAAGACCCGGGCCAGAGTGCATCAAATAGGATGCAAGAGATATCTTCTACGCCAAGATACTACAGCGTTGCCGTGCCAGAGAAGTAGAGGTAGTTTGTCATCTGTAGGTTTAAACGTTTGAGTGTTGTGAAGACGACTTTAGCTTGACTAGTTCGAATTAGACATGTGCTACACTTGGGTATCTTTGTGAAAATGCTTCGTCACACAGTGGCTTCATCAGTCCAGTACAAAGAACAGTGGAGGTCAGAAGGAGACTGAGGTAATCAGTCCCTTAGCCTCGAGTGGATGTAATCAGTCCATCAGTCTTGATAAGAATACACAATATGAGCGAAATGGCTTATATACTGCAGACTCCAAGCTGAGGGACTGATTACCTCTATCTCTTTCTGATCTTCACTATTCTTCTTCGTATCGGACTGATGAAGCCACAGTGTGGAGAAAAGTTTCCACAGTAAAGGCATCCAGGTGTTGCACATGTGTGTAATTTATAAACTTATTGGTTCTCTGAACCATTTATCTACACGGTGTTAGTATTTTACATCACCTAACTCAAATAACGAGGTTGTTAATGTAATCAAATTTCGACTTGCAGGTGACACCAACCACGACATCAGTCGTGGTTGGTGTCATCAGTCGTGTATTAACTATTTTAGAAATGAAAATTAGTTTTCCTAGCAGTGCTTCTGCTAAGCTATGACAAGTCTTTTGAGCGCAATCCTGACTTGTTTTTTCTACTGAAAACCTTGAGACTTGAGGTTTTCACATTATCATTACTAACAAGCTTCTGGTGTCGTTCCATGCGGGTCACCCAACAAAAGATACTCTTTCCTTTAGTGTCTACAGAAGAGAAGGTTTACTCATTTCTACTCGCACCAAAACACTCGCACCAAAAGAGGCGTGTCACTGGGGCTTTCCAAAGTTATCCGTATTTCCAATCAAGAATTCACAGAATGTTTCCAGCACATTACCCATACCTACACTTATATTTCCCTTCCTACTTATACAATATGGAAAAAAAAGCTGAGATTATATATACCCAACTCTACCAACAATGCCAGAAGTGCCTTGCATTCTCCACTACTGTGTTTTCTTATGGTTTTGTTGCTTCCTACGATCACTCAGGACTCGCTTCCTTTACCAAGGATGAAGAACTGATCACCTGATAACTACTACGATCCCCAGCGTTATATTCATTTGCATTCGACTAAAGAAACCTCTTGTGCAGGCGACACGTATCGGAAATAATAATACCCAAGTGTTTCACCTGAGTCTTATTCTTTAACTCGTCGTGAATGTCTCGTACAGAGTATCAGTTTAGTCCACTATTGAATAGACATTCCTCCTTAGCCAATTGCCTAGAGAAAAAGAAAAGCTACTTCGAAGTCTTTATCTTAAGGAATACACAAACGAGTTGTGTTAATGTTGGTAGAATTACCGACAATATGTAAAGTAAAAGGGCAAGTGCAACTAATGTGACATTTTATTGTGGCAACGTTTCGCTCTCCAGGAGCTTCGATAAGCCTCCTGGAGATCGAAAAGTTACCGCAATAAAATGTTACATTAGTAGCATCCGTGTCCATTTACCTAACATTTTGTGTGTAATTCAACCATCTTGCTCGTCTCCGAGTATTTACTGGTATAAACCTTGGCAATAAATACCCACAAGTTTGTTTAGAAAGACACGTATACAAACACTAGGACATATTTAATATAAAACGTTTCGGTCCTGGGACTTTGATCACTTCTGATCAAGGTCCCAGGACCGAAACGTTCTCTAATATATCCTGGTGTTTGCTCACGTGTCTTTCAAAATCAGAATATTTAAATATTTATATAGTATTTCTTTGTTTCTTTACTGTTATTACTACAACAGTCACAACTAAACGCCGAACCCACAAGGACCAACGAAACTGTTGCACTACACAGTTTCAAAACCGTTTTATCCAGGAGATCAATAGTACACTATCACTGGTGCGATCAAGACTGCACTGTAGTGATGATCAACAGTGTACGTACACACAACACACACACACACACACACACACACACACACACACACACACACACACACACACACACACACACACACACACACACACACACACACACACACACACACACACACACACACACACACACACACACTAATTAACAGGTTTACCCATGTGATCAAAACTTAAAAAAAAGAATGGATCAGATAAATAATATAATTTACCAAACGGTTAAGAAGCATTATTTCTGAAAAAGTAACTCTTCACTGACCTGTACGACACTTGGTGGATGTCGCCAGGTCGCCGACGCACACACTCGCTCCTCACACAACACGACGCTTTATCACTAACAATACACACCATCGCCAGTGTTGTCCTGCCATGAACTCAACTAACGTGCTCTCACCATGCCATAAAGTTCACCACTAACACCCACACTGTTGGTGGGGCACGGCAGCTCACCAGGGATTGTTTACCTCCCAGTAGTTACGTCGACCCCAGAACCAAAACAACTGTTACAGGATGTGGCAAATTACTGCGCCAGGAACTTAAAAACGCTAATATATTTTGGAATACCTTCGAAGTGCATTCAGCATTTTATTTTGTAATAAGCTTTAATAGTCCAGTCAATCTAACAGGAATAATTAGTTCATCCTAAAACTAATTGCAAAAGACTGTTTTTGCTGTGGTTTATTTTTGAATGCTCAAGGAATATTGGAGCCAAAACGCAGCATAAATGCATACGAATAGATATATACGCAGCGTCACTGCGTATATATTTATTCGGTTTGTTTTTTAAATTAAATTTTGTGTGTGTGTGAGGATTTTAGGGCTAATTCTTGTGTAAACTCACCCAAATAATTTCCCGCTGCTTTCAGGATTGAATTATATTGTGTATTTTTTTTTTTAATAATAACCAAATTAAAGCGATAAATAGGGGTGTGGGATACGTGTGTGTGTTGTGGGGGAGGGGGAGAGGGAGGGGGTAGGGGGAGGGGTAAGGGGGAGGGGGAGGGGAGGGGGACATTTGCTTGGCACTCAGGATGATGTGTACACTAGATATAATAACTGATTAAATTATAAACATGACCAGCACGGTTGTATGTAAAATATTTTAAACACATGGTAATAATAACAGCGGACAGAAGGTAAATTCGCTTTTATTGAAAACAGCTTGATGAAAGAAAAGTTACAGCAATTTCTGCTGAACAAGTGACATTGCAGAGTGTACGTCCTTGTTTATGCTTGGTAAGAGTGAGTCTGCACATCTCACTTGCACTCACTATATGCTGTTGAACATTGCAAAGTTTTATTTTTACTGGTACATCGTTTCCAACTGTTGCCCGTCTTGCAATTGCATCTGCAAGTGCTTTTGCAGCTGTTGGTGAACCTGTTGTTCGTAGCTCAAGTTCTTACTTGACCAGCATCCATCTATAATCTTCTATTTATAAGATCATGTCCATCCATTGCTGAACTTGGTAATAAATACTGACGTCGTATCGTTGTGCGGCTGCAGTTGTTGATGGCAGAGTGTGAACCTGTACAGGTGCTTGCAGAAACTTTTTCAAGAAATCGTCGGTTACGCAGTGCATCCAGTCCTTCCCCCGCAGTGCATCCAGTCCTTCTCCCCAGTATATCCAGTCCTTCCCCCGGGGCGCCACTGTACAGCAGACAAGCGCCTCTTCTCTCACCTTTGGTTGCTACTCGACAAAATATTTCTGCCTGCTTCTTGAAATAAGTATTACTCTTCACCTTAATTAAATCAACACCTTTCCCAATATCAAACATATACATATTAATTTAGAACCTAAATTAATATGTATCTACCTGTGCAAGAATGGTATATAATACCGACAAGATGAAATTAAGACATATGTGGAACATCTGGGTATCTTTATTGTAGACGTTTCGCCATCCAGTGGCTTTATCAATACAAATTCCAGGACATAACTTGAAGACAGTAGGACTATATACAGAAGACGAGGTAATCAGTCCCTCAACCTTGGAGTAGGTGCGAAGAGCACCGTAGTCGTGGAGGTTCTGGAGCAGAGGCAAGGAGCCTGGGGCTTATATACTAACGTCAGGTCTGCTACACCTGACGTTAGTATGTAAGCGCCAGGCTCCTTGCTTCTGCTTCAGAACCTCCACGACTACGGTGCTCTTCGCATCTACTCCAAGGTTGAGGGACTGATTACCTCGTCTTCTGTATATAGTCCTACTGTCTTCAAGTTATGTCCTGGAATATGTATTGATAAAGCCACTGGATGGCGAAACGTCTACAATAAAGATACCCAGATGTTGCACATGTGTCTTAATTTCATCATGTATATACCTGCCCAGTATGATACAACAGGTCTACTGCAGTGTTCTTCCTCTCTTATTTTCTTATGCCACCTAATAAGTTGGTATATCAAGGTGGGTGAGGAGGGAAGGGGTATTTTAATCCTTCACACTTAACTCCTGAGGGAGGTGAGACCCTCACACCTGCCTCCTGACAAGGCAGGTGCAGGGAAGGAAACTTTTGAATCCTTAGGAAGAACAAGAAAAATAAGAAATTTTTCCACTGACATTTTAACATTTGTAGCTTACCATACGAGACAGGAAATATACTCAGGCAGCGCCGGGATCCTCCGCAACAGGCAACCAAAAACCAAAACTAAAATTCTTGGAAATTTCAATGTAAACTTGACATAAATTCTTACTAAACAAAAGAAGTTAAGTAAAAGGAGACAGTTCAACTAATCTGACATTTTACTGTGACAACGTTTCGCTCTCCAGGTGCTTTGTCAAGCCGTTATAAACAATACCTAACATCCAAAAAAAACGAACACAACTTGAGGGAAAAAAGTTAATGCGCCACTGCAGCGGTAATGAAGAATTTTTTTCGACTCAATAACAGTCCATTAAGAATACTGAACTAAAAATGTTGCACCTGAAATATACATCTCCATTTTCTTATGAATTTGATAATGGTATACAGTACTGCAGGCTGGTAAGACACATGTGCAACAGTTAGGTAACTTTATTCCTACACAGTATGCTTCTTCAGTCGAGTACAGAGAGGCAACAGAGGTAGCAGAGATGTGAAGATGGTGTAATCAGTCCATCACCCTTGAAGACATGGTTTTGAGGTGGTCAGTCCCTCAGTCCACAATCTGGAAGAATGTTCCAGACTATGTTCCAGACTATGTTCCAGACTGTGTTCCAGACTATGGAACAAAACTCTTCTCTAGGCTGAGGGACTGACCACCTCAAACCTACGTCTTCAAGGGTAATGAATGGACTTTTTACATCGTCTTCACATTTCTACTACTTCTGCTGCCTCTGTATTCGACTGAGGAAACCTACTGTGTAGGAGAAACATTTCTGGAATAAATATACCTGACTGTTACACATGTGCCTTGATTATTATCCACTTTTTTATATATTTTGTGACATAGATCACTGAATAAGTTACCACGGAAAAAAAATCAAGTTTGTAATTTCTTTCGCGTTAACCACAGCTTAACTGAACAACAAAGCTCTAAAGTTTCAAGCCAGTCAGAAGAGTCATTCTTCAGTAATTGCACGAAATCCAGTGATTTCAAGTGTTCGTTAACTATATTAATATGCTAGAAAATTCGCGCCTACACAGCCTAAATCTATACGATATAATCATTACCAAAAGACACAATCATTATTATAAGATATAATCATTACTATAGGATGCATCAGTCTTTAATGTTTGATGCCGTTCCAATGAGACATAGTCAAGATTTTTTTACACCATTTTAATTTAAAGAAAAAAAAACCCCGGCGAATTAGCACTTACTCCACCAACAATCCCAGCCTTTTTCTAAGTAGGATACACCAGTGTTGAAAGTCTGCAGCCCAACAGAAGAGGTTTACTCAAGTTATTACCTGTGTAACACTGAGTCGAGGTTATCAGTGCATGTCAGAATTACACTATATAACCATCATACATTTACAGTCGATCAAATGAGACGTTCTCAAGTTTTAAACGAGATTATAATAATAGTAATAATAATAATAATAATAATAATAATAATAATAATAATAATAATTATTATTATTATTATTATTATTATTATTATTATTATTATTATTATTATTATTTTAACACATTGGCCGTTTCGAAAAAAGAACTTTCACCATCACTCATTCCATCACTGTCTTGCCCGAGGAGCGTCTATGCTACAGTTCAGAAAGTGCAACACATTTTCTCCTCCCCCCCCCCCCCGTCCTGCAAAGGTGTTGCTGTTGTTGCTATGGAAGGAAGAATAGGTTGTAGAGGAAGAGGAAAAGAGGGAAGAGGAAAAGGGGAAGAGGAAAAGGAGGAAGAGGAAAAGGAGGAAGAGGGGAAAGGAGGGAAGAGGACCTTGTAATTAAGTCTGTGGGTCACGTGACGATGGAACCAAACACACGCTCACTGTGTCAACAGGACTATCACTACCCATTACCCTCCCTAACCATCTCCCATACCCCACTCTCCCCTCTTCCATACCCAACACTCCCTTCTCCCACACCAACTACCCTCCCCAGCCCACTCTGCCGTGGGTTAGTCGACTGTTGTGGGTAGCATCCAGGGAATATTTAATTTTATTTAGAAAACTACCCTCCTGCCGGAATGTTATTTAAAAAATAACTAATTCCGACCACAATCTAATCGAAGTCCAGACTTACATGTACATGTGTCCTGACCAACAAAATATTGACAGCTACGAAGGTACCCTCACCAAACTCAACTTCTACAACAAGAACATCAACTGGGACCAGGTAAACCATGTCTTAAATGAAACATGTTGGGAAGATATCTTAAATAACTTGGATCCTAACTAGTGCCTTGAAAAGATCAACTTTCTGGTAGCTGAAGTATGTTTAAGGCATATCCCCCAAGAAAAAAGAAGAGAAGTAAACTGGAGAGAGAGAGATAGAGACGCTCCCTCTACAGGAGAAGGCGAAGAATCACTGAGTTCCTCAAGAATGCTAGATTATCTGAAACACGGGAGGAAGCGCTACCCAGGGAAGTGGAAAATACTGAGCTTAAGTTAAAGGATTCATACAGAATCCAGGAGAGACAAGAGGAGCTAAAAACGATTAGTGAAAATGAAAGAAATTTGAAATATTTCTTTGCATATGCCAAAAAAAGGCAAAAACCACATCTAGTATCGGGCCGCTGCTCAGACAAGATGGAACTTACACAGATAACGTCAAGAAATGAATGACATACTGAAATCTCAATACGACTTTGAGTTTAGCGAGCCACTAATCAGTCTAAAGGTTGACAATCCAAATGAATTTTTCATGAATGAGCCTCAAATTTCTGACATAACCCTGAGTGCCTATGCACTCAGCCTCAGGTCCAGACTCGTGGAACTCTGTGTTCATTAAGAACTGCAAGAAACCCCTTTCGTGTGCCCTAAGTGTGATATGGAGAAGGATAGACACGAGTGAAATTCCAGTCACTAAAAACAACGGACATAGCCCCACTCCATAAAGGTGACAGCAAAGCTGTAACTAAGAACTACAGACCAATAGCTCTAACGTCCCACATCATAAAAATCTTTGAAAGAGTACTAAGAAGTATAATTGCAAACCACCTGGATTCCCAACAGCTGCATAATCCAGGGCAACATGGGTTCAGAGCAGGTCGATCGTGCCTCTCACAACTACTGGACCACTATGATAAGGTCTTGGATGCACTGGAAGACAAACACAATACAGACGTAGTATACACAGATTTTGGAAAAGCCTTTGACAAGTGAGATCATGGTGTAACAGCGCATAAAATGCGTGCTAAATAGATAATTGGCAATGTGGGCAGATGGATCTTCGACTTTCTAACTAATCGAACACAAAGAGTAATGGTAAACAGAGTTAATCGGAAGCTGCCATAGTGAAGAACTCTCGACCACAAGGCACAGCATTCGCCCCCATCCTGTTCCTCATCCTCATTTCAGACATAGACAGAGATATGAACCAAAGTATTGTATCATCCTTTGCAGACGATACTAGGATCTGCATGAGTGTCATTCAAGAAGATATAAGCCAAGTTTTCCAATGGGCAACAGAGAACAATATGATGTACAATGAAGACAAATTCCAACTACTCCGTTATGGAAAACTGGAGGAAATAATAACTAGGACTGAGTATACTACAAACTCTAATTACACAATAGAGCGGAAAAGTAATTTGAAGGACCTGGGAGTGGTAATGTCTGAGGATCTCACCTTCAAGGATCACAACAATGCCACTATCACTTCTGAGAGGAAAATGATAAGATGGATAATGAGAACGTTCAAAACAAGAGATGCCAAGCCAGTGATGATCCTTTTTAAATTACTCGTTCTCTCTAGGCTGGAATACTGCTGTACATTAATATTTCTATTCAAGGCAGGTGAATGGAGCTAGAGAATGTACAGAGAACCTTTAATGCACATATAAGTTCCACCAAACACCTTAACTACTGGGAACGCTTGGAAGTACTTGACTTGTACTCGCTGGAGAGCTGGTGAGAGAGATACGTCATAATCTACACCTGGAAGATCCTGAAAGGACTAGTCCCTAATTTACACACAGAAATCTCTCCTTACGAAAGCAAAAGACTTGGTAGGGTATGCAACATACCCCCAGTGAAAAGTAGGAGCGCCACTGGTACACTAAGAGAAAACACAACAAGTGTTCGAGGCCCAAGACTGTTCAGCAGCCTCCCACCAGCCATAAGGGGACTTACCAATAGGCCCCTGGCTGTCTTCAAGAGGGAGCCGGATCAGCCGGGCTGTCGTTCGTACGTTGGACTACGTGCGGCCAGCAGTAACAGCCTAGCTGATCAGGCCCTGATCCACCGGGAGACCTGGTCATGGACCGGGACGTGGGGGTGTTGATCCACGGAATATCCTTCAGGTAGAGTCAGAAAACATTCCGGTTCCTCATCAGCCGGTCTGTGGTTGGTGCATTGGTCTGCGTGCGGTCAGCAGTAACAACCTGGTTGATCACCGTGAGAACTGGTCTTAGACCGGGCATCGGGGAAAGGGAGGGGAGGGGGTTGATTCTCCTTCCGGAAACATCCTTCAAGCAACCTTCATGGGTCCTTCAGGTATCCTTCATGACTGCTGGGATGTTACACACGATGTCCGCCTCTACACCTTCCACCATTTTCATTCTCCACCACCACCAACATCACCACCAGCATCACCAACACCAGCATCACCATCACCACCACCAACACCAACATCACCACCAGCACCACCACCACCTACACCAACATCACCACCACCACCATCAACATCACAACCACCACCTTCAGCATCACCACCACACCACCATACCAACATCACCACCACACCACCAACACCAAATCACCACCAGCACCACCAAACATCACAACCACCAACATCACCATCACCCAACATCTCCACCAGCACCCCAACATCACCACCACACACCCAACACAACATCACCACCATCACCACCACACACACACCACCACCACCACCACCACCATCCCACATCACCACACACTACCACCATCACACCACCATCACCACCACAACAACACACACCATCACCACACCACCACCACACACCACCACACCACCAACCACAAATCAACCAACCAACATCACCACCATCACCAAACCACCATCACCACCCCACACACCAACACCACCACACCACACCATCATCACCATCATCACCACCACACCACCAACATCACCACCATACCACCATCACTATCACCACCATTCACCACATCACCAACATCACACACCAGCAACATCACACAACCATAACATCACCACCAACATCACATACCAATATCACCACAACCACTACCACATATTCCACCAACACCATTACCATCAACCACCACAACCACCATCACCACCATCACCACCATACACCATCACCCATCACCATTCCACCAGAAACATTACCACACATAATTCACATACATACATACTACTATATCTACTCACACTACATACAATACATAAACAATGTACGTACGACTGACGAAACTAGATAAAGAATACAAGAGGAGGAGAGAGGAGAGAGAGAGAGAGAGAGAGAGAGAGAGAGAGAGAGAGAGAGAGAGAGAGAGAGAGAGAGAGAGAGAGGATAAGGAGGAAATGAGAGAGGCGCCTAAGCCACAAACTAAACATTCTCCTCCCCTCTATCTCTCTCTTTCTTTTTCCATTTCTTTTTCTCCGCCTCCACACTTTTATTCACTATTATCACGCTTCACAAAGCTCCCGACGACCGAAACGTTGCAAATGCCTTTATTTACTAAAAGACATCGTTAGTACACGTATACCATTCATACTCTGATAACGAGACACACACACCAACGAAAGTCTCCCTCATAACTAGGTATCGTTGAAGTCCAGCGTTGTTAAGTTTAATAAAGCTCCCAGTGAGCGGTGCTTCGCTAGGAGCTCTTCTGTGTTTTTTGATGTATTAGACACATGTGCAACACTTGGGTATCTTTAATGAGGAAATGTTTCGCCACACAGTGGCTTCATCAGTCCAATGCAATGAAGAACGGTGACGATCGGGAATTTAAGGAAATCAGTCCCTCAGCCTGGAGTCGATGTAATCAGTCCATCAGTCTTCACTGAGGGACTGATTACATCAGACTCCTTCTGATCTCCTTTGTATTGGACTGATGAGGCCACTGTGTGGCGAAACGTTTCCTCAGTAAAGATAACCAAGTGTTGTAACTGTGTCTAATTTATCAACCTGTTGCTTCTCTGAGTCATTTATAGACATTTTTCTTAATACTCTTTGTGTGTTGCCCTGGGCAGAGGCTGACGTGTGGTCACGGCAGTGGGGAAACTCTTGATTCTTATGGAACCTTTCATTGTACACCGTAGACAGGTTTGAGTGCTAGCAGTAACAGCTGATTGATCAGGCCATGATCCACCGGGAGGCCTGGTCAAGGACCGGGCCGCGGGGGCGTTGACCCCCGGAACACTCTTCAGGTAGACTCAAGGTAACTCCAGGTAGAAGGGGTAACTGGTAAAGCATGAACACGAACGACAGACACGCACTCTCAGAACACTTCCACTATCTCATCAGTCATCTCACCCTCATTTCTCCTCTTCTCATCTGCCTCGTATCCCTCTCTCTCGCTTTCTCCCTTATGCCCAACCCACACCATCCCTCCCTTACATCTCTACCTCCCTCCCTCCCACAGCCGTTCCCACCTCCTCCACCCCGTTTAATATTGCCTCAAGAGAGACAATGGCTCTTCACCACCGCAAATCCTTCTTTTGTATTCACGTGAGAGATTTGAGGCCTACCAGGAAAGGATCAGATCCGCCTCTGACCTCGTTTGTGTCCCCCTCGTACCTTGATCGCGTTTCAGGGTGTTAGACTCTAAGCTAGCCAATAAATCACAGACTTGGTTCCTCCTGTGTGCCCAGGTGCATCAGGTGTAATTTCGGCTTGGTAGGATCAAAAAAGTGTCAAGAGTATAAGAGTTGGGAAAGATGGTTTTGGAAGTCAATAATGAGGAAGAATCGCGTCTTGTGCAGCCTATAGTGGCTTCGATCCCACGTTATTTGGTTCTGATCCTTTGCTAAGATCCCTCGCTGATGCTCGCTTGTTTTAACGTCAGGTTTTTGTTACGATGAGGTATTATGAAACGAATACTCAGCTACTCTTGGTACTCATGGTACTCACCGCAACACTTACCACCTACACTCACCCCAATACTCACCTCCTTCAACACTCACCCCAATATTCACCCTAATACTAACACTCACCCCTAACACTCGCCCCAACATTCATCCCGACACTCATCCCAACATTCACCCCAGCACTCACCCCAATACTCATCACCAGCATTCACCTCCAACACTCACCCCAGCACCTTCTACCAACACTCACCCCAACACCCTCTACCAACACTCACCCCAACACCCTCTGCCAACACTCACACCAACACTAACCACATTTCCACATGCCAGGGCAGCATGGGTGGGTATAAAGCATGTCGCTCCTGCCTCTCACAACTACTGGATCACTATGATATTGTTTTGGATGCACTGGAGGACAGAGTGCAGATGTAGTATACATAGACTCTGCAAAAGCCTTCGACAAGTGTGATCATGGTGTAATAGCGCATAAAATGCTTCTAAGGTAATAAATGGAAAAGTGGGCAGATGGAGCTTTAGCTATCTAAGAGAACACAAAGTGCAGTAGTAAACAAAGTTAGGTCCGAGACTGCCACAGTGAAAGGCTCGGCCCCATCTTTTTCCTCATCTTCGTATACAACATAGACAGATGTAAAGCCATAGTACCGTGTCTTTCTTTGCAGGCAATACTAGAATTTGCATGTCCAACACTAACCACCAGCACCCACCACCAGCACTTTCCACCAGCACTTTCCACCAACACTTTCCACCAACGCTCACATCAGACACTCGCACCAACACTCCCCACCAACACTCTCACCAACATTCACCACCAACACTCACCACCAACATTCACCTCCAACACGGCTTCAACTTTAGTCACAGAAATGGATGGAGAATTGCCTTTCAATTTTGACTCTCCCGTGAGGCAATTTTTAAAACGAAAAAAAAACGGGAGGGAGGGAGGAAGGGTGGTAGGGAGAAAGGGAGGGAGGAAGGGAGGGAGGGAGGGAGGGAAAAAGGGAGGGAGGGACATAGGGAGGGAGGGTAGGTGGGAGAAACATGTAGAAAGAATTCAATAATAGACAGAGAGAGAGAGAGAGAGAGAGAGAGAGAGAGAGAGAGAGAGAGAGAGAAGAGAGAGAGTGGGAGAAGGGGATATGTAAAAGGTTTCGATGTAGGTGGTTGTAATTTACCGCTGACTATAGTGGGTAGGTAGGTGGGTCTGTGGGTGGGTAGGTATGTAGGTAGGTTGGTAGATGGGTTGGTAGGTGAGGGGGTTGGTAGAGAGTCTCCCACATAAGGGTAAACGAGAAAGAGAGGCTGGTGATAAGAGCACTCAAAATATTCACAACTCAGGTCAACCAGGGTTCAGGTCCTCCTGCCTCAGGACCATCACATGGCCCTGAGTACACTTGATGTGGCATGCTACGAGTATGTTACATTTTATTCGGCATATGTCACACTCCCATATAGGTTGCCTCCCGACCAACGAACCAGGTGCTAAGGATTTAATGATCTAATAGGGCCCCTGTTATATCAGTACCTTGGTTCATCAGCCAGTCACAGAAAAGCCCGCCAGAGCTGTGAAGCAATGTAATTCACTTGTGACACGAGCTTTGGCAGACTTGTCTGGGTTGCTGTATGCTTGCTCATACATTATTGTTCACAGTGTAAATAGTATATGTATTGTAAATAACAGCTTGCTTCTTTGGTGAAGGAAATACAAGTCACATAACCTCTGCTGTCTTTTATTGCTCCACTATTGGTTATCACATTACAACAAAGTATGCAGGCCATAATACACCCCGTGTTCATAATACGGGAGCCTGTCCGGGATCTGGTTTTTAGTGTCGTTCACATTGTCTCTCGTATTACTTTTGGTATTGCGTGTCAGTCTTGCTATCACTTTTGGTATTGCGTGTCAGCCTTGCTATCACTTTTGGTATTTCATGTCAGCTTTGGTAATGTGTGTATCCTGCAAGTCGTACTTTGTGTTCAGTGTACTCCAAACAGTGTTTTGTTATAGTGGGTTATGCTTCCAACACATGCAAGGCAAATGATGTCTGAGTATACCCCACAAAATTTGCCCAGACTATCCTTACAGTGCTGCTGGCAAATTGTTCATTCTATTGGCATAGAGAGTGTTAACCAACTCTTATTGCTGCACAGCTTCGTGAAAGTATTTGAAACAAATTAAAGGTTGAAGCTAGTAACATGGTGTACCAAATTGAGGTTTCTGCTGCTACAGAGGCTATTAATCGCCAACCTCCGTTTCGGTCCTTCGTAATATGGGAGGGCTAACACTGGAGCAATTCTGGGAAACAGGTGGTGAGTCGGGTTTGTCTCAGGGCAAGTCAGCTTCAATGACGACCACAGATCAATGTGCATTAGCGAAGGAGTTTGACAGAGAGAAGAGGAGGCAATTTCAGCATAATGTAGTTGATAAATTTAATGTTCAAAAATCGGTGCTGCTAGCCCGTCTTTTTTATTTTTTTTTGTTCTGAGACTAAAGAATTTTGAGGCTTTTGAAAATCAGGCTTGTGCACTGAGGTGGCCAGTGGAGCATTGGGCAGCACTTGTGCATAAAGCATTGTACAGCAAAGCGCAGGAGTTCACTGCTGGTTTGGATGTTGAGGACTTTGCTAATTACAACATTGTTAAATCAGCTGTTCTTGGCGCATATCAGTATATTCCCGCCAAGTACAGGAGAGAATTTAAACTGTGCAAGAGTCAGTTGGGTCAGTTTCATGTAGACTTTGTTCGTGACCAATCTAAGCATTTCACAAAGTGGTACAAGGCCAGTGATGTCACTAGTTTAAGTGAGTTAGCACAAATAGTTCTAACATATAATCTTCTTGAGTCAGTTGGACCAGAGGTTTCCGTGTTTTTGAAACATCATTCAGAAGCATCAGAAGCAGCCAGGCTTGCTGACACATTTGAGGCCAACCGCTCCTTGTCCAATCGATCTTATAACCTTTCTTCCCAACAGCTTGGTATGGATAGAGATCGTCGTGGATGGATCCCTGATGGAAGACCAAAGTGGAAGGCTGGAGTGGAAGAACGATGTCAGCCACGAAGACAGTATGATGAGCAATGACTTCAGCCATAAAGACAGTGTGAACAATGATGTCAGCCATTAATAGTGTGAACAATGACGTCAGCCACAAAGTCAGTATAGTGAACAACGTAGCTAAAAAGTCAACAAGGAGTGAGAGACAGGAAGCCGAATCTATAGTTTGTTTCTAATGCTGAAAAATTGGTCATATAAAGACTAATTGCCCAAAGGTAGTTAACCTAGCGCTAGTGGTAAGTTAAATACGACCGTCGGAAACAAACCAGCGAGAGACAGATGTATGCATAGCATTGTTTTATAGCACGTGCCACATCTCCCTTAATGAAAATGAAATTCCTATTGAGGTATCCACCTTCAGGGATACCGGGGCTTATTGTTCTTTTTTACAAGAGGGAATACTTCCGATTTCTGAGGAGACCTCAATAAACTCCTTCGTGTTATTAGAAGCTTTGGGGGCGGTGTATTTTCTCTTTGCATAATTTTTTTGTGGACAGTGAGTATTATACAGGTTATTTAACCGTAGGTGTGTCTGGGATATTCCCCATGAAAGATGTTGCATTATTGCTTGGCAATAATACAATTTTAAATTTAACAAATTGCCCAGAACCCATAGTAACTACTGAAGCTTCTTCGATGTTGGCCATAACTTTGACAGTGTCCCAAGGGATCTCTGTTGAGGATGCTGGCCTATCCTTGGAGGACTCAGATCTAGGGTATGACAAATTATTTTAAGAGAGAGACTGGGCAGGACCTCGTAATTCTAGTGAAAGGTCTCTGATCAAGCCTTCCTATTCCACGGCCGCAGGATTGTCAGACATTTCTGTTTCCATGCTCTTTTGGGAAGAGCAATGCAGGGATCCTACTGTAACCTTCGGTTTTAAAGCTGCCATGAGCGAATCCCATTCAGATCACCCAGTTAAATATGAAATTAAAAATAATCTATTAGTATGTTCCAACACTGGTAAGGAGGTCTCACGTCCTGAATATAGCTCATAATTTTCCTTAGGAGGACATTTGGGAGTTACTAAAATCCTTTAAAGAATATTAAAACATTTCTGTTGGCCATGTATAAGGCGAGATGTGCGTAGTCACATCTGTTCCTGTATATGTCAACACCACTTCTTCTCATACCTGCGGATGGAGAACACTTCGCCGATTTAACTATTGACTGTGTGGACCATTACCAAAAGCCAAGTCAGGTAACCGTATTTGTTCACAATTATGGACACAGCTACTAGGTATCAGGAAGCAGTTCTGATGTGTAGTATAAACACGTTACTAATTTTACAGAAAAATTATTCAGAGAAGCTTTAACCAAACCAGGTATTAATCAGCAACTATCCACAGCCTATCATTCTCAGTCCCAAGGCACCTTGGAAAGGTTTCACCAAACTTTAATAACTATGATGCGGACCTTTCACATGCATTTTCCTACAGATTGAGATGAATCGCTTCCTCTGTTGCTGTTCGCAATGCGACTAACTGTGCAGGAATCAATGGGGTACAGTTATTTTGAGCTAATTTTCGAGCACAATGTCAGAGGTCCCCTACGTGTTCTCAAGGAAGGATGGATGGGAGAAGATGCCTCCAAAATACTCAACGATCCCTCTTCAAAGGTTACAGGTGGCCCGTCAGTTGGATAAGGCAAACTTAAAATCTGCTCAAAACAATATGAAGCAGATGTATGACAAACAGAACTGCAAAATTTCACTCGGTTAATCCAGGAGACAAGGTGTTGGTCCAGGAACCCGTACCTGGTCACATCTTAAAAGCCAGATTTATGGGACCAATGCAAATAATAACTAAAATTTCTTATTTTAAATTATGTGGTAGCACCTCTTGATAATTCAGTTGCAAGTTTACCGACATTAATCAGTTTAAATTATTCCTTGAACCACCTAAGGTCCCAGTCATGACTTTGTCCTCTGCCCCTGTGTCTGCAGACGACTCTGATTCCATGTACACAATTCCGGAGGTTCAATGTTCCCTAACTCTGCCCTCCTCCAGGATCATCCTCCTTAAAGTCGAGACTTGCAAAAGATCAGGCAGAAACTTTAACTAATCTTCTGCAAATTTAACCAGATATATTTTCAGATGTTCCGAGAAAGTGCACCCTGAGCTATCACGATGTGGACATAGCAACCACTAAACCTATTAAATTCTCCCTCCTACAGAGCTAATCCTGGAGGTGGCATTTCTGTTAGAACATGGAATGGTGGAGGGGAGTCCAGTCTTTGGGCTACACCATGCAGCCTTGTTAAGAAGTCTGATGAGGATTCAGGATGTGTACCAACTATCGTAAGTTGAATAAGGCCACTGTACCGGATGCTTACCCTCTGCCACATTTGAATGATATAGTGGGCTTTGTGGTAAGGCCATTTTTTTTTTCCAAGCTAGACCTTCTGAAAGGTTACTATCAGGTACCTTTCACAGATAAAGCGAAGCAGATCTCTGCCTTCGTAATTCCAGGATATTATCAATATACTATGACCCCATTTGAAATGCAGAACTTGCCTGCCACTTTCAAAAAGCTAATCCATTATCTTTTGTCCAGTCTGCTATTACTTTTTTGGGCCACGATGTAGGTAGTGGTAAAGTGGCCTCTAAATCTGCTGAAGTTTTAGCTATAAAAAATTATCCAGAACCTCATGATAAGTGGGCTGATGTTGGCTGATGTGGGCTGGTGTGGGCTAGTATAGACTGGTGTAGGCTGGTATGGGCAGGTGTAGGCTGGTGTGGGCTGGTGAAGGCGGGTGTAGGCTGGTGTGGACTGTCATAGGCTGATGTAAGCTGGAGTGGGCTGGTGTGGGCTGTTGTAGGCTGGGGTGGCCTGGTGTAGGTAGGTGTAGGCTGGTGTGGGTGTGGCTTAGTGTGGAAGTCGGTAGTAGTGTGGAGTGGTTGTGGGTGGATGTAAGTGTGGGAAACGTGGAAGTGGGTGGGTGTGGGTGTGAAGTGTTTGGGTTTGGGCAGGTGCGGTTGTGTGCAGATGAGGTGTGGGTGGGCGTGGGCGTGGGCGGCCAGGAGTGGTAGAGACGAGAGTGTTTACGGTGCGGCTTATAGCTGTGAGAGAGAAAGGGAGAGAGAGTGTGTGATCTGAGCATTCTTCTTCAGTACCCTAAAGGAGAATGTAGAATATAACTTTGATATATGTGTCTAGTATTAGGAATAATATTAGTAGAGAAGTAAATAATGTAAATGAATGATAGAGGAATGCAGCTAGAAGATTGAGTAGATCTATAACCCACTATGATATCAAGAACATAGATAAGTATGTTTATGGAGCAACTTGCAGTGTGAACAGACTGGCTGACTGTGGCATGCAGAGTATGTTACAATTTATTCGGCGTATGTCACACTCCTATATAGGCTGCCTCCCAACCCGTGAACCGGGTGCTAAGGGTTTATTTAACGATCAATAGAGTACCCATCGTTAAATCAGTACCTTGGTTCATTGGCCAATCACAGGCAAGCCCACCAAAGCTGAAGCAACGTGATTTACTTGTGGTAAGTATTGGCATGACTTGCCTACCTGCTGGCTGAGCACGGTGCACACCTTCTGGCATCTGCTTTGCCATCTGTCACCGTGATGTACACTTACCATTTCTATCTGTACATATTATATATACCAGCAGATATCTGGTGAAGGCAAATATACATTACAGTCTACTGCTGAGTTTTGTTTGCTCTATATTCCCATTACGACCAGGTCTCACAGGCCATTCTTACTTGTGTTTGTAATACTGATGTTGTAGTGGCCAGGCTTAGGCTTGGTTACAATTACTTCTGGTAGTTTGGGAGACACAAACAAGATGATCAAACCAAATGCAAATTATGTGACCAGCCCTGTGGTCACTATCTTGAACACTATGTGCTTACTTGTCTACTTATGAGAAATATAGAGATAGTATAATAACCTATGTGACAGGTCAAGATATCTTATTAATGAAAACAAGATACCAGATATATTAAGCAAATTTCCTAAATTTGCTTGTAACTGATGAGTGAACTATAGACATAAATCCAGATGTACTCCTGTTAACTTTTTTAGGGCCTAGTTCCTAGGCCTTTTGTGTATCCACATGTTCTTACGCTACCATCCATAGGATGGTTACGGGGTGCACAATAAACCAGCCACTTGGGTGGCAAAATCTAAAAATCTAAATCTTAGCTCATACCTGAGTAATAATAATAATAATAATAATAATAATAATAATAATAATAATAATAATAATAATGGTTTCAAAAAGTGTTTCTAAAATTTTGTGAAGCAGGGCTAGGCCTACAACCCCATACTTGGCCTGATCTGGTGTCATAGGAAAAATGCAGTATTCATGGGGAAGCACTAAACCAGTAGGGGCCATGTAGGTCCTGAGGAAAGGATACAGAAAAGTACATGAAGCAAAATAATCGGATGTACAGAGAACGTGACAGTAGGCTCAGTAGGCTAGCAGGCTCCAGGTCCAGTAAGCCGAGTGCAGCGTTAATTTTTAGACGCTAGTGGTTGGTAGATGATGGTTGTGTTTGGTAGTTGGTGGCTGGTAGTTGGTGGTTGGTAGTAGGTGATTGGTAGATGGTGATTGTGGTTGGTAGCTGGCGGCTGGTATACGGTGGTTGGTAGATGGTGATTGGTAGCTGGTAGTTGGTAGATGGTGGTTCTGGTTGGTAGCTGGTGGTTGGTAGATGGTGGTTGTGGTTGGTAGCTGGTGATTGGTAGATGGTGGTTAGTAGCTGGTGGTTGGTAAATGGTGGTTAGTAGGTGGTGGTTGGTAGATTGTGGTTGTGGTTGGTAGCTGGAGGTTGGTAGCTAGTGATGTTTCTTGTATACGTGAATGCCATGAGAGGAGGGACAGAAACAGTAGTATCCCTGTTCGCAGATGACGTGAAAGTGATGAGGTTTATACACACGGACGAGGACCAGGAAAGGCTACAAATAGCTCTGGACAGGCTCCAGGCCTGGAGTTCAACCCCACAACGTGGAAAGTTATGAAGCTTGGGGAACGACAAAGAAGATCGCAGACGGAGTACAGGCTCTAGAGGCAAAGGCTGCAAACTTCTTACTGAGCATATCCCCTGAGGCGCACTTCAACCAAATAACTGCTGCGGCAAATGGGCACCTGGCAAACTTGAGAACAGCTAAGTAAGGAGTCCTTCACAACACTGTACTGTACACTGTGTAAGTCACGCCTAGACTACAGTGTACAGCATCAGTATGGAACCCACACCTGATCAAGTACATCAAGAAATTGGAGAAAATGCAGAGGTTTGCAACAAGACGTTCTGGAGTTAAGGGGTATATTGTATGAGGAGAGGTTAAGGGAACTCAACCTGATGCCAGTGGAAGACAGAAGGACCAGTGATAAGATAACGACGTACAAAATACTGAGAGGAACTGACAAGGTGAAACAGGGATAGAATGTTACAAAGCTGGAATACAACAACAAGGGGCCACAACTGGAAGTTGAGTCATAGGAATGTTAGGAAGTATTTCTTCAGTCTTAAGAGTTGTCAGGAAGTGGAACAATCAGGAGAGTGTAGTAGTGGAGCTAGTAGCGAATAGAGAAGAGGAGGGTCGGGAACTGTGATTCAACCCCTGCTAGCACGTATAGGTGAGTATAAACACACACACACACACACACACACACACACACACACACACACACACACACACACACACACACACACACACACACACAAACACACACACACACACGCACACACACAAACACACACACACACACACAGCCTAGAAAATGACGTAGTGGAGGCAGGAACCATACACAGTTTTAAGACGAGGTTTGATAAAGCTCATGGAGCGGGGAGAGAGAGGGCCTAGTAGCAACCGGTGAAGAGGCGGGGCCAGGAGCTAGGACTCGACCCCTGCAACCACAAATAGGTGAGTACAAATAGGTGAGTACACATACACAGGTCGACCAAGTCACAACCTAGTAGGCCTAGAGACGGAAGTATTATCTCCACTGGTCGGAGTCTTGCACAAAACGTTGAGGTTATTATAATCTTGTTGGTCTTCCATGGCAGTGATGCATAACACAGACCTCACAGCCGGCCAATATGCGCCCCCTGAAAATCATGGTCCAGATGACTAATAAAGAACACGGACACAATAGTTTTAAATTGGCGTTCCGTGTCTCGCAACTAACGATCGTGTGCTCAGGAGTCGTAAGATGAAATCTTCCGTGGCAGGAAGAGTTTCCAGTGCTGGTCTCTGTTGTACACAGCCATAGCGGCCGCATCGACTGCGTTAAATTCGTGGTTCGACCCTTTGCACTCCAAGTGCCACGTCGGGACCAGGAGACCTTCCTGCCTCAACCAGCACTTCTATCACCCTGCAATTATAACCCTTATTCTGGGTATCTGTAAGCTCTGAAGCCCACAGGAGTCAGGCAACCGGTGGAAAATAAGCCGTATGTCGGGGTGGGATAGGGTTGAGGGCCGGGGGAGGGGTTGGTTTGTGGGTTGAGGCTCGGCGGCGGGGAGAGGCTGAAGTGCTCTTGAAGACTGCGCCCCAGCCTGGGGGACAAAGCCTCCACCGGCAACCACCAGAAGCTGGGGTGGGAACCTCGGTTGTCCGCCTGCCCCACCATCAGCACCACCACCATCACCAGCACTACTAACATCACCACCAAAACCACCACCACCACAACCATCACCACCACCATCATTACAACCAGCACTATCTCCATCCAACACTACCAATGCTATAAGCATCGACCACAGTTATAAGCACCATTCCCCATCACTGTCAACGTGGTCAACGCTACAACCACTAGTACTGGTCGTATTATAGGATCACCAATATCACTACAACTACACTATCACCATCCACCACTATTACTACCACTGTAATCATCATGAAAGTTATAATTACAACTACCACTGAACACATACACTACAATTACCTTCACTACCACTACAGCCACTAATATTACCATCACTACCACCACCACCACCACCACCAACAACATTATCATCACTACCACCACCAACATTACCATCACTATCACCACCAACATTACCAGCACCACCACTACCACCACCAACATTACCATCACTACCACCACCAACATTACCATCACAACCACCACCAACATTACCATCACTACCACCACCAACATTACCATCACTACCACCACCAACATTACCATCACTACCACCACCAACATTACCATCACAACCACCACCAACATTACCACATTACCACCACCAACTTACCCATTACACCACAACATACACATCACTATCACCACCAACATTACCATCACCACCACTACCACCACCAACATTACCATCACTACCACCACTAACATTACCATCACTACCACTACCACATTACCATCATACCACCACTGTGGCATGCAAAGAGTACGTAACCTTTATTCGGCGCATGTACACACCCTCATTTACAGGCTATCTTCCCCAACCAGCGAACCAGGTTGCTAAGAGTTGACGATGGGGCCCCATCGTTCAACTAGTGACCAGGTTCTAGCCAATAAGAAGATGGTTTTGGCAATCGCAGAGGTTATGTGGGTACCACTCTCTTGTCTGCCCTTGTCATTCCCATTCTAGAGCTGGTTGAAGCACGGTCTGCTATCTTGTGGCTTCTATTTCTGCCTTGCTTACCGTGGAGTGCACTATATTTATCACTGTACATAGTGTACATATTGCTGTTCTAAATTGGTGAAGGATAATATAAGTCTAAACTTTTTCTGCTGTGTTTATTTTGCTCCCTTAACACCCGGGATAACAGGCCATTTGGAATCCTGGGTTGTAATAACCACCAACATTACCATCACTACTACCACCAACATTACCATCACTACCACCACCAACATTACCAATACTACCAGCACCATCATTACCATCACTACAACCACCAACATCACCATCACTACAACCACCAATATTACCATCACTACAACCACCAACATTACCATCACTACCACCACCATTACCACCGCTACCACCACCATTACCATCACTACCACCACCAACATTACCATCACTACTGCCACCGACATTACCATCACTATCACCACCAACATTACCATCACTACCACCACCAACATTACCATCACTACCACCACCCACATTACCATCACTACCACCACCAACATTACCATCACTTCCACTACCAACATTACCATCAGTACTTCCACCAACATTACCATCATTACCACCACCAACATTACCATCACTATCACCACCAACATTACCATCACTATCACCACCAACATTACCATCACTACCACCACCAACATTACCATGACTACAACAACCAACAATACCATCGCTCACCACATTTATCACCACCAACATTTACCATCACTACAACAACCAACAATACCATCACTACCACCTCCAACATTACCATCACTACCACTAAAACCTCCAACATTACCATCACTACCACTAAAACCTCCAACATTACCATCACTAAACTAAAACCTCCAACATTACCTCACTACACAACCAAAAATACCATCACACACCTCCAACATTACCATCACTACCACAAACCCCCAACATACCATCACTCACAAAACCTCCACATTACCATCACTACCACTAAACCCTCACTTCACATCTACCACTACCACCTCCAAACTACCATCACTACCACACCACCATTACCACACCACATCACCACCACCATCACCCCACCATCACCCCACCCTCACACACCCCTCACACCACCATCACCACACCCATCACCACCACCATCACCACACCTCACCACCCAATCACCACCATACACCACCACCACCACCACCATCACCACCACCCACCACCATCACCACCACCGTTACCACCATCAAAATCACCATCACGACGACCATCACCACCATCACCACCCTCATCACCACCACCATCATCACCATTACCTTCACCATCACCACCCGAACACACCATCACCACCACCATCACCACCATCATCACCACTATCACCACCATACACCACCATCACCACATCACCACTATCACCACCATCACCACCACCATCACCACCACCATCACCACCACCATCACCACCACCATCATACAATCACCACCACCCATCACCACCACCATCACCCCCAATCAACCCCCAACCCACTATCCCCCCAACCACCACCATCACCAACATCATCACAACCATTACCCCCACACCCACAACATTACCACACTACACCACCACCCCTACCCCCATCAACCACTAACCATCACCACTACCAAACCCAAACACCACCTTTAAACCCCCAAACTACCACCACCCACACCACCACCATCACCACCACCCAATCACCACTCACCCCCAACCCCAATCAACCATTCACCACCATCACCACAACCAACCACCACATCACCACCAACACCACCATCACCACCATCACCACCACCCCAACACATCACCAACACCATCCACACCCACCATCCCCCAAACCCCCATTCCCAAACTTCCCCACACCACAATAAACCATCACCACCACCAACACCACCACCATCACCACTTTCACCACCACAACAACCACCATCACCACCACAACCCCCAACACCACCATCACCACCATCACCACCATCACCACCATCACCACCATCACCACCATCACCACCATCACCCCCCATCACCACCATCACCACCATCACACACCAACACCACCACACCACCTCCCCATTCCCCCACACCCCAAAACATACTAGAAATTTAAATCTTAGAATAAATTAGGGATTTATTCACGAAAAACTTCCCGGTTTCCTTCGTGTGAGACTGACGTGTGTGGCACTGTGACGTGTGTGGCACTGTGACGTGTGTGGCACTGTGACGTGTGTGGCACTGTGACGTGTGTGGTACTGTGACGTGTGTGGCACTGTGACGTGTGTGGCACTGTGACGTGTGTGGTACTGTACGTGTGTGCACTGTAAACGTGTTTACGTGACGTTGGGGACTGTGACGGGGTGGCAACCTGGACGTGTGTGCCACTGTGACGTGTTGGTACTGTACGGTGTTGCACTGTGACGTGTGGGACTGTACGGTTGAAACTGGTGACTGTGGGACTGACTGTGTGGCACTACTGGAAAAACGTGTGGCACTGAGGGGAAGTGAGTGGTCCTGGGACGTGTGTGGCACTGTGACGTGTGTGGCACTGTGACGTGTGTGGCACTGTGACGTGTGTGGCACTGTGACGTGTGTGGCACTGTGACGTGTGTGGCACTGTGACGTGGGGGGTTGGCACTGTAAACGTGTGGGGCACTGTGACGGTGTGTACTGTGACGTGTGTGGATGTGACGTGTGTGGCATGTGACGTGTGTGGCACTGTGACGTGTTTTGGCACTGTGACGTTTTGTGGCACTGTGACGGTGGGGGCACTGTGACGTGTGTCTCACTGTGACGTATGTGGAAACTGTGACGTGTGTCTAAACTGTGACGTGTGTGATACTGTGACGTGTGTCTCACTGTGACGTGTGTGATACTGTGACGTGTGTGTCACTCTGATGTTTTGTGACAATGTGACGTGTGTTGCACTCTGACGTGTGTGGTACTCTGACGTGTATGGCACTCTGACGTGTATGACATTGTGACGTGTGTGTGACCCCTTTGGGACATGTGGGCACGTGACGTGTGTCGCACTCTGATGTGTATGACACGGAAATGTTTTGCACTTTTGGGACGTGATTGGGACCCCGACGTGTGTCACTTTCCTGACGTGTGTTCACCGGGAAAATTGTGTTGCACTCTGACTTGTGTTGGGGGGCACTCTGACGTTGGGGCACTCTACGTGTGTGGCACTCTGACGTGTGTGGCACTCTGACGTGTGTGGCACTCTGACGTGTGTGGCACTCTGACGTGTGTGGCACTCTGACGTGTGTGGCACTCTGACGGGGTGTGGCACCTTGGGCCCCGTGTTTTGGCACTCTGACGGTGTGGCACTCTGCCCGAGTGTGGAAACCCCTGACGTGTGTGTTTTCACTCTGACGGGGTGGGGGCACTCTAAACCATGTGGTGGCACTCTGACTGTGTGGAAACTCTGACATGTGTGGCACTCTGACGTGTGTGGCACTCTGACGTGTGTGGCACTCTGACATGTGTGGCACTCTGACATGTGTGGCACTCTGACGTGTGTGGCACTCTGACATGTGTGGCACTCTGACGTGTGTGGCACTCTGACGTGTGTGGCACTCTGACGTGTGTGGCACTCTGACGTGTGTGGCACTCTGACGTGTGTGGCACTCTGACGTGTGTGCACTCTGGCATGTGTGCACCTGACGTGTGCACTGTTGCCTCTGACGTGTGTGGCACTCTGACTGTGTGGCACTCTGACGTGTGTGGCACTCTGACGGTGTGTGTGCACTCTGACGTGTTGGTGGCACTCTGACTGTGTGGCACTCTGACGTGTGGGGCACTCTGACGTGTGTGGCACTCTGAATGTGGGCACTCTGACGGGGTGTGGCACTCGGACGTGTGTGGCACTTGACATGTGGGCATCTGACGTGTGTGGAAACTTTTGACTGAGTGGCACTTGACGTGTGTGGCCTCTAAATGTGTTGGCACTCTGACGTGTGTGGCACTCTGACGTGTGTGGCACTCTAAATGTGGGCCTAACACTTGACTGTGTGGCACTCTGACATGGTGGCACTCGACGTGTGTAGCACCCCGACTTTGTGGCACCGAATGTGTGACACTCTGACTTGGGCACTCTGACGTGTGTGACTTTGGGACGTGTTTGACCTGACATGGTGGCACCTGACGGTGTGGCCTCACGTGAGGGCCCCCTGACATTGGTCACCTGACTGTGTTCACTCTGACGGTCACCTGACAGTGTCACCTGACGGGTCACCTGACGTTTCACTCTGACGGTCACCGGGACTGGTGAAAACTCCTGATTTTGGGGCCCCCACCTGAAGATAATGACATCCTACTGACGGAGTGCACACTGACGGTTGGCACCTGACGGTTCACTCTGACGGTTGGAAACCTCACGACGGTTCACCTGACGAGTCACGGGATACGTGCGGCCCACTGACGGGTCACTCTGACAGTGTGGCCCTGACGGTTGGAGCCTACTGACAGTCTGGCAAGCTTGAAGAGAGGCAGAGAAGAGGTTTATCTGAGACCCTTTTCGGGACCCTAAAGGGAAAGATATGAAGATAACTGGATAATGTCCAGTATTAGGAATAATATAATACAGAGCCTAATTTAAAGGCCTAGGAAAGCCTAAGGAAAATACGAAGAGCCTCACCTGAAGAGCCTCACACTGACAGAGCCCTCACACTCCCGGAGCCTCACACTGACAGGCCTAAACCTGACAGAGCCTCACACTGACAAAACCTCACACTGACAGAGCTCACTCTAAACAGACCCTCACCTGACAGAGCCTCACACTGACGAGCTCACACTGACAGAGCCTCCACTGACAGATCCTCCTCTAACAGAGCCTCACACTGACTCAGCAGCCTCACACTGACAGACCTCACCTAACAGAGCCTCACCTGACAAGCCTCACACTGACAGAGCTCACACCTATTGACAGACCTCACTCTAACAGAGCCTCACATGACAGAGCCTCAACCTGAACAGACCTATCAAAACCTGAACAGAGCCTCACACTGACAGAGCCTCACAATTGACAGGTCCTCACACGAGAGAGCCTCACACGGGCAGAGCCTCACTGTAACAGACCCCTCACACTGACAGAGGCCTCATTTGACAGGGGCCTCACCTGCAGAGCCTCACCTGACGAGCCACACTGACAGAGCTCACGTAACAGGCCCCCAACTGACGAGCCTCACTCTGACAGAGCCTCACTTAACAGAGCCTCACCTGACGAGCCTCACTCTACAGAGCCTCCCCTGACAGAGTCCTCACTGTAACAGAGCTCACCTGACAGAGCCTAAACTGACAGAGCCCCAAAAACTGACAGAGCCTCACTCTGACAGAGCCTCACTCTGACAGAGCTCACACTGACAGACCTCACCTGACAGAGCCCTTTCCAACCCCCTTGACAGAGCCTAAACTGAAAAGCCTCACTCTAACAAAGCCTCCCTGACAGGGGCCTCAACATTTGACAGAGCCTCACTCTGACAGAGCCTCACCTGACAGAGCCTCACACTGACAGACCCTTTAAAACCTACCGACAGAGCCTCACTGTAACATCCTCACCTGACGGAGCCTCGCTTCCCCCTGACAGAGCCTCACTGAACAGAGCCTCACCTGACAGAGCCCACCTGACAGAGCTCACTCTGACAGAGCCTCACCTGACAGACCTCACACTGACAGAGCCTCACCTGACAGAGCCCCCCTGAACAAAACCTACATTTTAAACAGAGCCTCACCAACAGAGCCCACCTGACAGAGCCTCACCTGACATGGGCCCTCACGTAACAGAGCCTCCCTCTGACAGAGCCCCCGACAGAGCCTCACTCTGACAGAGCCTCAGGCTTGACAAGCCCTCACTCGGGCAGAGCCTCACTGTAACAGAGCCTCACCTGACAGAGCCTTTGACAACCCTACTTGACAAGCTCACTTTAAACAGAGCCTCCGGACAGAGCCTCACGCTGACAGAGCCTCACTCTGACAGAGCCTCACGCTGACAGAGCCTCACTCTGACAGAGCCTCACTGTAGTACAGAGCTTCACCGGTCTGACAGACCTCACTAAACAGAGCCTCTCCTGACAGAGCCTCACCGACAGAGCCTCACTCTGACAGAGCCTCACGACCCCCTTGACAGAGCCTCACGCTGACAGACCTCACCTGACAGACCCCTCCCCTGAACAGAGCCTCACCTGACAGAGCCTCACTTAACAGGCCTCACTCGGGACAGAGCGTTGGAAAAGATGACTCCCTGCCCAGAGCCTCACCTACAGAGCCTCACGCTGACAGAGCCTCACTCTGACAGAGCCTCACGCTAACAGAGCCTCACTCTGACAGAGCCTCACTCTGACAGAGCCTCACGCTGACAGAGCCTCCTTACAAAAGCCTCCCCTGACAGAGCCTCACTCTGACAGAGCCTCACGCTGACAGAGCCTCACGCTGACAGAGCCTCACGCTGACAGAGCCTCACTCTGACAGAGCCTCACTGACAGAGCCTCACACTGCCCAACTAAACGTGTAAATAAAACCCCTTTAAAATTTAAAAATGGCAATAATTGATTTACACCTGAAAAATTTTTCAGAAATTATTTAGAGCAAACAAAAGATTCCATGAATTGTTTATTTTTTCCCATTGTTTAAAAATTGGTAAAAAAATTTTACGGAATTACCGAGGCCGGGCCACAGAGTACGTGTTTAGTACAGCAGCTGTACCAGTGTGGTATGTGTTGTACTCTCTCTCTCTTTATGTACGTTTATTGTCGTTGAGTTCTGTGTGGGGTGGTGTGTGTGTGTGTGTGTTGAGTGTGTGTGTGTGTGTGAGTGTGGTGTGGGGGTGTGTGTGTGTGTGGGGTGTGTGTGGTGGGGTGTGTGTGTGTGTGTGTGGTGTGTTTTGGTGTGTGTTGTGTTGGTTGGTTAAAAAGGGGGTTTGGTTGTGGGGGGATTGTCGTGTTGGTTTTGAGAGGGTGTCCCGTGGTTGGTGTGAAAGAGGTTTGTTGGTGTGGGTTGTGGTGGTGGGATGGTGTGGTTTTGGTTGTGGGGGTGTTCGCTGTTTTGGGTTTCCCGTTAAAGGAGGGGTTTCCCTGGTTAGGTTGAAGCCCCAGGATGATCCCTGCCTGGTCCCTGGTTAGTGAAGCAGAGGATGTATCCCTGCCTGGTTCCCTGTTATTTAAGCACAGGAAAGGGGTCCTGCCCGGTTCCCTGGTTTTTGAAGCACAGGATGGATCCCTGCCTGGTTCCCTTTTTTAGTGAAGCAAGGATGATCCCGCCTGGTTCCCCCGGTTAGTGAAGCAAGGGTGAAAACCCGGGCCCGTTCCCTGGTTAGTGAAGCAAGGATGGAAACCCGCCTGGTTCCCTGTTTTGTGAAGCAAGGTGATCCCTGGCCTGGTTCCTTTGGTTAGTGAAGCACAGGAGATCCCTGCCTGGTTCTTGTTAGTGAAGCACAGGGGATCCCTTTCTGGTTCCCTGGTTAGTGAAGCACAGGATGGATCCCTGCCTGGTTCCCTGGTTAGTGAAGCACAGGATGGATCCCTGCCTGGTTCATTGTTAGTGAAGCACAGGATGATCCCTGCCTGGTTCCCTGGTTAGTGAAGCACAGGATGTATCCCTGCCTGGTTCCTGGGTTTGTGGGAAACAAGGATGGATCCCTGCCTGGTTTGTGGGTTAGTGAAGCACAGATGAAACCCTGCCTTGTTCCCTGGTTAGTTTAAACACAGGAGGGGGCCCTGCCTGGTTCCCGGTTAGTGAAGCACAGGATGATCCCGCCTGGGGCGTTAGTGAAGCACAGGGTTAAACCCTGCCTGGGTTCCGGTTAGTGAAGCACAGGATGTATCCCTCCTGGTTTCCCTGGTTAGTGAAGAAAGGATGATCCCTCCTGGTTTGTGGGTTAGTGAAGCACAGGATGAATCCCCGCCTGGTTCCCTGTTATGAAAGCCAGGTGTATCCCCGCTTGTTCCCTGGTTAGTGAAGCACAGGAGGATCCCTGCCTGGGTTTCTTTTTAGTGAAGCACAGGAAATCCTGCCTGTTCTGGGTTTGTGAAGCACAGGATGTAATCCCTGCCTGGTTCCCTGGTTATTGAACACAGGATGATCCCTGCCTGTTCTGTTAGTGAAGCACAGGTAATCCCTGCCTGGTTCCCCTGGTTAGTGAAGCACAGAGGATTCCCTGCCTGGTTCCCCCGGTTAGTGAACAGGGTGTATCCCTGCCTTGGGTTTTCCCGGTTTTTGAAGCACAGGAGGTATCCCTGCCTGGTTTTCCCTGTTAGTGAAGCACAGGATGTATCCCTGCCTGGTTCGTGGTTAGTGAAACAGAGGATGTATCCCTGCCTGTTTCCCTGGTTAGTGAAGCACAGGATGTATCCCTGCCTGGTTCCCTTGTTTAGTGAAGCACAGGATGTATCCCTGCCTGGTTCCTTGGTTAGTGAAGCACAGGGTTAAACCTGCCTGGTTCTGGTTGTGAACACAGGGATCCCTGCCTGGTTCCTTGGTTTTGTGAAGCACAGGAAGGGATCCCTGCCTGGTTCTGGTTAGTGAAGCACAGGGATGTTTCCCTGCAGCTGTTTCCCTTGGGTTTTGTGAAGCAAGGGTGTATCCCTGCCTTTGGGTTCTGGTTAGTGAAGCACAAGAGGATCCCTGCCTGTTCCTTTGGGTTTGTGAAGCACAGGGTGATCCCTGCCTGTTCCTGGGTTTGTGAAGCACAGGAGTATCCCTGCCCGGTTCCCTGGGTTTGTGAAGCACAGGATGTATCCCTGCCTGTTCCTGGTTAGTGAAGCACGGATGAATCCCTGCCTGGGTCTCTGGTTAGTGAAGGACAGGATGTATCCCTGCCTGGTTCCTTTTTTAGTGAAGCACAGGGTGTAAACCCTGCCTGGTTCCTGGTTGTGAAGCACAGATGTACCCTGCCTGGTTCCTGGTTAGTAAGCACAGGATGTATCCCTCCTGGGGGCCCCGGTTAGTGGGAAACACAGGAGGATCCCCCTGTTCCCTGGTTAGTGAACACAGGAGATCCCTCCTGGTTCCCTGGTTAGTGAAGCACAGGATGTATCCCTGCCTGGTTCTTGGTTAGTGAAGCATAGATGTATCCCTGCCTTTGGTTCTGGTTAGTGAAGCACAGGAGATCCCTGCCTTTGGTTCCCCGGTAGTGAAGCACAGGAGGGGGCCCTGCCTGGTTCCCTGTTAGTGAAGCACAGGATGTATCCCCGCCTGTTTGGTTTTGTGAAGCAGAAAGGGTGTATCCCTGCTTGGTTCCCTTGGGTTAGTGAAGCACAGGATGGATCCCTGCCTGGTTTCCTGGTTAGTGAAGCACAGGATGTATACCTGCCTGGTTCTCTGGTTAGTGAAGCATAGGATGTATCCCTGCCTGGTTCATGGTTAGTGAAGCACAGGATGTATCCCTGCTTGGTTCCCTGGTTAGTGAAGCACAGGATGTATCCCTGCCTGGTTCCCTGGTTAGTGAAGCACAGGATGTATCCCTGCCTGGTTTCCTGGTTAGTGAAGCGCAGGATGGATCCCTGCCTGGTTCCCTGCTAAGTGAAGCCCAGGATTTATCCCTTCCTAGTTCCCTGGTTAGTGAAGCACAGGATGGATCCCTTCCTAGTTCCCTGGTTAGTGAAGCACAGGATGTATCCCTTCCTAGTTCCCTGGTTAGTGAAGCACAGGATGGATCCCTTCCTAGTTCCCTGGTTAGTGAAGCACAGGATGTATCCCTTCCTAGTTTCCCCGGTTTAGTGAAGCACAGGATTATCCCTTCCTAGTTCCCTGGTTATGAAGCACAGGAGTGACCCTTCCTAGTTCCCTGGTTAGTGAAGCACAGGATGTATCCCTTCCTAGTTCCCTGGTTAGTGAAGCACAGGATGATCCCTCCCCTAATAACCCCGTGTTAAGGGAAACACAAAGATTTTTTCGGTTTAACAGGGTAGATTTTATTTTTTAAACACAGGAAGGACAAAATTTCCCTGGTTAAAAAGGTGGATAACAAGTTAGGTTGTAAAAAAACAGGATGAACCCAAAAGGTTAGGGAAACAGAGGGAAAAGGTTTGGAAGAAATTTCCCCAGGTTGTTAGGAAAGAAGGTGTAGCCTTCCAGTCCTTTATTTATTAAAGCAAGGATTAAACCCTTTAGGGCCCTCCTGGTTGTGAAGAATAAAATCCCCCCGACGAGCTTTTTAAACAACGTTGTCAAGGGGCCTTAAATTTAACAAAGGTTTTTTAAACACCAATCGGGCCCAAGGTTCCAACGAAAATTTGGTAAAAAGGTGGTGTAAAGAAAAGGTATAACCGAAAGGTGTAAAACCCATAGGGAAAAATAAAAAAAAGGCCCAAAATATGTATGTTGTAATTCAAAGTGATTTTCCAAACCCAAGGAACTAATTTAGGAACCCCAGAAATGGGTGAAGAAACAAAAGGCCACGGACGGGGAAAAGGCTCGGGCACTTCCAACAATGAAGCAAATGGAAGTTTTAATTAAAAAGGAATACAGACGAGTTCACACCTATAGAATTAACACAGGCAAATTGGTTTTCTTTATTTTACTTTAACAAAAATTTTTTTCAAACAATTTCCCCAAGACGAGAAGCCCGCCAAGAACTGTGTACTATATAACAAAGATAGGGTAATTAGACCCTGCAAAATTCAAAAAACAGAAAAGCGATAAATTTTTAAAAAATTTGAAAGTGGAAACGGGGCTTTTTTTGGACGAGCCAACCAGCTTGGGTTTTAATAAGAACAAGGGGTCATTTAAGCCAAACAAAAAGATAGGTAAAGCCCCCAAAAACTCCTAATAAAACAAAAGAAGAAGTGAAGGTACCAGCTTTTAAAGGGCTAAATCCACCAAACTAAGAAACCCAGAGCAAAAAAAAAAGGTAGAAATTTGGGTAACGAATTTCCTGAAAAAAACTGAAAACAAAGAGCTAAAACCCTGAAACAGAGGAATAGGAGGACTTAGTGGTGGGTCCAAAATAAGACCAAAAAACTAGCCTAAATGAGGTAGAGAATGATTGGGGCCCCCCCATACCGGCCAATGCCTATTTCTCTCCCCCTCCCCCCGCTATTGTAAACTTAATGAGAGGGACGAGAAGAGAGGACAGATGCAGACCCCAGTGAGGCCTGACCAGGCTGAAGATTCAGTTGGACAAGTGGCTACTGGAGTTCAGTTAGAACAAGTGTAAAACAATGGAACCTGAAGAATCAGAATGAAGACGACATACAGAATACAACACATGGGACGAGGATTTCCACATACCAGTGGCAAAATAAAGCTAATTCAAATAACATAACGTCAACCACTTAAGCTAAGTAGCATGTGTAAGACTACCCATCCTTCAGAGACTTAAACCAGAAAATTTTAAATAATAAAATATTATAATAATATTTTTAAATTAAATAAATAATTAATACTTAAAACTTTTCCAAAGGGGGTACCTAAAACCGGCCTGGTTAGGAAACAAATTTTCCTGTTTCCTTGACGAACCTTAAACCAACCTTTTAACTCTAAACTTAAACCCCGAAAAATTTTAATTATATAATATATAAAAAAATAAAAAAATAATAAAAAAAAAAGAAATAAATAATAAATTTTAAGAGGAGGTTTTCCCAAAAAGGCCATGAAAGTTGAAGCTAACAAAATGTGAATAAAACCGTTGGTGAGGAAAAATTTCCCTTAAAACCCCTAAAAGGTCAGAAGATTGAATCCGGAAAATTAAAATTTTAGTTGAAAGGGATTTGGAAGTTGAACACAGAAAGAGAGAAAAGGAGAAGGAAGAGAAAAAGAGAGAGAGAGAAGAAAAACAAAAAAAAAAAAAAAAAAAAACCCCAACAACAAACAAGAAACAAAACAAAAAAAAAAAAAACTTAACAAATTATTTGTAAAAAAAAGGGTTAGGTAAAAAATTTGAAAAGGGGGATGATAAGAATGAGAGAGGGGAAGGGAAAAAGAGGGAAGAATGATATAGAAAAATTAAAATAAGTGAAATTTGGAGAAAGGATGGAAAATTTTTAAGACGAAATGAAAAAATGAGGTATGTGAAGGAAAAAATAATGAGATAGAATTTAGAAACACCAAAACCTTAAAGGGGGAGGTACCTAAAACCGGCCATGGTTTGGGTTGTTTCAAACCCGACTGTATCATTCCTGTCTTTCCTTTTGTGAGTCAATTCTTCCCCACCTTAGGGGGTTTCATAAAACACTCTCCCCACACCCCCAGGATATTTTAAAATTTTTAAACATTTTCCGATTTAGTTTGGGTACGCAACCACAAGAGAAAAGAAGAGAGAGAGGGGAGGGGAGAAGAGAGAAAAAGGGGAGAGAGAGGGGGAAGAGAAAAAAGAGGGGGAGAGAGGGGAGAGAGAACAGGAGAGGAAGAGAGAGAGGAAGAGAGGGGGCCCATTATCTAGACAGCAAGATAAACAAAAATGGGGAAAAAGGTTGAAAAAAACTGAAAAGAAAAGGCGTTGAGAAGTAAAAGGGGAATACAGAAAAAATGGGTTTGAGAGAAGATATTTAAACGACACTGGAAGAGAGAAAAAACCGGGGAAAGATATGTTTATCAGGGAAAAATATATTTTTGATATTAGTAGAAAGGGATGGAATTTTGGGAAGTACGAAGATGAGAGCCCAATTTTTGATATGGGGGCAAGGAAAATACTTGATGAGTTATAAAAAATTTTTAGAACAACACACACACAACACACACACAACACACACACACACAAAATACACACAACAACACACACCCAAAACACACACACACACAAACACACACACACCAAACACAACTTTACACCCCACACACTAAAAAACCCCCAACCACACACAAAAAACAAAAAACTTTTTTCTTTAAAAAACCAAAATTCCCGGGTTTGGGGTTATTGGCTCCAAAAGAACTTCCCTGGGAAGATGGAGGATAGAAGGAATAAGATGGGGAAAAAGGGGGGGGGAGGATGACGAGGGGGAAAAAAAGACAAATGGCAAAAAAAAAAGGGAAGGAAAATTACGAAAAGGGAATTGCTAAGGATGGGGGCCATATAAAGGAGGGGAAAAAATGAAAAAATAAATTGTGGGGAAACCCAAAAATGAGGGGAAGGAAGATGGAGATGGGGGGAGTTTTGGAGGGGGGATGAAGAAGATAAAAGGATGAGGAGGTTGGGGATGAAGATAATTTTTTCCTGTGTATTGATCAGTGAACTCAACCCCGACCAAAAATTGTCTAAATTACGGCAGGAAAGCGTTGACGCCTCACACTATACTGCAGGTAGGTTGACGCCTCACATAGTACGGGCAGGAAAGCTTTTCCCGCCTCCCCACAAGTACTGCAGGTAGGGGTTGACCCCTAACCCTAGTACTGAAAGGTACTTTTGAGGGCCTCACCTAGTACTCCCAGGTAGCGTTGACGCCTCCCCCACAAATTTTGCGGGTTTAGCGTTGACGCCTCCCCACTAGTACTGAAAGGTAGCTTTTGGACGCCTCACACTAGAAATGCAGGTAGCGTTAAACGCCTCACACTAGACTGCAGGTAGCGTTGACGCCCCACACAAATACTGCAGGTAGCGTTGACCCCCTCACACTAGTACCTGGGGGTAGCTTTGGACCCCTCCCCACTAGTACTGGGGGTAGCGTTGACCCCTTTCACCTAGTACTGCGGGTAGCTTTTGGACGCCTACACTAGTACTGCGGGTAGGGGAAAACGCCTCACATTTGAAACTGCAGGTACCCTTTGCCCCCTTCACACTAGTACGGGCGGGTGCGTTGACCCTCACACTATTTACTCCCAGGTAGCGGGGGGACCCCTCACACTATACGGCCAGGTAGCGTTTGACGCCTCAACAATACGGGCAGGTACTTTGGCGCCTAAACACTATTTACGGGAGGTACCCGTTGAGGGCCTCACCTAGTACTGCAGGTAGCGTTGACCCCCACAGGGGAATTTTGGCGGGTAGGGGTTGACGCCTCACACTATACTGCGGGGTAGCTTGACGCCTCACACTAGTACGGGCGGGTTTAGCGTTGACCCCACACTAGTTTTGAAAATTTAGCGTTGACGCCTAACACTAGTATTTTCCCCGGGGTAGCGTTGACCCCTTTCACCTATTCTGCAGGAGCTTTGAATCCTCAAACTAGTACTGCAGGTAGGGGTTGCCGCCTCACCTAGTATGCAGGTAGCGTTTGACGCCTCACACTAGTATTTGCGGGGTAGCGTTGACCCCTCACACTAGTACTGCAGGTAGCGATTGACCCCTAAACACTAGTACTGAAATTTAGCGGGACCCCCTTTCAAAACCAGTCGGGCAGGTAGGGGTTGGGACGCCTAAACATTTATACTGCAGGTACCCGGTTACGCCTAAAAACTGAAACTGCAGGTAGCGTTGAGGGGCCCCACTATACTGCAGGTGCGTTGACGCCCCACATGTACTCAGGTAGCTTTGGGGCCTCACACTAGTATTTGCGGGTTTTAAGCTTTTTGGACCCCCTCACACTATTTTGCAGGTAGGGGTGATCCTCAACAGACTGCAGGTACTTTGGGACGCCTCACACTATCCTGCGGGTTAACCCGGGGGGGGACGCCTCCCATTTGTATTTGCGGGGTAGCGTTGACGCCTCACACAAGTATTTTGGGGTTTAGCTTTAACGCCTCAAACTAGAACGGCAGGTAGCGTTGCCCTTCCTCAATTTAAAATGCGGGTAGCGTTGAGGGCCTCACACTTATACGGAAAGGTTAGCTTTTTGACGGCCTCACCCCGTACTGCGGGAAAGCTTTTAAACGCCTCACACTAGAAACTGCAGGAACCGTTGACCCCCTCCCCACTAGAAACTGCGGGGTAGCGTTAAAAGGCCTCACCTAGTACTGCAGGTGCTTTTGCCCTCCTCACATGTCGGGCATTAGCGTTGACGCCTCACACTAGTTAGCGGGTAGCTTAAACCCCCTCACATTTTAGTATGCAGGTAGCGTTGACCCCTCACACTAGTACCAGGAGCTTTTGACGCCTCACACTAGTCGCAGGTAGGTTGACCCTCCATTTATACTGCAGGTACCCTTTTGGACGCCTCACATAGTACGCGGGGGAGCTTTGGGAGCCTCCACTAGTACTGCCGGGTACTTTTGACCCTCCCCTTTTGACTGCAGGTACCCGTTGACCCCCTAAACACAAAAATTAGCGGGGTAGCGTTGACTCCTCACACGGGTACGGGGTAGCGTTAAACCCTCACACTAGTACGGCAGGTAGCGTTGACCCCTTTCACACAAATTACTGCAGGTGGCGTTGCCCGCCTCACACTAGTACGGGGCGGGGTAGCGTTGACTCCTCACACTAGTATGCGGGAAAGCGTTGACTCCCTCACACTAGTACTGCGGGTAGCTTGACCCCTCACACTAGTACGGGCAGGTACGTTGCGCCTCCACTATTTAATTTGCGGGTAGCTTTGACCCCCTCCCCATTTGTACTGCGGGTAGCGTTGACCCCTTTTCCCAACTAGTACTGCAGGTAGCGTTTGACTCCTTACACTAGTATTTGCAGGTAGCTTTGGGAACTCCTCAAAACCTAGTACTGCAGGTCCCGGGGGCCCTTTAAACACTGTACTGCAGGTAGCGTTGACTCCTCACACTAGTACTGCAGGAACGTTGATCCCACACTTATACGCAGGTAGGGGTTGACTCCTTACACTGTACTGCAGGTAGCTTTTAATCCTCACACTGAATGAAGGTACCCGTTGCCCGGCCTTTCAAAAACCTAGAAATCCCGGTACTTTTGAACACCTAACCCTAGTACTGCAGGTAGCGTTGACTCCTTACACAGTACTGCAGGTAGCGTTAAAATCCTTACACTAGTACTGCATTAGCGTTTGCCCTCCTCACACTAGTACTGGGGTTAGCGTTGCCCTCCTTACATAGTAGGGCGGTTTGGTTGATTTCCTCACACTAGTACGCAGGTAGGGGGTTTGCCCTCCCACCTAGTTACTGCAGGAGCTTAAACCCCACCCTAGTATGCAGGTGGGCGTTGACGCCTCACACTAGTACGCAGGGGGCCGTTGAGGGCCTCACACTAAAACTGGCAGTAGCTTTGGGACCCCTTTCACACTAGAAAGCAGGTAGCGTTTTTTGACGCCTAACACTAGTACGGCGGGTTGCGTTGCTCCTCACACAATACTGCAGGTGGGCTTTGATCCTTACAAAAATTTAACTGGGAAAGGTAGCGTTGATCCCCCCACACTAGTACTGCAGGTACTTTGGGACCCTTACACTGGGTACTGCGGGTAGCTTTGGGACCCCCGCACTAGAAAAAATTACCGGGTACTTTTGGACTCCCTTTAACACTGGGTACGCGGAAGCGTTGACCCCTACACTAGAAAATGCAGGAAGCGTTGACTCCTCAAAATTGAAATCCCAGTAGCTTTTGACTCCTCACACAATTTACGCAGGTAGCTTTGATTTCCTTACACTAGAAGGGGCCGGGTAGGGGTTGACTCCCCCACCCTATACTGCGGGTTAGCGTTGACTCCAAAAACCTATACTGCAGGTAGCTTTGACTCCTCAAAACGTGCTGCGGGTAACGTTGACTCCTCACACTAGTACTGCAGGTAGCGTTAAATCCTCACACAAAGTAGAAAAGGTTAGCGTTGACCCCCACATATTTTACTGCAAAAAAACTTTGACTCCTCACACTAGTACTGCAGGTAACTTTGGATCCTACATATTTGCGGGTTTAGCTTTGGGAATCCTCACACTAGTGCGCAGGTAAGGGTTGACCCCTCACATATTTGGGGGCAGGTAGCTTTTTGATTTCCTTTAAACACTAGGGGTTGCGGGTTTACGTTGACCCCTTTAAACCTAGTACGAAAGGAAAGCGTTGACTCCTCACATTTAGGCTGCAGGTAACGTTGCCCACCTCACACTAGAAAGCAGGGTAGCTTTGACTCCCCACTAGGTGCAGGTAGCGTTGACTCCTCACACTAGTACTGCAGGTAGCGTTGACTCCTCACACTAGTACTGCAGGTAGCGTTGACTCCTCACACTAGTACTGCAGGTAGCGTTGACTCCTCACACTAGTACTGCAGGTAGCGTTGACCTCCTCACCCCTATTACTGCAGGTGCGTTACTCCTCACCCCTAGACTGCAGGTAGCTTTTTGACCCCTCAAACTAGTCTGCGGGGAGCTTTAAATCCTCCCCTAGTACGGGCATGTAGCGTTGCCCTCCCCCACACTAGTACTGAAGGTAGCGTTGACGCCTCACACAGTACGGGGCTTTGTAGCGTTGATTTCCCTCACACTAGAAACTGCATGTAGCGTTAAATTTCCTCCCCCACCTAGTACCAGGTACGTTGACTCCCCCACATAGTACTGCATGTAGCGTTGACTCCTCACACTAGTACTCCCGGTACGTTGACTCCTCAAAACTATTAACGGGGGGGTTTGCGGGGATTTCCACCACATACTGAAGTAGCTTTGGGGGACTCCCCCACACTAGAAATGCAGGTGGGCGTTGACCCCTCACACAGAAAATGCGGGTTTAACTTTTGGACCCTCACCCAAAGATTTCCCGGTTGCTTTTGCCCCCTCACACTAGAAACTGCAGGTAGCTTTGACTCCCCCACACTATACTGCGGGTTACTTTTGACCCCCTACATTAAAACTCCCGGTGGGCTTTTGACTCCCCCACCCCCCTAGTACTGCGGGTTGCTTTGACTCCTCACACTAGTACGGGCAGGTAGCTTTTGACCCCCTTTCACACTATCCTGCAGGTAGCTTTTGAGCCTAACACAGTACTGCAGGTAGCGTTAAACTCCTCACACTGGGTACTGCAGGTAGCGTTACCCCCTCACACTATACTGAAAGGTAGCGTTGACTCCTCACACTATACTGGGTAGCGTTGATTCCTCAAACTAGTACTGGGGTACGTTGACTCCTCAACTAGTACTCCCAGGTAGCTTTTGACGCCGCACATTTTGTACTCGGGGTAGCTTTTTAAACCCCTCACCAAATTACTCCCGGGTTTAAGCGTTGACCCCCCCACATAGTACAAAAAGGTAGCTTTGGACTCCTCAAAACTAGTACTCAGGAGCTTTTGACTCCTCACACTAGTACTGCGGGTAGCGTTGACCCTCACACTAAATTTGGCAGGTACGTTGAGGGCCTCACACTAGTATTTGCATGAAAGCTTTTGACCCCTCCACTATACTGCGGTACGTTGACTCCTAAACCACTAGTACGGCAGGTTCGTTGACTCCTACACTATACTGGGGTAGCGTTACTCCTCACACTAGTATCAGGTGGGGCGTTGACCCCTCACACTAGTACGCGGGTAGCGTTGACCCTAAAAACTAGTACTGCAGGTAGGGGTTGACTCCCCACACTAGTACGGGCCGGTAGATTTAAACTCCTCACACTATACTGAAGGGGTAGCGTTGACCTCCTCACCCCAAGAAACTGCAGTTTACTTTTGACTCCTCACCCCAAATACTGCGGGTGGGATTTGACTCCTAAACTATACGGGCAGGTAGCGTTGACCCCTCACATTTAGTACGCAGGTAGCTTTTGCCCTTCCTCACACTAGTACGGCGGGTTACGTTGACCCCCTCACATTTAGTACTGCAGGAAGGTTGACCCCCTCACATAGTACTGCGGGGTAGCTTTTTGACTCCTCCACTAGTACTGAAAGGTTCCCGTTGACGCCCCACTAGTACTGCGGGTTTAGCGTCAATTCCCACACTAGTACTGCTTTTTGCGTTGATTTCCTCACACTAGTACGGAAAGGTACCCTTTGGACTCCCACACTATTTATGCAGGTAGCGTTGACTCCCCCACCATAGCAGGTAGGGGTTTGACCCCCTCACACTTTTTTACTCCCGGAACTTTGGGACCCCCTTCAAACTAGTATTTGGCAGGTACGTAAAAATTTCCCTCCCCCTAAAACTGCGGGTAGCGTTAAACCCCTCACACTAGAAGGGCGGGTAGCTTTGACTCCCCCCAAAAACAGTACTGCGGGGTAGAGTTGAAGCCTCAAAATAGTACTCCCAGGTAGCTTTTGACCCCCTCAAACTATACTGCAGGTAGCGTTGACTCCTCACACTAGTACTGCAGGTAGCGGTGACTCCAAAACACAAATATTTCCCAGGTAGCGTTGATCCTCACACAAGTACGGGCAGGTAGGTTGACCCCCTACACAAAGTATTTGCAGGTAGCTTTTGACTCCTCAACTGAAACTGCGGGTACTTTGACTCCTCACACTAGTACTGGGGTTTAGGGTTAAGCCTCACACTATTTACTCCCGGTAGCTTTTGACCCCTACACTATTAACGGCAGATGCGTTAAACTCCTCACACTAGTACTGAAAGGTAGAGATAAACCCCTCACACTAGTATGCGGTACTTTGCCCCTCTCACACATTTACGGGGCAGGTGCGTTGATCCTCACACTAGTAGGGGCGGGTTTGGGGTTTTGACAAATCAAAACTAGTACTGCAGGTAGCTTTGGGCCCTCCCCCACACTGGGTACTGCGGGGAAAACTTGTCCCCCCACACAAAAGTGCGCGGGTAGCGTTGACCCCTAACACTAGTACTCCCGGGGGTGGGTTTGGGACCCCAAAACACTAGAAACTCCCAGGTAGCGTTAATTCCTCACCCAAAATTCTGAGGGTAGCTTTGGGACCCTAACACTTTTACTGCAGGAAGCGTTAAAGGCCTCCACTAGTACTAGGGTACTTTGGGACTCCTCACACAAATTTAACTCCCGGGTAGCGTTGAGGGCCTCACACTGGGACGGGCAGGTAGCTTTGATCCTCACATAGTACTGCGGGTAGCGTTGACTCCTCCCCCTTTGTACTGCGGGTTAGCGTTGACCCCCTAAACACGTACTCCCAGGTAGGGGTTTGGATTCCTTAAATATACTTGCGGGTTTACTTGGATTTCCTAAAAACTGAAACTGCGGGAGCTTTGGGCCCTCCTCACACTAGTATGCGGGTAGAGTTGACGCCTCACATTTAAAGTATTTGCAGGTGGGGGTTGACCCCTCACACTATAGTGCGGGTTTAAGCGTTAAAACCTCCTCACACCTAGGAAAACTGCAGGTAGAGTTGACTCCTCACACTAGTAGTGCAGGTAGCTTTGACTCCCAAACTAGTATTTCCCGGTACGTTAAATCCTCACACTATTTGGGGCCCGGGTAGCTTTGGACCCCCCTCACATTTTAGTGCAGGTAGCTTTGGGACCCCCCTCACACTAGTACTGCAGGTAGCGTTGACTCCTCAAAATAGTACTCCCCAGGTAGCGTTACTCCTCACACAAGTACTGCAGGTAGGGGTTGACCCTAACCCATATGCGGTAGCGTTGACTCCTCACAAAAGTACTGCGGGTTTTTGCTTTGACGTTTAAACCTGGGAAACTCCCGGTTTCTTTGGGAACTCCTCACATAGTACTCGGGTTTAGCGTTGACTCCTCACATTTGAAACTCGGGTTTGAAAGGTTAAATCCTAAACACTAGTAACTGCAGGGTTACTTTGGGACTCCTCACACAAGTACTGCAGGTAGGGGAATGCCCTCCTCCCACTATACTGCGGGTAGCGTTACTCCTAAAATATTTATGCGGGTTTAGCGTTGCCCTCCTCACACTATACTGCAGGTGGGAGTTGACTCCTCCCACAAGAAAGGGGAGGTAGCGTTGCCCTCCTCACACTAGTACTGAGGTAGCTTTTGACTCCTCACATATTTCTGGGGGTGCTTTTGACCCCCTCACACTAGTATTTGCGGGGGGGGGTTTGACTCCTCACACAGACTGCAGGTAGGGGTTAACTCCTACACTAGTACGGGGAAGGTAGCTTTGACCCCTTTCCAAGTACTGCAGGTAGCGTTGACTCCTAACACAGTATGCGGGTACTTTTGCCACCCCCACAAAAGGGTACTGCGGGTAGCTTTTGGACGCCTCACCTATTTTAAACCTGCAGGTAGCTTGACTCCTCACACTGGGCCCGCGGGTAGAACTTTTGATTTCCTAAACACTAGTAGTGCAGGTACGTTGACTCCTCAAACTAGTACTGCGGTAGCGTTGACCCCTCACATTTTAACGGCGGGGGTAGCTTTTGACTAATCACACTATATTTGCGGGTTCCGTTGACTCCCTCACATTTGTAAGCAGGTAACGTTAGGGACTCCCACACTGGGCTGCGGGGTAGCCTTGACTCCCTAACACAAATTTTGGGGTAGCGTTCCCCCAAAACCCCTTTTATTTGCAGTACTTTGCCTCCTCACAAAGTACTGCGGGTTTAGCGTTAAACGCCTCACACATATTTGCAGGTAGCGTTGACCTCCCCACAATACTGCAGGTAGCGTTGACTCCTCACCTAGTACTGCAGGTAGCTTTAAAACCCCCTCACACTAGTTCTGCGGGTAGCGGGGGGAATCCCCCACACAAAGTACGGCATTCCGTTGACTCCTCAAAACCTGTACGGCGGTTTAGAGTTGCTCCCCCAACTAGTAGGGGCGGGAAAAGCTTTTGGCCCCTTCCTACACTAGAAACTGCATTTGGGGTTTGACTCCTCACACTATACTGCAGAAACGTTGACGCCCTCACAGTACTGCAGGGTAGGGTTACTCCTCCCCTAGTACTGCGGGAGGTTGACTCCTCACACTAGTACTGCGGTAGGGGTTGACCTCCTCACACTATACGGCAGTTTAAGCTTTAAACCCCTCACACTAGTACTGAAAGGTGCGTTTTGACTCCCCCACACTAGTACGAGGTAGGGGTTGACCCTCACACTATACTGCGGGTTTAGCGTTAAACTAATCACACTAGTACGGAAATTTGGCTTTGACTCCTAACACAGTACGCAGTTTAGCTTTTGGGATTTCCTCACATTTAGTACGGGCCGGGTAGCGTTGACTCCTCACAAAGTACTGCAGGTAGCATTAAACCCCCCAAAAACTTTCCTGCAGGTACGTTGATTCCCCCAACACATCCCGGGCGGGGTAGGGGTTGTCTCCTAAAAACAGCACCCCAGGTAGCTTTTGACTCCTAACACTAGTACGCGGGGTGCCCGACCCCTAAAAAACTAGTACTGCGGGTACGTTGACCCCTTCACACTAAGTACGCGGGTAGGGGTTGATTTCCTCACACTATACTGAAAATTTGCGTTGGGTCCTAACACTAAGTACTCCCAGGGGGGCCTTTACTCCTAACATATTTTTGCGGGTACGTTGACTTCCTCACACATGCTCGGGAAACCCTTGGGACTCCTCACACTAGTACGCGGGGTGCCTTGACTCCAAAACTAGTACTGCAGGAAAGATTTTGGACTCCTCAAAACTATACTGCAGGTACTTTGGGACTCCAAAACACATCGAAAGGAAACCCATCAACTCCCACATTGGGATTTGAAAGGGGCATAAATTTCCTAAAATATTCCCTCCCCGGGAAACATCAACCCCTTTCCATACTAGATTTGCGGGTGGGTTTTTGGACTAATCACACTAGTATTGCATTTAAAGGGGGTTGACTCCTAAAATGGTACTGCAGGCCCCCTTGACTCCCCCACACTAGTATTTTGCAGGAAAGGTTGATCCTCAACCTATTTACTGCAAGGGCTTTGGGACTCCTCCCCACTATTTCCTGCAGGTAGCGTTGACTCCTCACACTAGAAAGCGGTGCGTTGCCCCCCACACTAGTATGCGGGTAGCTTTTGCCCTTCCTTTCAAAACTAGACGCGGGTACGTTGACTCCTCACACAAGTACTGCGGGGTACGTTGACCCCCTAAAAACAGATTACTGCAGGTATTTGGGACTCCTAGCATTTGTATTTGCGGGTAGCGTTGACCCCCACACATTTACTGCGGGGTACCCTTTAAACCCCAAACACAAATACTGCGGAAACTTTTGACCCCCCACACTAGTACTGCAGTTTACCCCTTAAAACCCCTACTCTAGTACTGCATAGCCTTGACCCCTTTAACACTAGTACTGCGGGTACATCAACTTTCACACTTGTACTGCGGTGCATAAATTTCCCCCTCACACTACAAACGCGGGGTAACATCAACCCTCAATTTATTTACTGCGGGGTAGCGTCAAAACCCCTCACAGGGTACTAAAAGGTAGCGCCCAATTCCTCAAAACAAGTCCCGGGCAGGTACGTAAAACCCCTTTCACACTAGTGCTGCGGGTAGCGCCCAACCCTCCTCACACTGGATTTGCAGGGAGCGCCCAACTCCCTCACATTGGTATTTGCGGGTCCGTCAACCCCTCCACTGCACTGCAGGAAGCGTCAACTCCTCACACTGGAAACTGCAGGTAGGGGCCAACCCCTCACTTTGGGTACTGCAGGTACGTAAATTTCCCTCACACTGGGTCTGCGGGTGCTAAATTCCCCTCACACTGGTACTGAAAGGTAGCGTCTTTTCCCTCCACTATGTTTGGAAAGGGTAGCGTAAACCTCCTCAAAACTGACCCGTAGGGGCAGCTCCTCACACTGGTATTTGCGGGTTTAGCCCCTACCCCTCACATTTGGCCCACTGAAAGGAACCCGCCCAACCCTCCTCAAAACTGGTATGCGGGGACGTCAACCCCCACACGGGGAAAAAACTGAGGTAGGGGTAAAAACTCCTCACACTGGCAGGGCGGGAACGCCCAACTCCTCAACGGGTTTACGCGGGAGGGGAAAACCCCTCACATTTGGCACTGCAGTACGTAAACCCCCTCACCGGGTTATGCAGGGGGCTTTTCAACTCCTACACTAAACTGCAGGAAGGGGCAACTCCTCACACTGGTACGGCGGGTTTGCGTCAACCCCCCCACACTGGTACGGGAAAGGAACCCTTAAACCCTCCTCAACTGGCATTTTGCAGGAAGGGGTAAAACTCCTCACATGGAAACGGGAAAAGGGGTTAGCGTCTCTCCTCACAGGGCCCCGGGCGGGAAGCGTCAACCCCTAAACCCCCTTTTTTACTCCCGGTACCCCAACCCCTCAAATTGGGCAAATGTGACCCCACCTATAAACGCTACACCCTCCTCCATAGGGTTTAAAACTGCTTCCACTCATATGCCTATTTCCCAAAAAGATTGAGGACTGACCACATGCCCTTAAAGGGTTTTGGGGGGAATGATTACCCATTCTTCCCCTATTTTTCCAAGCTTGCCCTGTGAAAGGGATTTAAATGAAGCCACTGGGGTGGCGAAACTTTTCCTTTTAAAAAGAAACCAAGATTTGGGAAACATGTGTCCAAATTTTATCAACGTGTCGGTTTTTGTGAACCAGAAATCTACACTGCGGGTGGGGCGTAAATTTCCCCTCACACTGGTACTGCGGGAGCGTTAAAAACCCTCACACTGGTACTGCAGGTACCCTCAACTCCTCACACGGGTATCCCAAGTAACTTTCAACTCCTCAAAATGGTATGAAAGGGTAGCGCCCAACTCCTCACACGGGTACTGCGGGTAGGCGCCAACCCCCTCACACTGGTATTTGCGGGTTTGCGTCAACTCCTTCACACTGGTACGAAAGGGTAGCGTCAACTCCCCACGGGGTATGCAGGTAGCGTAAACCCCTCACCCGGGGACTGCAGGTAGCTTTAAAATCCTCACACGGGTAGGGCCAATTTAGGGGTCAACTCCGCACCTGGAAACGCAAAAGCGTCAACCCCTTTAAAATTTGGTACTCCCAGGTAGCTTAACCCCCCTCACATGGTACTGCGGGTAGCGTCAACCCCTCACACTGGACTGCGTAGCGTCCCCCCCCTTTCCCACGGGATTTGCAGGAAAGCCTCAACCCCTCACACGGGTTTACTGCAGGTAGCGTCAACTCCTCACACTGGTACGGCAGGTACCTAAAAACCCCTCACACGGGGTATGGGAAAGCGCCCAACCCCCCCACACTGGGTCCCGGGCAGGTGCCTAAACCCCCTACACGGAATTGCAGGTAGCGTCAACCCCTCAAAAGGTAGCAGGTAGCGTCAAAACCCCTAACGGTACTGCAGGTGCGTAAACCCCCTCAAAAATGGTACTCCCAGGTGCTTTCCAAACCCCCACACGGGGACTCAGGTGGTAAACCCCCCTCAAAACTGTACTGCAGGTAGCCCTCAACCCCTCACAAGGTACTGCAGGTACCTCAATCCCTCACATTTGGTACGCGGTGGGCCCTCAACCCCTCACACTGGTACTCCCAGGTAGCCTAAACCCCTCACACGGGGTACGGGCAGGTGGGCCTCAACCCCTCACCCCGGGTTTACAAAAAGGTAGGGGCCAACTCCTCACACGGTACGCGGGTTTCCCCTTAAACCCCCCCTCACACGGTATGCATTTACCCGGAAAACCCCTCACACTGGTACGGGCAGGTACCCGCCCAACTCCTCAAACTGGTACTGCGGGTTTACCCGTCAACTCCTCACACGGAAACTGCATACCCTAAACCCCCCACCTGGTATTTTGCAGGTAGCGTAAAATCCTCCACTGGAAACGCAGGTAGGTCAATTTCCTCACACTGGAAACGGCAGGTACGTCAACCCTCAAAAGGGGTTACGCGGGTAGCGCCCCTTTTTTTTCCTTTTCACACGGTACGGGCAGGTAGCGTCAACTCCTCACACTGGTACTGCAGGTAGCGTCAACTCCTCACACTGGTACTGCAGGTAGCGTCAACTCCTCACACTGGTACTGCAGGTAGCGTCAACTCCTCACACTGGTACTGCAGGTAGCGTCAACTCCTCACACCAAAGAAGCCAAGTACTGTAGCATCACGAATTATATACAAATAACCCGCACATAGTAGAGAAACGTTTTGGTCCGATTTGGACCATTAATTAGTCCCACACTAAACATATATATATATATATATATATATATATATTATATATATATATATATATATATATTATATATATATATATATATATATTATTTGAGAGGAGGGCAGTGCCCTACAGGAAGGCCTTCAAGACGCTCCCACACCAGAGGTTCATTCGTCTAAAAGAATTTTTCATGTTTATGTAAAGCGCTTAATGACTATGAGTCATTGAGCATAAGAAAATGTAGAGACTCTCTTGCCGAGGCCGCTGATCGTGACGCTCTGCCAGTCAGCATACCAAAAGAACAGGCAAAGAGAGGGGAGGGGGAGAGGAAAAGTGCTTCAGTGGGAAAAGAGCTCTCGAGGAGTGGTAAGAGAAAGTGTAAGCAAGTATCAGGCAGTGTAAAGGATGACGAGCAGGCTGGATTAAGGATCAGTAGGAGTGACCAGCAGGGAGTTCTAAGTGTCTGTAAGAGTGACCAGCAGGGTGTTCTAAGTGTCTGTAAGAGTGACCAGTAAGGTGCCTCAAGGGTCTGTAAGAGTGACCAGTAAGGTGCCCCAAGGGTCTGTAAGAGTGACCAGAAAGGTGCCCCAAAAGTCTGTAAGAGTGACCAGTAAGGTTCTCCAAGGGTCTGTAAGAATGAGCAGCAGGATGCCCCAAGGGTCTGTAAGAGTGACCAGAAAGGTGCCCCAAGAGTCTGTAAGAGTGACGAGTCAGGTGCCCCAAGGGTCTGTAAGACTGACCATTAAGTTGCCAAAGTACAGACTTGAAGCAGCTGTTAATATCGCACAACGACCAAGGGTAAACATGGCACCAGCCTCCTCGCCTGAGGTACATGTCGCCCATATCACACAATATATGCGCTTGGCTGACGAATTTAAGAACTGCCTTTAGGATCCTCA
>NC_069437.1:26063320-26175820 GCF_026875155.1 Cherax quadricarinatus
CAGAGGCTTGGTCCTCCGTCAGTGTGGACAAGCCAGGGCCAGGAGTGTCAGAGGCTTGGTCCTCCGTCAGTGTGGACAAGCCAGGGCCAGGAGTGTCAGAGGCTTGGTCCTCCGTCAGTGTGGATAAGCCAGGGCCAGGAGTGTCAGAGGCTTGGTCCTCCGTCAGTGTGGATAAGCCAGGGCCAGGAGTGTCGGAGGCTTGGTAATCCGTCAGTGTGAATAAGCCAGGGCCAGGAGTGTCGGAGGCTTGGTCCTCCGTCAGTGTGGATAAGCCAAGGCCAGGAGTGTCGGAGGCTTGGTAATCCGTCAGTGTGAATAAGCCAGGGCCAGGAGTGTCGGAGGCTTGGTCCTCCGTCAGTGTGGATAAGCCAGGGCCAGGAGTGTCGGAGGCTTAGTCCTCCGTCAGTGTGGACAAGCCAGGGCCAGTAGTGTCGGAGGCTTGGTCCTCTGTCAATGTGGACAAACCAGGGCCAGGAGTGTCGGAGGCTTGGTCCTCCGTCAGTGTGGACCAGCCAGGGCCAGGAGTGTCAGAGGCTTGGTCCTCCGTCAGTGTGGACAAGCCAGGGCCAGGAGTGTCAGAGGCTTGGTCCTCCGTCAGTGTGGATAACCCAGGGCCAGGAGTGTCGGAGGCTTGGTCCTCCGTCAGTATGGACAAGCCAGGGCCGAGAGTGTCAGAGGCTTGGTCCTCCGTCAGTGTGGATAAGCCAGGGCCAGGAATATCGGAGGCTTGGTCCTCCGTCAGTGTGGACAAGCCAGGGCCAGGAGTGTCAGAGGCTTGGTCCTCCGTCAGTGTGGATAAGCCAGGGCCAGGAATATCGGAGGCTTGGTCCTCCGTCAGTGTGGACGAGCCAGGGCCAGGAGTGTCAGAGGCTTGGTCCTCCGTCAGTGTGGATAACCCAGGGCCAGGAGTGTCAGAGGCTTGGTCCTCCGTCAGTGTGGATAAGCCAGGGCCAGGAGTGTCAGAGGCTTGGTCCTCCGTCAGTGTGGATAAGCCAGGGCCCGTAGTGTCGGAGGCTTGGTAATCCGTCAGTGTGAATAAGCCAGGGCCAGGAGTGTCGGAGGCTTGGTCCTCCGTCAGTGTGGATAAGCCAAGGCCAGGAGTGTCAGAGGCTTGGTCCTCCGTCAGTGTGGATAAGCCAAGGCCAGGAGTGTCGGAGGCTTGGTAATCCGTCAGTGTGAATAAGCCAGGGCCAGGAGTGTCGGAGGCTTGGTCCTCCGTCAGTGTGGATAAGCCAGGGCCAGGAGTGTCGGAGGCTTAGTCCTCCGTCAGTGTGGACAAGCCAGGGCCAGTAGTGTCGGAGGCTTGGTCCTCTGTCAATGTGGACAAACCAGGGCCAGGAGTGTCGGAGGCTTGGTCCTCCGTCAGTGTGGACCAGCCAGGGCCAGGAGTGTCAGAGGCTTGGTCCTCCGTCAGTGTGGACAAGCCAGGGCCAGGAGTGTCAGAGGCTTGGTCCTCCGTCAGTGTGGATAACCCAGGGCCAGGAGTGTCGGAGGCTTGGTCCTCCGTCAGTATGGACAAGCCAGGGCCGAGAGTGTCAGAGGCTTGGTCCTCCGTCAGTGTGGATAAGCCAGGGCCAGGAATATCGGAGGCTTGGTCCTCCGTCAGTGTGGACAAGCCAGGGCCAGGAGTGTCAGAGGCTTGGTCCTCCGTCAGTGTGGATAAGCCAGGGCCAGGAATATCGGAGGCTTGGTCCTCCGTCAGTGTGGACGAGCCAGGGCCAGGAGTGTCAGAGGCTTGATCCTCCGTCAGTGTGGATAAGCCAGGGCCAGGAGTGTCAGAGGCTTGGTCCTCCGTCAGTGTGGATAAGCCAGGGCTAGGAGTGTCGGAGGCTTAGTCCTCCGTCAGTGTGGACAAGCCAGGGCCCGTAGTGTCGGAGGCTTGGTCCTCCGTCAGTGTGGACAAGCCAGGGCCAAGAGTGTCAGAGGCTTGGTCCTCCGTCAGTGTGGACAAGCCAGGGCCAGGAGTGTCAAAGGCTTGGTCCTCCGTCAGTGTGGGCAAGCCAGGGCCAGGAGTGTCAGAGGCTTGGTCCTCCGTCAGTGTGTATAACCCTGGGCCAGGAGTATCGGAGGCTTGGTCCTCCGTCAGTGTGGACAAGCCAGGGCCAGGAGTGTCAGAGGCTTGGTCCTCCGTCTGTGTGGACAAGCCAGGGCCAGGAGTGTCGGAGGCTTGATCCTCCGTCAGTGTGGACAAGCCAGGGCCAGGAGTGTCAGAGGCTTGGTCCTCCGTCAGTGTGAACAAGCCAGGGCCAGGAGTGTTGGAGGCTTGATCCTCCGTCAGTGTGGAGAAGCCAGGGCCAGGAGTGTCAGAGGCTTGGTCCTCCGTCAGTGTGGATAACCTAGGGCCAGGAGTGTCAGAGACTTGGTCATCCGTCATTGTGGATAAGCCAGGGCCAGGAGTGTCGGAGGCTTGGTCCTCCGTCAGTGTGGACAAGCCAGGGCCAGGAGTATCAGAGGCTTGGTCCTCCGTTAGTGTGGACAAGCCAAGGCCAGGAGTGTCGGAGGCTTGGTCCTCCGTCAGTGTGGACAAGCCAGAGCCAGGAGTATCGGAGGCTTGGTCCTCCGTCAGTGTGGACAAGCCAGGGCCAGGAGTGTTGGAGGCTTGGTCCTCCGTCATTGTGGACAAGCCAGGGCTAGGAGTGTCAAAGGTTTGGTCTTCCGTCAGTGTGAACAAGCCAGGGCCAGGAGTGTCAGAGGCTTGGTCCTCCGTCATTGTGGACAAGCCAGGGCTAGGAGTGTCAAAGGGTTTTGGGCTTCCCTCAGTGAACAAGCCAGGGCCAGGAGTGTCAGAGGCTTGGTCCTCCGTCATTGTGGACAAGCCAGGGCCAGGAGTGTCAAAGGTTTGGTCTTCCGTCAGTGTGAACAAGCCAGGGCCAGGAGTGTCAGAGGCTTAGTCCTCTGTCCCCTGACCAGTTCAGTTTTTTGACCCAGAGGCAGGTTACCTAAATATACATATGCAATGAGAGGGAAGTGTGCAATCAAGTTTATGACACGTGCGTTTTTATTCCCGAAACGTGCACGCACGCACGCATGTACACACACACACACACACACACACACACACACACACACACACACACACACACACACACACACACACACACACACACACACACATCCACACAGCACACAGCACCACAAAAGTTATAATATTCCTTCAAAAGGTGTCTGTAACATAAGACATGGGCCTAGATAATATCTGCATAGGTGCTGAGAGAACACGCAGAACAATAGGAAAATGACAGAAGACGGAGACTAACAGTAAGGAGTGAGACATCGGAGTGGGAGAGAGTAGCGATTGGGGGTTCCGCAAGGATGACTGTTAGGTCTACTACTGTCTCTGATACTCGTCGTTGACTAATCAGCTAGGATTGAGTCTTAAGTGTCACTGCAAATGATGAGAAGAACAAGAACAGGAGAGGACACTGATAAACTCCTACGAGACCTCAACAAACTTCAGATGTGATCACATAAGTAGCTTCTCAAGTCCAACCCAAACAAATGCAAGGTGCAGGATGACCTGACACAGTGTACAACATGTAAGGGGAGAATTTGTAAATAACAGAAAGAATTGCACATTAGCCGAATAACAGCAGTGGCATATGTAAGAACAGCAGAATATCATACAGTTTATACACGACATATGTTGAGACATCATTGAGTACGCGGCCCCAGCACGGAGCCCACACTAAACCAAGCATGCGAAGAAACGGAGAAAGTCCATCAGTCTACAACCAGGGTGGTACCAGAACGAGAGGAAGGTTGTATGAGGGTATATTGAAAGAAGCGAACTTGACGACCTTGGAGGAATCGATAGGTTGACAGTGACAGTTTGTTTGAATTAAGATGACCGGGATCAAGGGACACAGGCGGATCAATATCCCACAATACACTAAGTTTGAAGGCGCTCAGGAGTTGCATTATCAAGTTATCTGGTTAAAGGTTTGAAGCAAAGCGGATGTGAACTCACACATTATCTTTTCAAAACAAGTATATCAATTTCAACAATTTCTTCTTCGTCTTCTTCAAAAAAAATGACATTTTGGGATCTAAACAGACCAGGATCAACCCAGATTCTTCTGAGAGTGACCAGTGACTAAAATCCAGTAGCTATTATTTAGCCTTTGAATACATAACATACAAGTTATGTGGCCTTGAGGGAAGACAGATGTCACTGGTACATAACAATTACATGAAGTAGATTTAACTTAGCATAACTCAGTAATAACAAACACTGACAGGAGAGACATTCTCCAGTTATTTCAAGGAACAAAGTTTATTTTTCAAGATAAAAACGAAGCTTCTGTTGAGGAAAAAAAAAACATTAGTAATAAAAGCTTAAAAGCTGACCAGAAGTTGAGTGTTTCAGCTACTGCACAAAACCCAACAGTTCATCAGCCAAGTTGGAAAATTAAAAACAAAAGAAAATGAACCTACAAAGCCTAAACCCCAAAAGTTTCATTTATTTCATAAAATCAGTCATTAGTGACTGATACCATATTCAAGAAGCGTACTTCAAGTTTAATGGAAAATGCTCTTGTACCATTTCGAAAATAAAACTGCCAACAATACCAACATTCTTGCAAGTACACGCGAGCGTTTCAAGTTTGAAGCAGAACAGAAGAGACTTTCATAGGTAACCGCAAGAAAATCAAAATCAGGAATGGCCGATGGAAAATTAAACAGAGAGCGCCTGCACATGGCAAATGTCTCATCAACCTTCCCTTAGTTGTAGTTCCCAGTCGTCCAGTTTGAAGTTGATCGTATAAAGGCGTTCGGAAGTTGAAAACGAAAGCTTCTGGTGGTTAAATTTTTAGACTTTGCCGCCGAAATGGCTAGTTTATTGTGCACTCCATATCCCTCCTGTGGACGGTAGCGCAAGAGCATACGGATACACAAAAGACCTAGGAACTAGGCCCCGAAAGGGTTAACAGGAGTAAATCTGTATTTATATCTACAGTTCATTTATCTTAAACAAGGAAGTTTAGGAAATTTGTTTAATATATCTGGTATCTTATTTTGATAAACAAAATATCTTGACATGTCACATAGGTTATTATACTGTCTGTCTCTGTATACGGAAGACGTACAAGTATCACCTCGAGTCTCCAGGTAGCACCTCCAACAACTGGACAGATTAAACTTGACAAAGGGGGAAATTTGTCAGCTGTGACGATGATTCATTACCAGAATCAAGGTGAAAGAAACTACTAACTTTCCCTCACTAGTCTTGCTGAACCTGACTAGCTCACCCAGCATACCTGGATTATTATTATTATAATCAAGGGGAAGCGCTAAACCCGTAGGATTATACAGCGTCTGTGGGGATGATGTGGAAGGTAATCAGGTCTAATTCAGGGAACTGGAGCACAGATCCAATTCCCTAGATCAAGAGCCCCTCACCAGAATCAAGGAACCTTCCTTGAGGGGAGTATACCTGGAGATACCTGGAGAGGGTTCCGGGGGTCAACGCCCCCGCGGCCCGGTCTGTGACCAGGCCTCATTAAAAGCTAACCAGACAAAAATTAAGCAATTGGAATTATATTATGATATTGTTTACAAGCAGATCTGCCATATTCCACTGGCGTTCACTGGCCCAGTCCTGGCCATTTTCGATTTTTAGAATATTTATTTTAATTCATTTCTTAAAACAGATTTTACTTCCTGGTCATATATGACTGAGATACGTAGAGGATGACTTTCCCGTTTGCCCAAAGTGAAAACATTTCGAGACCTAAGACAAAGTAAATAATTTTTTAACCTCCCCAAAAGTTTGAATAAAATGGGAAACAGAAGGTAATATAAGGTAACAGAAAGTAACAAAAGGTAAGAGAAGGTAATAATAGAAAGTAATAGAAATAAAAGGTAATCGTCCTTACCGTGATGCTTTAGTTACTACTTATTGTCATTACCAACAAGTGAAAATGTCTGTAGTAAAATGTGTGTAGTATCCCGTTCAGGGATACCCAACTATTCCCACTAGTAACTTGATGTGAAGGGAGTATGGGAAGCCGTAACATGGAGCACCTAGGAAGAAGTGCGTTCATTAACAACAACCAGCACGGCTTTACAGATGGTAAATCCTGTCTCACAAATCTACTGGAGTTCTACAACAAGGTAGCGGCAGTACGACAGGGGAGAGAAAGAGATAGATAGATAGATAGATAGATAGATAGATAGATAGATAGAGAGAGAGAGAGAGAGAGAGAGAAGAGAGAGAGAGAGAGAGGATGGATAAATTGCATATTTTTTTGGACTGTCAGAAGGCTTTCAATAAGAGATTGGGTTGAAAGCTAAAGGAACAGGTGTGAATAACAGGGAAGGCACTATATGTCATCAACTATCCTTACTGTACACTACACCTGCCACCACCCACCTTACACACTTACCACCACCAACCTTACACACCTGCCCTACCAATCCTACACAACACCTGCTACCATCAACCTTACATAACTGCTACCACCAACCCTATACAACACCTGCCAATACCAACCTTACACAACATTCGCCACCACCAACCTTGCACGCCTGCCCCACTAACCTTACACACCTGCAAACATCAAACTTGCACAACACCTCCCAACACCAACCTTACACAACACCTGCTAACACCAGCCTAACAAACCATTTAAACAACGTACTGCCCAGAGTACTGAAGGAAAGAAACGGTGCCGAGCAAGCTTTCTTTACCACAACGTTTTGCCCTCTGTAGAGCTCTATCATGGTACACATTGACGTGATAAAGCGCAACACAGGGCGAAACGTTCACCCATTAGGACACTGTTTTGCAACCTGTTCATCCTTCCTCCACAAACCTTAGAAACAAAGTTATAGCTTACAAAAACAACAAATACAGCAGCAACAGCAGCAGCAACAACAGACAAACACAGCCGCCTTTCCAACCCCCTCCCCCACAATAGCAACAACAAACAAGCGACCTCCCCCTCCAACCCTGCAAGACTGAATCCAACCCCCCACACAGCATTTCCCACACAGATTAACTCAATCGTTGGGAGCAGCAGGATGAAAGGGGCAGGAGGAGGAGGGGCAGGAGGAGGAGGGGCAAGAGGAGGAGGGGCAGGAGGAGGAGGGGCAGGAGGAGGAGGAGGGGCAGAAGGAGGACGAGGAGGAGGGGCAGAAGGAGGAGGAGGGACAGGAGGAACAGGGGCAGGAGGAGAAGGGACAGGAAGAGAAAGGGTATGACGAGGAAAAGGAGAAGCAGCAGCAGCAGAAAGAAGATGGGGAGGAGCACGAGAAAGAGAGAGAGAGAGAGACAGACAGACAGACAGACAGACAGAAAGAGTAGCATTAACGGAAACAATCCAGGACTCAGTGTTTGATACAAACCAAATAATTGCCTCTCACCCCCGTGCCTTCAAAGGCAGCCCTCGGCTCTGGTGCCTCTTCTTGCCTCCAGATCATCACACACAAGGGTTCGACTCCCGGGAATTCGCCCAATATTCAAAATGGTGAGTTGAAGACAAAAAAAAAAAAAAGAAGAGTGTCGGGTGCAGGTTGTTTGTTCTGTGCAGAGGCTGTCGAGAGAGGAAGGTGCTGCAACAAAGAAGCAGTGTGGAGGACGAGAGAGAGAGAGAGAGAGAGAGAGAGAGAGAGAGAGAGAGAGAGAGAGAGAGAGAGAGAGAGAGAGAGAGAGAGAGAGAGAGAGAGAGAGAGAGAGATTAGTCAACATACAACGTTAGCGCTGAATGTATGAGGTGGGAGTAGCTTTGTAACCAGTCATCAAGGACAAACAATAAACTAGGAGGCCTCTCTCTCTTCTCTCCCAGCATCCGTTATCCTACATCAGTGTGGCGGAGCACTCACCTTATTCTGACTAATTTCTGATTGTCTCATGGCATCCTTCTGTTGTGACTAGACCTGCGTGACACTCCGATGTTGTCTGTGCCGACCTCATTAACACACCTCCCTGTTCTGATTGACTAGTCCAGAGTGACACTTCTCTCTTGTAGCGAGAGATGACATACTCACTCCACCACAGAGACTACCATTCTCCATCACCCTGCAAAATACTCCGTGTCCAAGGATCACTGGTTTGGCTTACACCAACTTCTTGTTGGGGGTTATAGGGCAGATGGTAGCAGACGCCGTATCGAGCCCTAGCGCTGAGGATCCACTGAGACGTCCAAGAGTCAATAATGGTGCTACTACGAGCTTGTGGAAACTAGAATTAAATACCATATAACGGCGAGTTAGAACCGTGTTTAACTCAGAGAGAGAGAGAGAGAGAGAGAGAGAGAGAGAGAGAGAGAAGAGAGAGAGAGAGAGAGAGAGAGAGAGAGAGAGAGAGAATGCCACCACACATAGTGAACGGGAAGAGATTAACTGCAAGCTGCCATCATCAGTTCTTCGTCTTCTCAGCCGAAACCGCTGTTTCATTTCACGTGTGAGGGGAGAGGGGGGGTCGCCTTCCCCCCATCCTGAAGCGACGCAGGAACTTCTCCCCTCCCCCTCCCAACAGCGACAGTAGGAACTACCACCACCTGCAATGACAGTAGGAGCTACCACCATCTACAGTGACAGCTGGAACTTCCCCACTTGAAACCACAGCAGGAACCCAATAATTGCAGCCACAGCATTAGTCCAACACCTACAACCACAGCAGGAACCCAGCACCTGCAACCATAGCACTAGTTCAACACCAGCAGCCACTGCAGGTACCCTGCACCTAATGCCACAGCACTACTCCAGCACCTGCAGTCACAGCACCAATCCAACACGTACAGCCACAGCAGAAACCCGGCATCTGTAGATACAGCACCAGTCGAACACCTGCAGCCATAGCAGGAACCAAGCACCAACAGGAGCCCAGCACCTTCAGCCACAGCACTAGTCCAGCACCTGCTGCCACAGCAGTAGCCCGTCACCTGCAGCCACAGCAGTAACCCAGCACCTACGGTCGTGATTACAGCTGTAGGCAATAAGGTTGGCTGTCGCCTTAAAAGATTGGTGGCACTTAAGTCAACAGTGATACCAATCAACCAATGAAGCTATCACTGCAAGGTGGCTTGATAGGTGGGTGACTTAACAGGTAGGTGACTTAACAGGTAGGTGACTCAATAGGTAGGTGACTTACCAGGTAGGTGACTAACCAGGAAGGTGACTTAACAAGTAGGTGACTTAACAGGTAGGTGACTTAACAGGTAGGTGACTTAACAGGTAGGTGACTCAATAGGTAGGTGACTTACCAGGTAGGTGACTAACCAGGTAGGTGACTTAACAGGTAGGTGACTTAACAGATAGGTGACTTAACAGATAGGTGACTTAACAGGTAGGTGACTTAACAGGTAGGCGACTTAACAGGTAGGTGGCTTGACTTTAGCAACTATAGTGCACATTTTTGAAAAGTAGGTGAAGCTCTGGCTAAAAAACTCCCACTGATGTCAGGTGATTGATGTCAGACAGCTCTCGACTTCACCTCAACTCGCCCACCGCAAGGGGCGAATCGTCATCTCTCTCTACCGTCAACACAAAGACGTCTTTAAGTAATCTATCAGCCTGTCAACGATACCTAGACGTTACAGCATCTGTTAACCCGGGTGTCAGTCTGTCTGCATCTCGAGGGAAAAAAGGCGCCTTGAAACAGCTGCAGGAGGTGACAGCTTCGAACTCTCTAGCTGTCGTCTTACTGCAAGAAAATCAGCAGATCTGGGAAGAGTGAAAAATGTGAAAATCAGAAAATAGAGGTATCTTAAAATCCCAGAAAACGAAGATTCTGAGAACAAAAAGGTGAGGTAGAGGGAGTGAGATAAGAGGGAATTAATAATAATAATAATAATAATAATAATAATAATAATAATAATAATAATAATCTTTATTTCTACAGGTACATGATACAACGTGAAAGTAAAGACACACGTGCAACATCTGGTTATCTTTATTGTAGACGTTTCGCCATCCAGTGGTTTTATCAATACGGAGGGTGAAACGTCAACAATAAAGATACCCAGATGTTGCACAAGTGTCTTAACTTTAATCTTGTCGGCATTTTATATCTTTCTTGCACTACATGATACAACTTATACAGACCATAGCTGACATCAATGACATACTACTATATAGAAAGCCTCTTGTTATACAGGGCATTTTGGGCAAATTAGGTCAATTTTATCCCCAGGATGCGACCCACACCAGTCGACTAACACCCAGGTACCTATTTTACTGATAGGTGAAGTGGGACAGCAGGTGTCTTAAGTAAACACGTCCTCGTGTTTCCACCCGTACCGGGGATTGAACCACGGACCTCAGTGTATGAGCTGAGTGCGCTAGCAGTCGAGCTACGGGCAAACCGAGAGTAGAAAAGGAAGTGAGACATGAGGAATAAGAGAGGGAGAGAGAGAGAGAGAGAGAGAGAGAGAGAGAGCCTACAGATCAGCCTTGGTTTGGCTTTCGTTGTAGAGAGGCTGCTACTGCTAAGTACAAAGCATGGCGAAGGTATAAGAGACATCCTACCACCTATAACAGGAACTTGCACATGCAAGCCTGTAGGCATATGGGTGATGTTCAAAAGTGGGCCATTACTAAATGGGAGGTGGACACTAAAAGAAAGTTAGCATCAGGTAGGGTAGGCTCCAAAACCTGGTGGTCCCTGGTCAAGGACAGACAAGGTTATCTGCCTGATGAACTTATTCCACCTCTAAATCGACAGGATGGGACCACCTCTACTAGTAGTCAAGAGAAGGCGGACTCTTTGCTGAACACTTTGCTACCAAAATGCAAGTTCCTGATCCAGCAAGGGACCCTCCTTGGCTAGCTGCAAGAACTGTGTCAAAACTGTCAGTGGTGACAATAAGGCAGGAGGAGGTGCATTTCCTTCTTAAATCACTTGACCAAGAAAAGGCTGTGGGCCCAGACAAGTTGAGCCCAAGATTGTTGAGAAGATGTGCAGACCAGCTAGCAGCACCTCTAACTCGCATCTTTCAGCACTGCCTAGTACAGTGTAAATGGCCCTCTCCATGGAAAGAGGCAAATGTAGTCCCTGTTCACAAAAAGAAGAGCAGAGCAGAAATCAGCAACTACAGACCAGTGTCACTCCTGTCAATCACTGGTAAGATCCTTGAGACAATAATCTCAAGACAAATGACAGATTTTTTTGACTACCACTCACTACTTTGTGATCGTCAATATGGCTTCAGGAAAGGTTACTCTGCTGCTGATCTGTTGTTAAACCTCTCCACTAAGTGGCACCAGTCACTGGATGAATCCAAAGTCAGCTGTGTGGTAGCACTGGACATTGCTGGCGCTTTCGACCGGGTGTGGCACCAGGGCCTCTTAGCAAAACTTCAAGCAATGGGAATTGCAGGCTCTACGCTATGTCTCCTCAGTGATTACCTTCATGGTAGATCTCTAAGTGTAGTCCTCAATGGAACGGAATCAGCAAGGCATCCTATTGGGGCAAGCGTTCCACAAGGAAGTGTGCTGGGTCCACTGTTATGGAATGTCTACTTCAACGACCTTCTTCATCTCATCCCAGAATCACATGCATATGCAGACGACTGTACACTGACATTCACTTATCCAAGAGAAGAAATGCCAGCTGCTCTAAGCTACATCAATCACCAGCTGAGAGCTATATCAGCTTGGGGAAATAGATGGCAAGTAACATTTGCACCTGAAAAAACGCAAATGATTTTCGTCTCTAGGCACCATGATGGTAATGCTGGCGCAGTAGTAAGGATGAATGGGACGATGTTGGCACCTGGAGAAGAAGTTGATATCCTTGGGGTGAAATTTGACTCCAAACTAACCATGAAGAACCATGTTGTAAATCTTGCAAACAAGGCAGCCAGGAAGCTTACAGCACTTCGCCGTATCTCGCATCTGCTTGACAGTAGGGGTTGCAAGATCCTGTACGAGGCACAAGTACGCTCACACCTTGAGTATGCTCCACTTTCTTGGTTTGCCTGCCCCCCCTCTCATCTGCGACTGCTTGACAGAGTAGAGAACAGAGCAAGACGTCTCATCTCTCGCCTGGACCCATCCTGGATAGATCTGTCATTTCAGCAGAGCCTTCAACATAGGAGGGATGTGGGTGGCCTTACTGTTATGTACAAGGCCAATATTGTCAAAATACCACACTTGGATCCACTTCGAGGACAGCGTGAAACAAGCTTTTATGCCACAAGACGGGCAGAAAGCAGCAACTTCACTCTGGCTGTACCCTTCTCCAGAACATCACTCCATCTGAGATCATACATACCCAGGATGACTCGAGTATGGAACACATTCGTACAGCATAATGATGTCAACGAGATAACGTCAGTTGATCAAATGAAAATGCTGGCCCACAGATGGCTCCAACTTCATCCTGTTCCCTACTTGTATGTCTCATAACAAAAATGCTTTCAAATGAGCTGATGTAGGTAACAGCTCTTAGCTTGCCAATAAAGTTAGGAATCCTTAACCTGTAAATAGCTGTCAATAAAGCTAGGGATCCTAACCTTGTCAAACCCTGTGTAAAAAAAAAAAAAAAAAAAAAAAAAAAGAGTTAGAGTGAAGAATGGACTGGGGGAAGGGGTGGGGGAAAGGAAAAGAGGAGAGGCCAATAGGAGGCTGAGAGAAGGGCGTAGAATGTGCAATAAACGTCAGTGGAAAAGAAAAGGGAGGATGGCTAACCATCCGTCCATTATTTTATAACTAAAAGCAAAGAGTGCAGTAGAAACAGCTCTACCCAAATAAAGTGAGAACCTAAACCTGTAAAACTGTCAGGTTAAAGGTATCACAACTTGTCAAACTGTGTAAAACAAAAAAAAAAAAATAAAATAATAAAAAAAATATAAAAAAATAAGTGAAGAATGAATAATATAAAATAATAAGAGAGGCCAATTTAAGGGAGAAAGAGAGGCATAACAGAGAGAGAGAGAAAGAGAAAGAGAAACAGAGAGAGAAGAGGAGGAGAGAGAGAAAGAAAACTACACATGAATCACAGAGTGCAAATGCTGCTTAAGGTTCAAAATAATAAGTAGGAAGCAATATGAAACGAGAGAAGCTAGCATAAGGGACAGACGATAAAGCGAGATAGAAACTAGAAAGGATCAGAAAGGGGAATAATAGGGTAAAATCGAGAAGAGGGCAGAAATGGGGCGAGAAAGAGGAGGCTAGAATAACGAGAAGAGGGGTGAGAAGAGGGGAAAGAAAGAGGAGAAGACGAGAGAGAGAGGGGCGCGAAAGAGCGAGAAAAGGGGCGAAAACGAGGGGGCGAGAAGAGAGAGGCGAGAAGAGACAGAAGAAGGGGGAGAAGAGGGGGACGAGAAGAGGGGGCAGAAAGAGGGTGCGAGAAAGAGAGGGCGAGAAGAAGGGCGAGAAGAGGGGGCGAGAAGAGGGGGCGCAAGAGAGGGAGAAGGGGGCGAGAGAGGGGGCGAGAAGAGGGGGCGAGAGAGGGGGCGAGAAGAGGGGACGAGAAGAGGGGGCGAGAAGAGGGGCGGGAAGAGGGGGCGAGAAGAGGGGGTGAGAAGAGGGGGCGAGAAGAGGGGCGAGAAGAGGGGGCGAAAGAGGGGGCGAGTAGAGGGGGGGCAGAAGAGGGGGCGAGAAGAGGGGGCGAGAAGAGGGGCGAGAAGAGGGGCGAGAAGAGGGGCGAGAAGAGGGGGCGAGAAGAGGGGGCGAGAAGAGGGGCGAGAAGAGGGGGCGAGAAGAGAGGGGCGAGAAGAGGGGGGAGAAAAAGGGGGCGAGAAGAGGGGACGACAAGAGGGGGCGAGAAGAGGGGGCGAGAAAGAGGGGCGAGAAGAGGGGGCGAGAAGAGGGGCGAGAAGAGGGGGCGAGAAGAGGGGGCGAGAAGAGGGGGCGAGAAGAGGGGGTGAAAAGAGGGGGCGAGAAGAGGGGGCGAGAAGAGGGGGCGAGAAGAGGGGGCGAGAAGAGGGGGGGGAAAAAGAAGGGGGCGAGAAGAGGGGGCGAGAAGAGAGGGACGAGAAGAGGGGGCGAGAGAGGGGGACGAGAAGAGGGGCGAGAAGAGGGGGCGAGAAGAGGGGGCGAGAAGAGGGGCGAGAAGAGGGGGCGAGAAGAGGGGGCGAGAAGAGAGGGACGAGAAGAGGGAGCGAGAAGAGGGGGCGAGAAGAGGGGCGAGAAGAGGGGCGGAAGGAGAAGGGGCGAGAAGAGGGGCGGAAAGAGGGGGCGAGAAGAGGGGGCGAGAAGAGGGGGCGAGAAGAGGGGGCGAGAAGAGGGGGCGAGAAAGGGGCGAGAAGAGGGGCGAGAAGAGGGGGCAAAGAAGAGGGGGCGAGAAGAGGGGCGAGAAGAGAGGAGCGAGAAGAGGGGGCGAGAAGGGGGAGGGGGAGAAAGAGGGGGCGAGAAGAGGGAGCGAGAAGAGGGGGCGAGAAGAGGGGGCGAGAAGAGGGGGCGAGAAGAGGGGCGAGAAGAGAGGACGAGAAGAGGGGGCGAGAAGAGGGCGAGAAGAGCGGGCGAGAAGAGGAACGAGAAGAGGGGCGAGAAAGAGGGGGCGAGAAGAGGGGGCGAGAAGAGGGGGCGAGAAGAGGGGGCGAGAAGAGGGGGCGAGAAGAGGGGGCGAGAAGAGGGGGCGAGAAGAGGGGGCGAGGAAAAAGAGGGGCGAGAAGAGGGGGCGAGAAGAGCGGGCGAGAAGAGGGGGACGAGAAGAGGGGGCGAGAAGAGGGGGCGAGAAGAGGGGGCGAGAAGAGGGGGCGAGAAGAGGGGGCGAGAAGGAGGGGGCGAGAAGAGGGGGACGAGAAGAGGGGGCGAGAAGAGAGGACGAGAAGAGGGGGCGAGAAGAGGGGGCGAGAAGAGGGGGCGAGAAGAGGGGACGAGAAGAGGGGCGAGAAGAGGGGCGAGAAGAGAGGGGGAGAAGGGGGAGCGAGAAGAGGGGGCGAGAAGAGAGGGCGAGAAGAGGGGGCGAGAAGAGGGGGCGAGAAGAGGGGGCGAGAAGAGGGGGCGAGAAGAGGGGGCGAGAAGAGGGGCGAGAAGAGCGGGCGAGAAGAGGGCGAGAAGAGGGGGCGAGAAGAGGGGGCAGAAGGGGGAAGAGGGGGCGAGAAGAGGGGGCGAGAAGAAGGGGGCGAGAAGAGGGGGGCGAGAAGAGGGGCGAGAAGAGGGGGCGAGAAGAGAGGGCGAGAAGAGGGGGCGAGAAGAGGGGGCAAAGAAGAGAGCGGGCGAGAAGAGAGGAACGAGAAGAGGGGCGAGAAAAAGGGGGGCGAGAAGAGGGGGGCGAGAAGAGGGGGCGAGAAGAGGGGCGAGAAGAGGGGGCGAGAAGAGGGGGGAGAAGAGGGGCGAGAAGAGGGGGGCGAGAAGAGAGGGCGAAAAGAGGGGCGAGAAGAGGGGGCGAGAAGAGGGGGCGAGAAGAGGGGCGAGAAGAGGGGGCGAGAAGAGGGGGCGAGAAGAGGGGGCGAGAAGAGGGGGCGAGAAAAAGGGGGCGAGAAGAGAGGACGAGAAGAGGGGGCGAGAAGAGGGCGAGAAGAGCGGGCGAGAAGAGAGAACGAGAAGAGGGGGCGAGAAGAGGGGGCGAGAAGAGGGGGCGAGAATAGGGGACGAGAAGAGGGGGCGAGAAGAGGGGGCGAGAAGGGGGGGCGAGAAAGAGGGCGAGAAGAGGGGGGCGAGAAGAGGGGCGAAAAAGAGGGGGCGAGAAGAGGGGCGTGAAGAGGGGGCGAGAAGAGGGGGCGAGAAGAGGGGGCGAGAAGGGGGGGGCGAGAAGAGGGGGCGAGAAGAGGGGGCGAGAAGAGGGGGCGAGAAGAGGGGGAGAAGAGGGGGCGAGAAGAGGGGGCGAGAAGAGGGGCGAGAAGGAAGAAGGGGGCGAGAAGAGGGGGCGAGAAGAGGGGGCGAGAAGAGGGGGACGAGAAGAGGGGGCGTGAAGAGGGGGCGAGAAGAGAGGCGAGAAGAGGGGGCGAGAAGAGGGGGCGAGAAGAAGGGGGCGAGAAAAGGGGGCGAGAGAAGAGGGCGTGAAGAGGGGGCGAGAAGCGGGGCGAGAAGAGGGGCGAGAAGAGGGGCGAGAAGAGGGGGCGAGAAGAGGGGGCGAGAAGAGGGGGCGAGAAGAGGGGGTGAGAAGAGGGGGCGAGAAGAGGGGACGAGAAGAGGGGGCGAGAAGAGGGGGCGAGAAGAGAGGGCGAGAAGAGAGGACGAGAAGAGGGGGCGAGAAGAAGGGGGCGTGAAGAGGGGGCGAGAAGAGGGGAGAACGAGAAGAGGGGCGAGAAGAGGGGGCGAGAAGAGGGGGCGAGAAGAGAGGGCGAGAAGGGGGGCGAGAAGGGGCGAGAAGAGAGGGGGCGAGAAGAGGGGCGAGAAGAGGGGGCGAGAAGAAGGGGCGAGAAGAGGGGGCGAGAAGAGGGGGCGAGAAGGGGGGCGAGAAGAGGGGGACGAGAAGAGGGGCGAGAAGAGGGGGCGAGAAGAGGGGCGAGAGAGAAGAGGGGGGGCGAGAAGAGGGGGCGAGAAGAGGGGGGGAGGAAGAGGGGACGAGAAGACGTGAGAGGGGCGAGAAGGAGGGCGAGAAGGGGGGCGAGAAGAGGGGCGAGAAGAGGGGCGAGAAAGAGGGGGCGAGAAGAGGGGGCGAGAAGAGGGGACGAGAAGAGGGGGGCGGAAGAGGGTGGAAGAAAGAGGGGGCGGAAAAAGGACAGAGAGGGGGAGAGAGGGGAAAGGGGGGCGGGAAGAGGCAAGAAAAGGGGGAAATCGAGGCGAGAAGAAAAGGGGTGAAAACGAGGGGAGAAAAAGGGGGCAGAAGAGGGGCGCGAGAAGAAGGGGAGAAGACGGGACGGAGTAAAAAGCTGATGGGGGATGAGCAGCGGGATGAGCAGGAGCATGTGCAGCGGATGATGCAGCGAGAGGGATGCAGGGGGGAAATGATGAAAGTGGGAATCGTAGGCGAGAATGAAATGAGCGGGATGATGAGAGGTGAGCAGGGAATGAGCAGCGAGATGTGCAGAGGGATGAAGAGGGATGATGCAGCCATGATGGGGGATGATGCAGGGGGATGATGCAACGAGATGATGCAGCGGGATGATGCAGCGAGATGATGCAGCGGGATGATGCAGTGGGATGATGCAGCGGGATGATGCAGCGGGATGATGCAGCAGGATGATGCAGTGGGATGATGCAGGGGATGATGCAGTGGGATGATGCAGTGGGATGATGCAGCCGGATGATGCAGTGGGATGATGCAGCGGGATGATGCAATGGGATGATGCAGCTGGATGATGCAGTGGGATGATGCAGCGGGATGATGCAGTGGGATGATGCAGGGATGATGCAGCTAGTAGGAGATGCAGTGAGGATGATGCAGCGGGATGATGCAGTGGGATGATGCAGCTGGATGATGCAGTGGGATGATGCAGCCGGATGATGCAGCCGGATGATGCAGCGAGATGATGCAGCGGGATGATGCAGTGGGATGATGCAGTGGGATGATGCAGTGGGATGATGCAGTAGGATGATGCAGTGGGATGATGCAGTGGATGATGCAGTGGATGATGCAGCGAGATGATGCAGCTGGATGATGCAGCGGGATGATGCAGTGGGATGATGCAGCAGGATGATGCAGCGAGATGATGCAGCGGGATGATACAGCGGAATGATGCAGCGGGATGATGCAGCGAGATGATTCAGCGAGATGATGCAGCGGGATGATGCAGGGATGATGCGTGGATGATGCAGCGGGATGATGCAGCGGGATGATGCAGCGAGATGATGCAGCGGGATGATGCAGCCGGATGATGCAGCGGGATGATGCAGCGGGATGCTGTAGCAGGATGATGCAGCTGGATGATGCAGCGGGATGATGCAGTTGGATGATGCAGCGGGATGATGCCGCGAGGATGATGCAGTGGGATGATGCAGTGGGATGATGCAGCTGGATGATGCAGCGGGATGATGCAGCGGGATGATGCAGCGAGATGATGCAGCGGGATGATGCAGCCGGAGATAAGGGGAGATGGAGCGGGATGGAGCGGGAGTGGGTGGGCGGGATGGGGCATGGATGACAGCGGGGATGCGCGGGATGAGGCGGATGAGCATGGGATGATGCGCTAGATAAGGGCCGATGATGCGCGGGATGAGGCGGGTGATGTGAGCGGGATGAGGCGGATGGGGGGAGGCGGGATGGAGCGGTGGGCGGGATGGGGCGGATGGGGGGATGGGGCTGGATGGGGAAGATGGGGCGGATGGGTAGGGTGGGGGGAGGGCGGCATGAGGGGATGGGGCGGATGGGGGGGATGGGGCTGGAGGGGGAGATAAAAGGGGGTGAAGGGGGGGGATGGGGGCGGCAGTAGTCAACCAACAAGAAAATCATTTAAAGTTATGAGAGTTTGATCTGAGACTCGCTAAGGTGAGGGGACGGGAGGAGGGGGTGAGGGGACGGAAGGAGGGGTGAGGGACGGGAGGAGGGGGTGAGGGAGGAGGGGGTAAGAACAAGTGGCAGAAGGGTCTAGGGGGAGAAGATAAAGGAGTGAAGGGGTAAGGGAGAGGGATGGGAGGTCAAATGGTAGGGGTAGGGAAGGGGAGGGGGAGGGGAGAGGTAGGGGAGGGGGCTATTGATCCACAACAACCCATTAACCAAATTTTATTGAAGTTAGTGAGGAAACAGGTGAGGGGGGGGAAGAGAGGGAGAGGGGAGGGGAAAATAAAGAGGAGTGGGGAGAATGAAGAATAAAGAGGGTCGGGGTGGAAGTAAAGAGGTGCTACAAGGAGTAAAAAAAAAATATAGCGATGGTAGGTCAATCCTTCAATTTTTATCAATAAAATCAAACTGCTGGAAATTGATTTCAATAAAACGAGGCAATAAAAATGAAGTGATTTTTACTAATGTATATTGATGTCACGTTGATGTGATCTGTTTATTATTGATATCACGTTGAGGTGATCTGTTTATTATTGATGTCACGTTGATGTGATCTGTTTATTATTGATGTCACGTTGATGTGATCTGTTTATTATTGATGTCACGTTGAGGTGATCTGTTTATTATTGATGTCACGTTGAGGTGATCTGTTTATTATTGATGTCACGTTGAGGTGATCTGTTTATTATTGATGTCACGTTGAGGTGATCTGTTTATTATTGATGTCACGTTGAGGTGATCTGTTTATTATTGATGTCACGTTGATGTGATCTGTTTATTATTGATGTCACGTTGAGGTGATCTGTTTATTATTGATGTCACGTTGAGGTGATCTGTTTATTATTGATAGGGCACATTGAGATGATCTGTTTATTATTGATGTCACGTTGAGGTGATCTGTTTATATTGATGTCACGTTGAGTGATCTGTTATTATTGATGTCACGTTGAGATGATCTGTTTATTATTGATGTCACGTTGAGGTGATCGTTTATTATTTTATGTCACGTTGAGGTGATCTGTTTATTATTGATGTCACGTTGAGATGATCTGTTTATTATTGATGTCACGTTGAGGTGATCTGTTTATTATTGATGTCACGTTGAGATGATCTGTTTATTATTGATGTCACGTTGAGATGATCTGTTTATTATTGATGTCACGTTGAGGTGATCTGTTTATTATTGATGTCACGTTGATGTGATCTGTTTATTATTGATGTCACGTTGATGTGATCTGTTTATTATTGATGTCACGTTGAGGTGATCTGTTATTATTGATGTCACGTTTTATGTGATCTGTTTATTATTGATGTCACGTTGATGTGATCTGTTTATTATTGATGTCACGTTGAGGTGATCTGTTTAATATTGATGTCACGTTGAGGTGATCTGTTTATTATTGATGTCGCGTTGAGGTGATCTGTTTATTATTGATGTCACGTTGAGGTGATCTGTTTATTATTGATGTCACGTTGAGGTGATCTGTTTAGAGACTGGTGACAACAACAATAAAGAAGGGGAGACTGGTGACAGCAACAATAAAGAAGGGGAGACTGGTGACAACAACAATAAAGGAGGGGAGACTGGTGACAGCAACAATAAAGAAGGGGGGACTGGTGACAGCAACAATAAAGAAGGGGGGACTGGTGACAACAACAATAAGAAAGGGGAGACTGGTGACAACAACAATAAAGAAGGGGAGACTGGTGACAGCAATAATAAAGAAGGGGAGACTGGTGACAACAACAATAAAGAAGGGGAGACTGGTGACAGCAACAATAAAGAAGAGGAGACTGGTGACAACAACAATAAAGAAGGGGAGACTGGTGACAGCAACAATAAAGAAGGGGGGACTGGTGACAGCAACAATAAAGAAGGGGGACTGGTGACAACAACAATAAGGAAGGGGAGACTGGTGACAACAACAATAAAGAAGGGGAGACTGGTGACAGCAATAATAAAGAAGGGGAGACTGGTGACAACAACAGTAAAAGAAGGGAGACATGGCGACAGCAACAATAAAGAAGGGGAGACTGGTGACAAAAAACAGTAAAGAAGGGGAGACTGGTGACAGCAACAATAAAGAAGGGGGACTGGTGACAACAGCAATAAAGAAGGGGAGACTGGCGACAGCAACAATAAAGAAGGGGAGACTGGTGACAACAACAATAAAGAAGGGGAGATTGGTGACAACAACAGTAAAGAAGGGGAGACTGGCGACAGCAACAATAAAGAAGGGGGAACTGGTGACAACAACAATAAAGAAGGGGAGACTGGTGACAGCAATAATAAAGAAGGGGGGACTGGTGACAACAACAATAAAGAAGGGGAGACTGGCGACAGCAACAATAAAGAAGGGGAGACTGGTGACAACAACAATAAAGAAGGGGAGACTGGTGACAGCAATAAAAAGAAGGGGGAGACTGGTGACAGCAACAATAAAGAAGGGGAGACAGGTGACAACAACAATAAAGAAGGGGAGATGGTGACAACAACAGTAAAGAAGGGGAGACTGGCGACAGCAACAATAAAGAAGGGGGAACTGGGACAACAACAATAAAGAAGGGGAGACTGGTGACAGCAATAATAAAGAAGGGGGGGACTGGTGACAACAACAATAAAGAAGGGGAGACTGGCGACAGCAACAATAAAGAAGGGGAGACTGGTGACAAAACAATAAAGAAGGGGAGACTGGTGACAGCAATAATAAAGAAGGGGAGACTGGTGACAGCAATAATAAAGAAGGGGGAGACTGGTGACAGCAACAATAAAGAAGGGGAGACTGGTGACAACAACAATAAAGAAGGGGAGACTGGTGACAGCAACAATAAAGAAGAGGAGACTGGTGACAGCAATAATAAAAGAAGGGGAGACTGGTGGGCAGCAATAATAAAGAAGGGGAGACTGGTGACGCAACAATAAAGAAGGGGAACTGGTGACAACAACAATAAAGAAGGGGAGACTGTTGACAGCAACAATAAAGAAGGGGAGACTGGTGACAACAACAATAAAGAAGGGGAGACTGGTGACAGCAACAATAAAGAAGAGGAGGACTGGTGACAGCAATAATAAAGACGGGGAGACTGGTGACAGCAATAATAAAGAAGGGAGACTGGTGACAGCAATAATAAAGAAGGGGAGACTGGTGGACAGCAATAATAAAGAAGAGGAGACTGGTGACAGCAATAATAAAGAAGGGGGATACTGGTGACAGCAATAATAAAGAAGGGGAGACTGGTGACAGCAATAATAAAGAAGGGGAGACTGGTGACAGCAATAATAAAGAAGGGGAGACTGGTGACAGCAATAATTAAAGAAGGGGAGACTGGTGACAGCAATAATAAAGAAGGGAGACTGGTGACAGCAATAATAAAGAAGGGGAGACTGGTGACAGCAATAATAAAGAAGGGAAGACTGGTGACAGCAATAATAAAGAAGGGGAGACTGGTGACAGCAATAATAAAGAAGAGGAGACTGGTGACAGCAATAATAAAGAAGGGGAGACTGGTGACAGCAATAATAAAGAAGGGGAGACTGGTGACAACAACAGTAAAGAAGAGGAGACTGGTGACAGCAATAATAAAGAAGGGGAGACTGGTGACAACAACAGTAAAGAAGAGGAGACTGGTGACAGCAATAATAAAGAAGGGGAGTCTGGTGACAACAGTAAAGAAGAGGAGACTGGTGACAACAACAGTAAAGAAGGGGAGACTGGTGACAACAACAGTAAAGAAGAGGAGACTGGTGACAGCAATAATAAAGAAGGGGAGACTGGTGACAGCAATAATAAAGAAGGGGAGACTGGTGACAACAACAATAAAGAAGGGGAGACTGGTGACATCAATAATAAAGAAGAGGAGACTGGTGACAGCAATAATAAAGAAGGGGAGACTGGTGACAGCAATAATAAAGAAGGGGAGGCTGGTGACAGCAATAATAAAGAAGGGGAGACTGGTGACAACAACAATAAAGAAGGGGAGACTGGTGACAGCAATAATAAGAAGGGGAGACTGGTGACAACAACAATAAGAAGGGGAGACTGGTGACAGCAATAATAAAGAAGAGGAGACTGGTGACAGCAATAATAAAGAAGGGAGACTGGTGACAACAACAGTAAAGAAGAGGAGACTGGTGACAGCAATAATAAAGAAGGGGAGACTGGTGACAGCAATAATAAAGAAGGGGAGACTGGTGACAGCAACAATAAAGAAGAGGAGACTGGTGACAGCAATAATAAAGAAGGGGAGACTGGTGACAGCAATAATAAAGAGGGGAGACTGGTGACAACAACAATAAAGAAGGGGAGACTGGTGACAGCAATAATAAAGAAGGGAGACTGGTGACAGCAACAATAAAGAAGGGAGACTGGTGACAACAACAATAAAGAAGGGGAGATTGGTGACAACAACAGTAAAGAAGGGAGGAACTGGCGACAGCAACAATAAAGAAGGGGGAACTGGTGACAACAACAATAAAGAAGGGGAGACTGGTGACAGCAATAATAAAGAAGGGGGGGACTGGTGACAACAACAATAAAGAAGGGGAGACTGGCGACAGCAACAATAAAGAAGGGGAGACTGGTGACAACAACAATAAAGAAGGGGAGACTGGTGACAGCAATAATAAAGAAGGGGAGACTGGTGACAGCAATAATAAAGAAGGGGAGACTGGTGACAGCAACAATAAAGAAGGGGAGACTGGTGACAACAACAATAAAGAAGGGGAGACTGGTGACAGCAACAATAAAGAAGAGGAGACTGGTGACAGCAATAATAAAGAAGGGGAGACTGGTGACAGCAATAATAAAGAAGGGGAGACTGGTGACAGCAACAATAAAGAAGGGGAACTGGTGACAACAACAATAAAGAAGGGGAGACTGTTGACAGCAACAATAAAGAAGGGAGACTGTGACAACAACAATAAAGAAGGGAGACTGGTGACAGCAACAATAAAGAAGAGGAGACTGGTGACAGCAATAATAAAGACGGGGAGACTGGTGACAGCAATAATAAAGAAGGGGAGACTGGTGACAGCAATAATAAAGAAGGGGAGACTGGTGACAGCAATAATAAAGAAGAGGAGACTGGTGACAGCAATAATAAAGAAGGGGAGACTGGTGACAGCAATAATAAAGAAGGGGAGACTGGTGACAGCAATAATAAAGAAGGGGAGACTGGTGACAGCAATAATAAAAGGGGAGACTGGTGACAGCAATAATAAAGAAGGGGAGACTGGTGACAGCAATAATAAAGAAGGGGAGACTGGTGACAGCAATAATAAAGAAGGGGAGAACTGGTGACAGCAATAATAAAAAGGGAAGACTGGTGACAGCAATAATAAAGAAGGGGAGACTGGTGACAGCAATAATAAAGAAGGGAGACTGGTGACAGCAATATAAAGAAGGGGAGACTGGTGACAGCAATAATAAAGAAGGGGAGACTGGTGACAACAACAGTAAAGAAGAGGAGACTGGTGACAGCAATAATAAAGAAGGGGAGACTGGTGACAACAACAGTAAAGAAGAGGAGACTGGTGACAGCAATAATAAGAAGGGGAAGTCTGGTGACAACAGTAAAGAAGAGGAGACTGGTGACAACAACAGTAAAGAAGGGGAGACTGGTGACAACAACAGTAAAGAAGAGGAGACTGGTGACAGCAATAATAAAGAAGGGGAGACTGGTGACAGCAATAATAAAGAAGGGGAGACTGGTGACAACAACAATAAAGAAGGGGAGACTGGTGAATCAATAATAAAGAAGAGGAGACTGGTGACAGCAATAATAAAGAAGGGAGACTGGTGACAGCAATAATAAAGAAGGGGAGGCTGGTGACAGCAATAATAAAGAAGGGGAGACTGGTGACAACAACAATAAAGAAGGGGAGACTGGTGACAGCAATAATAAAGAAGGGGAGACTGGTGACAACAACAATAAAGAAGGGGAGACTGGTGACAGCAATAATAAAGAAGAGGAGACTGGTGACAGCAATAATAAAGAAGGGGAGACTGGTGACAACAACAGTAAAGAAGAGGAGACTGGTGACAGCAATAATAAAGAAGGGGAGACTGGTGACAGCAATAATAAAGAAGGGGAGACTGGTGACAGCAACAATAAAGAAGAGGAGACTGGTGACAGCAATAATAAAGAAGGGGAGACTGGTGACAGCAATAATAAAGAAGTAGAGACTGGTGACAACAACAATAAAGAAGGGGGAGACTGGTGACAGCAATAATAAAGAAGGGGAGACTGGTGACAGCAACAATAAAGAAGAGGAGACTGGTGACAGCAATAATAAAGAAGGGGAGACTGGTGACAGCAATAATAAAGAAGTAGAGACTGGTGACAACAACAATAAAGAAGGGGAGACTGGTGACAGCAACAATAAAGAAGAGGAGACTGGTGACAGTAATAAGAAAGGGGAGACTAACATCCTGGACATGGGTATCCTGACCATCAACGAGGTAACTATACACAATGCTATTTTACATAATATATCCTGGCGGGGTGAGGCGTACAAATGGTGGGAGTAAAGAGGGGAAAGTAAAGATGGTGGGAGTAAAGAGGGGAAAGTAAAGATGGTGGGAGTAAAGAGGGGAAAGTAAAGATGGTGGGAGTAAAGAGGTGAAAGTAAAGATGGTGGAAGTAAAGAGGGGAAGTAAAGATGGTGGGAGTAAAGAGGGAAGTAAAGATGGTGGGTGTAAAGAGGGGAAAGTAAAGATGGTGGAAGTAAAGAGGGGAAGTAAAGATGGTGGGAGTAAAGAGGGGAAGTAAAGATGGTGGGAGTAAAGAGGGGAAAGTAAAGATGGTGGGAGTAAAGAGGGGAAGTAAAGATGGTGGAAGTAATGAGGTGAAAGTAAAGATGGTGGAGAGTAAAGAGGGGAAAGAAAAGATGGTTTGAGTAAAGAGGGGAAAGTAAAGATGATGGGAGTAAAGAGGGGAAAGTAAAAATTGTGGGGAGTAAAGAGGGGGAAAGTAAGGATGGTGGAGTAAAGAGGAAAAGTGAAGATGGTGGGAGTAAAGAGAGGAAAGTAAAGATGGTGGGAGTAAAGAGAGGAAAGTAAAGATGTTGGGAGTAAAGAGGGGAAAGTAAAGATGGTGTGAGTAAAGAGGGGAAGTAAAGACGGTGGAAGTAAAGAGGTGAAAGTAAAGATGGTGGGAGTAAAGAGAGGAAGGTAAACATGGGGAGTAAAGAGGGGAAAATAAAGATGGCGGAGAGTAAAGAAAGGTAGGTAAAGATGGGGAGTAAAGAGAGGAAAGTAAAGATGGTAGAGAGTAAAGAGAGGGGAAAATAAAATGGTGGGAGTAAAGAGGGAAAGTAAAGACAATGGGAGTAAAGAGGGGAAAGTAAAGATGGTGGGGAGTAAAGAGAAGAAAGTAAAGATGGTGGGGAGTTAAGAAAGGAGAAAGGAAATATGGTGGGGAGTCAAGAGGAGAAAGTAAAGACGGTGGAGAGTAAAGAGGTGAAAACAACGATGGTGGGAATTAAAGAGGGGAAAGAAAAGAAGGTAAGTTAAGGTGGTGGGGAATAAAGGGAGGGGTAAGCAGAGAGGATAGGAAGAGATGTGAAAGATTTGGCGAGTTAAAGGGGTTTGGAGAAGAGAAGGTAGGAGGTGGGGCAGTGAGTATAGCGTAGAAAGTAATGGTTGTCTGGGAGAGTTTAGGGAAGGGGAGAGTACAAGAAGGGAGTGTGGAGGGTGTTTGAGATCACCATGGCACTATACATCACCATGGTACTATGCATCACCATGGCACCATACATCACCATGGCACTATACATCACCATGACACCATACATCATTATGACACCATGCATCACCATGGCACCATACATCATCATGGCATCATACATCACCATGGCACCATGCATCACCATGGCACCATACATCATCATGGCACCATACATCACCATGGCACCATACATCACCATGGTACCATAAATCATCATGGCACAATACATCACCATACATCACCATGGCACCATACATCATCATGGCACCATGCATCACCATGGCATCATACATCACCATGGCACTATACATCACCATGGTACTATGCATCACCATGGCACCATACATCATCATGGCACTATACATCACCATGGCACCATACATCATCATGGCACCATGCATCACCATGGCACCATACATCATCATGGCACCATACATCACCATGGCATCATACATCACCACGACACCATGCATCACCATGGCACCATACATCATCATGGCACCATACATCACCATGGCACCATGCATCACCAAGGTACCATAAATCATCATGGCACAATACATCACCATACATCACCATGGCACCATACATCACCATGGCATCATACATCACCATGGCACCATACATCACCATGGCACCATACATCATCATGGCACCATACATCACCATGGCATCATACATCATCATGGCGCCATACATCATCATGGCACCATACATCATCATGGCACCATACATCACCATGGCATCATACATCATCATGGCATCATACATCACCATGGCACCATACATCATCATGGCACCATACATCATCATGGCACCATACATCACCATGGCATCATACATCATCATGGCACCATACATCATCATGGCACCATACATCATCATGGCACCATACATCATCATGGCACCATACATCACCATGGCATCATACATCATCATGGCGCCATACATCACCATGACACCATACATCACCAAGGTGCCATACATTACCATGGTACAATACATCACCATGACACTGTATATCATCATGGTGCCATACATTATCATGGCACGATACATCATGACACCATACATCATAATAGCATACATCATCATGGCACAATACATCATGGCACCATACATCATGACATACATCATAACACCATACATCATCATGGCACCATGCATCATATCATACATTATGACATCATACACCATCATGACATCATACATCATCATGACATCATACATCATCATGGCACAACATATCATGGGACCATACATCATAGAACCGTATATCTTGACACAACACATCATAGCACCATACATCATCATAGTACCATTCATCATCATGGCACCATAACATGACACCTGAGGAGGCCTGACATCAAAGGCGTTTCTAGGCGTCTTAAGAGACAGTGGGAGGGACCACAAGACCGTCCGGCATTCTCTTGTAATCGAGAAGTTTAGGAACATGTGGGTATGTGATGGAACATAGGGGCATGTGATGGAACATGTGGGTGTGTGATGGAACATGTGGGTATGTGATGGAACATGTGAGTGTGTGATGGAACATGTGGGTATGTGATGGAACATGTGAGTGTGTGATGGAACATGTGGGTATGTTTGTAGATGGATGGTTCAGAGAACCGACATGTTGATAAATTAGACACATGTGCAACTCTTGGGTATCTTTATTGAGGAAACGTTTCGCCACACAGTGGCTTCATCAGTTCATACGTAGGAGAAACTTGAAGAACAGGAGGAGAATGAGGTAATCAGTCCCTCAACCTTGAGTCGATGTGTTCAGTCCATCAATCTTGAGTAGAATACGGCATATGAGTGGAGAAGCAGCTTATAAACCGTATGGCAGGAGAGGTGCAGCAGTCATAGGTAGTGTTACATTTGTTCAATGTGGAAGTAGGTCGTGCCCAAGAATTAGGCACTTAATACTTAGGAATTCTTCGCTTGCCTAATTCTTGGGCACGACCTACTTCCACATTGAACAAATGTAACACCACCTATGACTGCTGCACCTCTCCTGCCATACGGTTTATAAGCTGCTTCTCCGCTCATATGCCGTATTCTACTCAAGATTGATGGACTGAACACATCGACTCAAGGTTGAGGGACTGATTACCTCATTCTCCTCCTGTTCTTCAAGTTTCTCCTACGTATGGACTGATGAAGCCACTGTGTGGCGAAACGTTTCCTCAATAAAGATACCCAAGAGTTGCACATGTGTCTAATTTATCAACATGTGGGTATGTGATGGAACATGTGGGTGTGTGATGGAACATGTGGGTGTGTGATGGAACATGTGGGTATGTGATGGAACATGTGAGTGTGTGATGGAACATGTGAGTGTGATGGAACATGTGGGTGTGTGATGGAACATGTGAGTATGTGATGGAACATGTGAGTGTGTGATGGAACATGTGGGTATGTGATGGAACATGTGGGTGTGTGACGGAACATGTGGGTATGTGATGGAACATGTGGGTATGTGATGGAGCATGTGAGTGTGTGATGGAACATGTGAGTATGTGATGGAACATGTGAGTGTGTGATGGAACATGTGGGTATGTGATGGAACATGTGAGTGTGTGATGGAACATGTGGGTATGTGATGGAACATGTGGGTGTGTGATGGAACATGTGGGCATGTGATGGAACATGTGAGTGTGTGATAGAACATGTGAGTGTGATGGAACATGTGGGTGTGTGATGGAACATGTGAGTATGTGATGGAATATGTGAGTGTGTGATGGAACATGTGTGTATGTGATGGAACATGTGGGTGTGTGATGGAACATGTGGGTATGTGATGGAACATGTGGGTGTGTGATGGTACATGTGGGTATGTGATGGAACATATGAGTGTGTGATGGAACATGTAGGTATGTGATGGAACATGTGGGTTTGTGATGGAACATGTGGGTGTGTGATGGAACATGTGGGTGAGCGATGGAACATGTGGGTGTGTGACGGGACATGTGGGTGAGCGATGGAACATGTGGGTGTGTGACAGAACATGTGGGTGTGTGATGGAACATGTGGGTGTGTGATGGAATATGTGGGTATGTGATGGAACATGTGGGTGTGTGATGGAACATGTGGGTATGTGATGGAACATGTGGGTTTGTGATGGAACATGTGGGTGTGTGATGGAACATGTGGGTGAGCGATGGAACATGTGGGTGTGTGACGGAACATGTGGGTGTGTGATAGAACATGTGGGTATGTGATGGAACATGTGGGGTGTGATGGAACATGTGGATGTGTGATGGAACATGTGGGTATGTGATGGAACATGTGGGGTGTGATGGAACATGTGGGTGAGTGATGGAACATATGGATATGTGATGGAACATGTGAGTGTGTGATGGAACATGTGAGTGTGTGATGGAACATGTGGGTGTGTGATGGAACAGGTAGATGTGTGATGGAACAGTTGGGTATGTGATGGAACATGTGTGTGTGTGATGGAACAAGTGGGTGGGTGATGGAACAAGTGGGTATGTGATAGAGCTGGTAGGTAGGTGATGAACGGGTGGGCGTGTGATGGAAAAGTTGATTGTGTGGTGGAACAGGTGGGTGGGTAATGGAACAGGTGGATGTGTGAAAGAACAGGTGGTGTCTGATGGAGCAGGTGGGTGTGTGATGGAACAGGTGGGTGTGTAATGGAACAGGTGGGTGGGTGATGGAACAGGTGGTTGTGTGTGATATAACAGGTGGAGGTGGTGGAACAGGTGGATGGGTGATGGAAAAGGTGGGTGGGTGATGGAACAGGGGCGTGTGATGGGACAGGTGGGTGTGTGATATAACAGGTGGGTGTGACGGAACAGGTGGGTGGGTGATGGAACAAGTGGGTGTGTGATGGAACAGGTGGGTATGTGATATAACAGGTGGGTGTGATGGAACAGGTGTATTAGGGAACAGGTGGGTGTGTAATGGAACCGGTGGATGAAGGAAGGAACGGATGGGTTGGTGAAGAAACAGGTGAGTGTGTGGGAGTAGGAACGATTGTAAAGCAATAATGAGAGAGAGAGAAAGAGAGAGAGAGAGAGAGAGAGAGAGAGAGAGAGAGAGAAGAGAGAGAGAGAGAGAGAGAGAGAGAGAGAGAGAGAGAGAGAGAGAGAGAGAGAGGAGAGAGAGAGAGAGAGAGAGAGAGAGAGAGAAATTATTGTGGTAGTGAATACAAGATCAACTGTATCCACGTGTATTTAAAGCTATTTTTAACAAAAGGAAAGATAGTGTTTCTGAGAACTCACATTCCTAGATGGCAAAAGCTCGGCTTTTTTTATTTTTATTTAATATAATTTACGTATGCAGAATCCAAATCACGAGTATCACAAGGCTATTTTTTTTTCACTTTCATAATCAAGAGAAAAAATCAGTTTTTTGTTCACCCTTTTCTTGAAACAATTTTCAGTGTTGGATAAAAGGCCAAGAAAGTCATTATTGGCAGAAAAATAAATTCCACGATTAACAGTGTTAAATGTTCGTACAATGTTAACAGGAAATGACTGAAAAAATCTTTATCAGTGAATTGTGACACCACATGCACAGTGATTGTGACACATGTCCAGTGCTTTGTGCACATACCCAGTGCTTGTGACATGCCCAGTGCTTGTGGCACATGCCCAGTGCTTGTGACACATGCCCAGTGCTTGTGACACATGCACAGTGCTTGTGACACATGCACAGTGCTTGTGACACATGCCCAGTGCTTGTGACACATGCCCAGTGCCTGTGACACATGCACAGTGCTTGTGACACATTCACAGTGCTTATGACACATGCCCAGTGCTTGTGACACATGCCCAGTGCTTGTGACATGCCCAGTGCTTGTGACACATGCCCAGTGCTTGTGACACATGCACAGTGATTGTGACACATGCCCAGTGCTTGTGACACATGCCCAGTGCTTGTGACACATGCCCAGTGCTTGTGACACATGCCCAGTGCTTGTGACACATGCCCAGTGCTTGTGACACATGCCCAGTGTCTGTGACACATATCCAGTGCTTGTGACAAATGCCCAGTGCTTGAAACACATGCCCAGTGCTTGTGACACATGTCCAATGGTTGTGACACATGCACAGTGCTTGTGACACATGCACCAGTGCTTGTGACACATGCCCAGTGCTTGTGGCACATGCCCAGTGCTTGTGGCACATGCCCAGTGCTTGTGACAAATGTTCACATCCCAGTGCTTGTGGGCACATGCCCGTGCTTGTGACACATGCCCAGTGTCTGTGACACATATCCAGTGCTTGTGACACATGCCCAGTGTCGTGACACATGCCCAGTGCTTGTGGTACATGTCCATGGTTGTGACACATGCACCAGTGCTTGTGACACATGCACAGTGCTTGAACACATGCCCAGTGCTTGTGACATGCCAACTGCTTGTGACACATGTCCAATGGTTGTGACACATGCCCAGTGCTTGTGACACATGCCCTGTGCTTGTGACACATCCACAGTATTGTGGCACATGCCCAGTGCTTGAGACACATGCCCAGTGCTTGTGACGTGCTCAGTGCTTTGTGACACATGCCCAGTGCTTGTGACACATGCCCAGTGCTTGTGGACACAGTGCCACAGTGTCTGAGTGACAATGCCCAGTGCTTATGACACATCCCAGTGCTTGTGACACATGCCCAGTACTTGTGACACATGCCCGGTGCTTGTGGCACATGACAAGTGCTTGTGACACATTCCCAGTGCTTGTGCAAATGCCCAGTGCTTGTGACACCATCTTGGGCCATGCCGGCTTGTGACATATGCCCAGTGCTTTGACACATGCCCAGTGCTTGTGACACATGCCCAGTGCTTGTGAAACATGCCCAGTGCTTGTGACACATGCCCAGTGCTTGTGACACATGCCCAGTGCTTGTGACACATGCCCAGTGTCTGTGTGCTGAACATATCCAGTGCTTTGACACATGCCCAGTATTGTGACACATGCCCAGGGGCTTGTGACATGCCCAGTGCTTGTGACACATTCCCAGTGCTTGTGGCACATGCCCAGTGCTTGTGACACATGCCCTGTGCTTGTGACACATGCCCAGTGCTTGTGACATATGCCCAGTGCTTGTGACACATGCCCAGTGCTTGTGACACATGCCCAGTGCTTGTGACACATGCCCAGTGCTTGTGACACATGATCCAGTGCTTGTGACAATGCCCAGTGCTTGAAACTATGCCCAGTGCTTGTGACACATGGCCAGGTTGTGACACATGGGCCAGTGCTTATGACACATGCCCAGTGCTTGTGACACATGCCCAATGCTTGTTGACACATGCCACTTTAGCACTTGTTGTGACATATCCAGTGTTTGTGACACATGCCCAGTGCTTGTGACACATGCACAGTGATTGTGGCACATGCCCAGTGCTTGAGACACATGCCCAGTGCTTGTGACATGCCCAGTGCTTGTGACACATGCCCAGTGCTTGTGACACATGCCCAGTGCTTGTGACACATGCCCAGTGCTTGTGACACATGGCCAGTGCTTGTGACACATGGCCACTGCTTATGACACATGCCCAGTGCTTGTGACACATGCCCAATGCTTTTGACACATGCCCAGCACTTGTGACATATGTCCAGTGCTTGTGACACATGCCCAGTGCTTGTGACACATGCCCAGTGTCTGTGACACATGCCATGCTTGTGGCACATGCCAGGGGAAATTGTTTGGGCACATGCCCAGTGCTTGTGACACATGCCCTGTGCTTGTGACACATGCCCAGTGCTTGTGGCACAAGCCCAGTGCTTGTGACACATGCCCAGTGCTTGTGACACATGCCTAGTACTTGTGGCACATGCCCAGTGCTTGTGACACATGCTCAGTGCTTGTGACACATGCCCAGTGCTTGTGACACATGCCCAGTGCTTGTGACACATGCCCAATGCTTGTGACACGTGCCCAGTGCTTGTGACACGTGTCCAGTGTTTGTGACACATTCCCAGTGCTTGTGACACATGCCCAGTACTTGTGACACATGCCCAGTGCTTGTGACACATTCCCAGTGGTTGTGACATATGCCAAGTACTTGTGACACATGCCCAGTGCTTGTGACACATTCTCTGTGCTTGTGACACATGCCCTGTGCTTGTGACACTTGCCCAGTGCTTGTGACACATGCCCAGTGCTTGTGACACATTCCTAGTGGTTGTGACACATGCCAAGTACTTGTGACACATGCCCAGTACTTGTGACACATGCCCAAGTGCTTGTGACACGTGCCCAGTGCTTGTGACACGTGTCCAGTGTTTGTGACACATTCCCAGTGCTTGTGACACATGCCCAGTACTTGTGACACATGCCCAGTGCTTGTGACACATCCAATGGTTGTGACACTTCCAGTACTTGTGACACATGCCCAATGCTTGTGGCACATTTCCAGTCTTGTGCACATGCCCAGTGCTTGTGACACATGCCCAGTGCTTGTGACACATGCCCAGTGTCTGTGACACATACCCAGTGCTTGTGACACATATCCAGTACTTGTGACACATGCCCAGTGCTTGTGACACATTCCCTGTGCTTGTGACACATGCCTAATGCTTGTGACACATGCCCAGTGCTTGTGACACATTCCCAGTGTTTGTGGCACATGCCCAGTACTTGTGTCACATGCCCAGTACTTGTGACACATGCCCGGTGCTTGTGACACATGACAAGTGCTTGTGACACATTCCGTGCTTGTGACAATGCCCAGTGCTTGTGACACTTCCCTGCGCTTGTGACACATGCCTGTGCTTGTGACACATGCCCAGTGCTTGTGACACATGCCCAGTGCTTGTGACACATGCCCAGTGCTTGTGACACATGCCCTGTACTTGGTCATATCCCGCCTTTGACCAGCACCATGCTGTAATTTGACCGTTCCTGTGACACATATCCATGCTTGTGAAACCATACGTGCAAGGCCGCTTGGCATGCCCGTGTTGTTCACATATCACCATGCCTGTGGGACATTTCCCATCGTGACATGCCAGTGCTTCTGACCATGCAGAGATGTGACTTGCAGTGCTTGGACACTGGTCCATTGCTGTCAGACACATGCATGCTTAACTCCCAGTTGTAATGCTCTTGCTTTGGCAGATGGAGTGGTTGTACTGAGTGTTTGGAACGATGCCCAGTGCTTGTGAAATGAGTGGCATCCATGTGTAGCCTGTTTGCAAAGCCCGAGTTTTATACATCTTAGTGAGCACACCCGTGCTTGCCATTTCCATTTTTGACCGACATTGAATATCCATATTGCCATGCACTTTTGCGGTCTTTCATACCAAATTTTCAGCCTGCTTGGCGAATGGCCCGGGGCTTGATCACAACATCCAAATGCTTTGAGATCATTCCCGTGTTGAGAGGCAATTCCAGGATGTTTGTGCAATGTGTGTTGTGATAATCCCGGTTGAGAATATGCCCAGTGCTTGTAGCACATGCAATGCTTTGTACAACGTGCTTGTGAAATTTCCATCTTGTGCAATACCGTTCGAACATGCAGGGAGCTTGTGCATTCCAGTGTTGTGACACATATCACCCATGTGCTTGTGAAAGCCCTCTTGCATGCCTCTTGTGAAATGCCAGCTTTACAATCAGCACTTGTACATATCAGTTTGGACCATGCTACAGCTTGTGACATCGACTCATGCTTGGACACATCCCAGTGTGTGAACATGCCAATGCTTTGCACTTCAATGTGTGCCTCGTGAGTGACTTGTAAGGTGTCCTTTGGAAACTTCCATGGCCCATAACAGTATTTAATTCCCAGGGTTTAAATTAGCAATTATTTGATGACATATTTCCGTCTGGGACTGCCATTTGTGACAAAATTTTCTGTGCATTGTGACACATTGCCCTGTTGCTTGTACATTGCCCAGTGCTTGTGACACATGCCATTTTTGTGACACATCCTAGCGGTTGTGACACATGCCAAGTACTTTGACACATGCCCATGCTGTGACACATTCTCTGTGCTGTGACAAAATGTCCTGTGCTTGTGAACATGCCAGTGTGTGACACATTCCCAGTGGTTGTGACACATGCCAAGTACTTGTGACACATGCCAAGTACTTGTGACACATACCAAGTACTTGTAACACATGCCCAGTGCTTGTGACACATTCTCTGTACTTGTGACACATTCTCTGTGCTTGTGACACATGCCCAGTGCTTGTGACACATTCTCTGTGCTTGTGACACATTCTCTGTGCTTGTGACACATGCCCTGTGCTTGTGACACATGCCCTGTGCTTGTGACACATGCCCTGTACTTGGTCATTACGTTCCCTAGACCAGCACAATACAGTAATTTTACCGTTCACTCGTTATATCATATCTTATATGTGAACCATTACGTGCATGCCGCTTGCATGCACGTAATGGTTCACATATCAACCATGCCATGCACATTTACACACGAATGACATGCATTGCTTCTGACATGAGCAGATGATGATTTGAAGTCAGCTTGACTGGGATTGGATCCAATTACGTCAGAATTACATGCAAACCTAACTCACTACGTTAGTATTCTCTATTTTCAGGCGCAGATGGATGTGGTGTACTGATGTTTGGTAACGTTCCCACAAGAGGTGAAAATGAGGGGCATCCTGTGTAGGTGCAAAGCTTCTGGTTTTATTATCTTAGAGAGCAACGTGTGCCTTGCCTTTTTTCCGACAGTATCATATTGCTGCACTTTGCGTCTTTCATACAAATTTCACTGCTGATGCGATGGCCTCTGTCAGATTACCAACTCCAAGGCAATTCAGATCTTAATGTTGCAGAGAGAAATTTCAGGATGTCTGTTTATTGTTTAGGTAATACGGTATGAGAAGTCACGTCCAGTCAGCACATGGAAAGCTAAGAATACAGACGCTAGCCTCTTGGGATGAAATTTCATCAGTGAATACCGTTCGAACAGGAAGGTACCTCGTTGCTTTCCTGGAAGTACCTAATATCACCCATAGGTTTTCGAACTGTGCTCTTTTGAAATGGTGCTATAATAGCAACAGTACATCTCAGTTCCTGGACGACGCTACAGCTGTGTTGAATCGACAATGAATAGCATACAAGACTAGCCATATCTGCTTCATGTGTGCCTCTGTATGATGATCTAGCATAAGGTTCACCTTGGAAACTTCCAGCCCTAACAGTTATTTTATTCCCTAGGGTTTAATTAGGCAATTTATCTGATAAAAATTTCGGCTGGGATCTGTTTTATTTCCCGACAAAAACCAAGAAATTAGTCCTATTTTTATTAGGCAGGGCAGATATTGTTCTTCAACCAGACGTTTTACAGGTCCAGCTGCCTTTGTTCTACGATGTCTCTATACGGATCAAATACAACATCTGTTCTTTGGAACAAAGAGATGGATGAGTACAAATAGGAAACGCGTCCTTGTGGTAAGCAGACGGAGTATCGAGCCTCCATCACGTCATGCGCTTAATGACCCAAATGGGTTTAGCTCTTAACATGAATTATTTATTTATTTATTTATGTATTTATTTGGAACAGAGAACCTTACTAGCACAGAATGAGCAGAAGTTTCAGTCAGATCTTCAAATGTCACAGCATCAGAAGGCTGGTTAATTGCAACTGTCAGTACTGGCCTTGTATCATTTCTTCGCGATTATTACACACACACACACACACACACACACTTTCTTACTGTGTTCTTGTTTCCTACTTCCTGGAAGGCTTTTGTTTATCTTCAGAACGCCTTATCCGATCGTATTTAAATTTTTAATTCTAATGAATTATACCTTTGGGATGATTCATGAGACAACTGGCATATGCAGGCGCTTTCCGCTCAGTGTTACGTAGACTATGCAGGCGCTCTCCGCTCAGTGTTACGTAGACTATGCAGGCGCTCTCCGCTCAGTGTTACGTAGACTATGCAGGCGCTCTCCGCTCAGTGTTACGTAGACTATGCAGGCGCTCTCCGCTCAGTGTTACGTAGACTATGCAGGCGCTCTCCGCTCAGTGTTACGTAGGACATTTTCTACTTTGGTTTCCAAAGGATAAGTTCAGAAAGCCTTTTCTGACCTGCAACAGTGGGAAAATGAGCTAGTGTTGTTACCTTTGCCGGTTTGCAAAACAATGCCCCCTAACGGCACAGTCTTATTTAATGGTTGATACATCATTGTGTGTTACCACCTTTTTTGTGATTGTAAGGTAGATTCACGCCCCGGCCCCGCCTCTTGGGTGATGCTCTACCTCTTATCTCTGCTCCCTGAGCTTTGTCATACCTCGTCTTAAAGCTAAGTATGGTCCTCCTGTGTGTGTATTATGTATCATGTGTGTGTGTGTTTGGTGTTACACACAATTCTAATTCACCCCAACGAGCCACTTTTTTTTTCAGCTCTTTTTTCACCTCTTTCCCCTTTCTTTTTCCCCGCTCCTTCTTCTTCCTTCTTCTTTCCCCTTTTCCTCTCCCTTTTCTCCCCGGCTGCGGGGCTATGTCATCTCCCCCGTTGGGTCACCTCTCTCTCCCCCTCCCCCCTCCGGGATCGTTAAATCTCAAGCAGGACCCCGTTACTCACCCCCCCAAGTTCTCTCTCACCCTCGCCCAGCTGGAACTGAGGCCCACAACACCGCCTCCAAAACTCTCTCTCGCTTCATTTTTGGAGTGTGTGCAAACTTTTTTGTTAATGGTTTTTTTATTTTTGTTTTTTTTGGACGCGTATGGAACGGTTAAAAAAATATGTCCTCTTTTATATTTTTGGGGGTTATTCTTTTTTTTTTTATAGCGTTTGTTCTATTGGTGTTCTGGTGATGGTGTCTGGTGATGGTGTTCTGGTGATGGTGTTCTGGTGATGGTGTTTCTGGTGATGGTGTTTTGGTGATGGTGTTCTGGTGATGGTGTTCTGGTGATGGTGTTCTGGTGATGGTGTTCTGGTGATGGTGTTCTGGTGATGGTGTTTGGTGATGGTGTTCTGGTGATGGTGTTCTGGTGATGGTGTTCTGGTGATGGTGTTCTGGTGATGGTGTTCTGGTGATGGTGTTCTGGTGATGGTGTTCTGTGATGGTGTTCTGGTGATGGTGTTCTGGTGATGGTGTTTCTGGTGATGGTGTTCTGGTGATGGTATTCTGTGATGGCTTGGTGATGGTGTCTGCTGATGGTGTTTCTAATGATGGTGTTCTGGTGATGGTGTTCTGGTGATGGTGTTCTGGTGATGGTGTTCTGTGATGGTGTTCTGTGATGATGTTCTGATGGATGGTGTTCTGATGATGGTGTTCTGGTGATGTATCTGGTGATGGTGTTCTGTGATGGTGTTCTGTGATGGTGTTCTGGTGATGGTGTTATGGTGATGGTGTTTCTGGTGATGGTGTTCTGCTGATGGGTTCTGATGATGGTGTCTAGATGTGTTCTGGTGATGGTGTTCTGGTGATGGTGTTTCTGCTGAGTTCTAATGATGGTGTTCTGGTGATTGTGTTCTGCTGATGGTGTTCTGCTGATGGTGTTCTGGTGATGGTGTTTCTGGTGATGATGTACTGATGATGGTGTTTTCTGATGATGGTGTTCTGGTGATGGTGTTCTGGTGATGGTGTTCTGGTGATGGTGTTCTGGTGATGGTGTCTGGTGTTTGGTGTTCTGGTGATGGTGTTCGCTGATGGTGTTCGGGTGATGGTGTTTCGGGTGATGGTGTTTGGTAAGGGGTTTCTGGTGATGGTGTTCTGTGATGGTGTTTCTTGATGGTTTTTCGGGTGTTTGGTGTTTCTGCTGATGGTGTTCTGCTGATGGTGTTCTGCTGATGGTGTTCTGCTGATGGTGTTCTGATGATGGTGTTCTGCTGATGATGTTCTGCTGATGGTGTTCTGGTGATGGTGTTCTGCTGATGGTGGTTTGCGTTGCGTGATGGTGTTCTGTGATGGTTTTCGGTGATGGTGTTCTGGTGATGGTGTTCTGGTGATGGGTTTTCTGGTGATGGTGTTCTGGATATGGTTTTTCTGGTGAGGGTGTTCTGGTGATGGTTTTCTGGTGATAAAGTTCTGATGATGGTGTTCTGATGATGGTGTTCTGGTGATGGTGTTCTGGTGATGGTGTTCTGGTGATGGTGTTCTGGTGATGGTGTTCTGGTGATGGTGTTCTGGTGATGGTGTTCTGGTGATGGTGTTCTGGTGATGCTGTTCTGGTGATGCTGTTCTGGTGATGCTGTTCTCATGATGGTGTTCTGGAGATGGTGTTCTGGTGATGGTGTTCTGGTGATGGTGTTCTGGTAATGGTGTTCTGGTGATGGTGTTCTGACGATGGTGTTCTGCTGATGGTGTTCTGGTAATGGTTTTCTGCTGATGGTGTTCTGGTAATGGTGTTCTGGTAATGGTGTTCTGACGATGGTGAGAACCAGATAAGTTCCCATTCCGTTTATACCGCGAGTCTCCTACAGGTTTACCTCTTTCTTCCCCCCCCCCCATTTTTTTTTTTAAGATTCTGGCCAGAGGCGAGTTTCCTGGGTAGCTGTTGCTCACTGTATGAGTGATGACTCCTCCATCAACACTGTACATCAATATCGTGTCTAACAGCGGATACGACATTAATGACATCAACATCACTATCTTTACACTGTCTTTACAACTACAGTATCTCGTTCTAGAGGTAAAGTTATCTTTACGTCAAATACCTTATTATTATTATTATTACTATTATTATTATTATTAAAATAATCATGAAGAGCTCTAAACCTGTAGGATTATACAGCGCATGTCGGGGGGGGGGGAGATGGAAGGTACTCAGGCTTAATTCAGGGAACCGGAGCACAGATCCAATTCCATAGATCAAGAGCCCCTCACCAGCATCAAGGAACCTCCCTCGAGGGGCTAGGTTAGTAGCTAGGTAGCCTGACTGTCTCGAGCTCCCAGGACGGTGAATCGAGCCTCTACCTTACTGACAAATACGTTCCTATTAAAAGAGAAGTAAAAATGGGCATTAGGATAAACGCGACTATGGAATTAATCAGCTTGAAAATAATTCATGGGGACCCGGGGACTTATTACTAAATTTCTTTACTTCAGGAACTGAATAATTGTTAATTGTTGTGATATCATTCAAGTCTTCATGTGTAAAGACTGACAAGAATAACCATTAAACAGAGAACACATTTTTTGTTCATTATCAGTCAGCTGTTCATCCCCCAGTTCTCAGTGGTCCCACTCTGTCCCTGACCTTCGTCCTAGTCACTATAAAGAACTCTTTTGGATTAGTCTTTGATTCATTAGCAACCTTAAAAATGTAAGCTGGAACTTAGTTACAAATGAGTGAGTTTAATGCTTCCATCCAATCTGGTGTTGCGCCAGAGATGTGGAAAATGGCAAATGTAATTCCTATATTTAAGTCAAGGGATAAGTTCATTCCGTCAAATTACCGTCCAATAAGCCTGACTGATATTACTAGAAGTCACATTGACGAGCATAATTTGATTAATGAATCTCAGCATGGTTTCACGAGAGGTCGTTCCTGCCTGACAAATTTACTGATATTCTTCAATAAAATATTTTAGGCAGTAGACAACGATAAACAATATGGTGTTATTTATGTGAATTTCAGTAAAGCCTTCGAAAGAGTATCTCACAAAAGACTCTCAAGAAAAGTGGCAGCTCATGGTATAGGAGGTAAAGTTCTTGCATGGATCGAGGCATGGCTTACCAATAGAAAACAAGAGTTTCCATTAATGGGGACTGATCACTAGTGGCATTCTATAAGAATCAGTTTTAGGACCATTGTTCATAATTTACATTAATGACCTTGATGAGGGAATTACAAGTGACATGAGCAAATTTTCACATTCTGTATAATCAAGCTCTACATCACCTAGTTTATAACTTCGAGGGTTATTTTCATTCCAAAGGACCAGGACTTTACACTTGTCCAAATTGAACTTCGTCTGCCACTTTATTGATTAAATGCCACTCGTTCGTGGTTACAATACTATATGAGTGTGTGTAGTGTGTGATGTGTGTGTGTGTGTGTGTGTGTTGTGTGTGTTGTGTGTGTGTGTCTTGCCGAATACTAAAACTTGGTTAGGTAAAGTTTTGAGTTCTTCTGGGGTTCAAATTATTTATTTTTACATGCATAAATGAAAAAAAAGTATCATTAAACGTAATAGAGAATTTTTTTTTAAAAGAACTTAATTTTAAATGAGTCTTGCTATTGACCATTTACTTATTTGGCACACACACACAACACAACACACACACACATCACACACACACACACACACACTAACACACACACCACACACACACACACACACACACACACAGACACACACACACACACACACACACACACACACACACATATATACATATATATATATATATTATATATATATATATATATATATATATAAATTTATATATATATGTTGTATATATATTTTATAATTATATATAGAATATATATTGTATATATATATATGTATATATATTTTTATGATTATTGATTTATATATATATATATAATAATTTTATGATAATTATCTATATTTTTTAAAATTATTATTTTAAATTATATATAATAATATCATTATAGTAAAATAAATTATATTAAAGATTATATATTTAAATATTATATATATTATATTATTATTTATAACTATATAATAATAATATACACAATATATATAATATATATATATATATATTATATATATATATATATATATATATAATATATATATATATATATATATATATATATAAAATATGTCGTGCCGAATAGGCCAGAACTTGCGATCTGCATAAATAGCAACGCTCATCTTGCCATATAGGACAAGTGAAAATTTGTGTATGCAATAATTTCGCCAAAATCATTCTGAACCTAACGAAAAAAATATATTTGATTGTGTTTGTTTAGTATTAAATTATGTAAACGTATTTAAAATATATTTAGTTGGGTTAGGTTAAAATAAATTGCTCTTGTTAAATAAGGTTTAATTAAGTTTTCTAAATTCTTTTGGTGCAAAATAAAAAAAATTACGTTTAACATTAATAAAAAAATATCTTTAAACGTAAAGAGAAAATTTCAGAAAGGATTAATTTTAAATGAGTTCTTGCTATGAACCAGTTTTTATATATTCGGCACGACATATATATATATATATAAAATATATATTATATATATATATATATAATATATATATTATATAATATAAATATATATTATATAAATATTAAATAATATTAATTATTTTTAATTGAAACACGAACGAGTATTTAATAACAACAACATGCGACTATCGGGGGATCGAACAATTGTTGTTTTAGCCCCTCATGGTGAGCAAAAAATTTAAAAACGCTCTAACCACGGAACCATACAATCCTACAGGGAATCATCGCACCCAGCAGAGCTAGGTGTTGTACCGTAATCTGGGGAAACATACGATGGTGTGGTGCCCCCAGAGCTTATTCATTCTTACTCCCGTCGGTAAACTAGCCTACAAGCAGTATATTATATATATAATATATAATATATAGTAAATATATTATATTTTAATTAATATATATATATATAAATATATATATATATATATAATATATATATAATTATATATATATATATAATATAATATATATATAATATAATATATATTATTTATACTATATATTTTAATATATATAATATATATATATATTATATATATATATATATTTATATATATATTAATGATATATATATAATAATATAATAATATTAATAAGTATATATATAATACATATATATTTAATTATATATTATATATTATATATTATATATATATATATATACGTTATATATATATATATATATATATATATTATATATATATAATATATAATATATATATATATATTATTTTATTATTTTTTATTATCACACTGGCCGATTCCCACCAAGGCAGGGTGGCCCGAAAAAGAAAAACTTTCACCATCATTCACTCCATCACTGTCTTGCCAGAAGGGTGCTTTACACTACAGTTTTTTAAACTGCAACATTAACACCCCTCCTTCAGAGTGCAGGCACTGTACTTCCCATCTCCAGGACTCAAGTCCGGCCTGCCGGTTTCCCTGAACCCCTTCATAAATGTTACTTTGCTCACACTCCAACAGCACGTCAAGTATTAAAAACCATTTGTCTCCATTCACTCCTATCAAACACGCTCACGCATACCTGCTGGAAGTCCAAGCCCCTCGCACACAAAACCTCCTTTACCCCCTCCCTCCAACCTTTCCTAGGCCGACCCCTACCCCGCCTTCCTTCCACTACAGACTGATACACTCTTGAAGTCATTCTTTTCGCTCCATTCTCTCTACATGTCCGAACCACCTCAACAACCCTTCCTCAGCCCTGGAACAACAGTTTTGGTAATCCCGCACCTCCTCCTAACTTCCAAACTACGAATTCTCTGCATTATATTCACACCACACTTTGCCCTCAGACATGACATCTCCACTGCCTCCAGCCTTCTCCTCGCTGCAACATTCATCACCCATGCTTCACACCCATATAAAGAGTTAAAACTTACTCTCATATATTCCCCTCTTTGCCCCAAGGACAAAGTTCTTTGTCTCCATAGACTCCTAAGTGCACCACTCACCCTTTTTTCCCTCATCATTCTAGGAATTCACCTCATCCTTCATAGACCCATCCGCTGACACGTCCACTCCCAAATATCTGAATACATTCACCTCCTCCATACTCTCTCCCGCCAATCTGATATATAATATATATATATAATATATATATATATTATATATTATATATATATATATATATATATATATATATATATATATATATATATATATATATAATATATAAAGAGAAGAGCCCTAAAGGGATAGCTTAAAAAATGTTGATCCCGTCTCACTAAAGTCCAGCCACTTTTGTTCTGGCTGATCCAACACACTGCAACACCTGTCCTGTTCGACACATTGTGCCAACACATAGTGTATCTCAGCATGTTTGTGTGTCACTCTAGGTTTGTGTGTGTGTGTCTCACTCTAGGTGTGTGTGTGTGTGTGTGTGTGTGTGTGTCACTCTAGGTGTGGTGTGTGTGTGTGTGTGTGTGTGTGTGTGTGTCACTCTAGGTGTGTGTGTGTCACAGTGGGTGTATGTGTTTTTGTCATAGTGGGTGTATGTGTGGTTGTCATAGTGGGTGTAATGTGTGGTTGTCATAGTGGGTGTATGTGTGGTTATCATAGTGGGTGTATGTGTGGTTGTCATAGTGGGTGTATGTGTGGTTGTCATAGTGGGTGTAGGGTGGTTGTCATAGTGGGTGTATGTGTGGTTGTCATAGTGGGTGTATGTGTGGTTGTCATAGTGGGTGTATGTGTGGTTGTCATAGTGGGTGTATGTGTGGTTGTCATAATGGGTGTATGTGTGGTTGTCGTAGTAGGTGTATGTGTGGTTGTCATAGTAGGCGTATGTGTGGTTGTTACAATGGGTGTATGTGTGGTTGTTACAGTGGGCTTATGTCTGGTTGTCATATTGGGTGCGGTACGAATCTCACTAGCTAGGTGGGTGACGACCCTGATATACAGGTCCCCTTGGCTAGGACGCTGAGGATGTATGTGTGGTTGTCGTAGTAGGTGTATGTGTGGTTGTCATAGTAGGCGTATGTGTGGTTGTTACAATGGGTGTATGTGTGGTTGTTACAGTGGGCTTATGTCTGGTTGTCATATTGGGTGCGGTACGAATCTCACTAGCTAGGTCCCCTGGCCAGGGCAGTGAAGGACCTCGAGATACAGTCCCCCTCTCTGACCAAGATAATGAGGACCCTGAGATACAGGTTCCCCTGGCCATGATAGTGAGTACCCTGAGATACAGGTCCCTCTGGCCAGGATAGTGATGGACCCTGAGATACAGGTCCCCCTGGCCAGGACAGTGAGGGAACCTGATACAGGCTCCCCATGGCTGGGATAGTGTAGGACCCTGAGATACAGGTACCTCTCGCCAGGAGTGAGGACCCTGAGATACAGGTCCCTCTGGCCAGGTCAGTGAGGACCCTAAGATACAGGTCCCCTTCCCTGGCCGGGATAGTGATGGACCCTGAGATACAGGTCCCCTTGGCCAGGACAGTGAAGGAACCTGAGATACAGGTCGTCCCCTGGCAGGGATAGTGATGGGACCCTGAGATACAGGTCCCCCTGGCCAGGACAGTGAAGTAACCTGAGATACAGGTCCCCCCTAGCCGGGATAGTGATGGACCCTGAGATACAGGTCCGTATGGCCAGGATAGTGAGGACCTTGAGATACAGGGCCCCCCCCCCTGGCCGGGATAGTGATGGACCCTGAGATACAGGTCCGTCTGGCGAGGATAGTGAGGGCCCTGAGATACAGGTCCCTCTTGCCAGGACAGTGAAGGAACCTGAGATACAGGTCCCCCTGGCCAGGATAGTGAGGACCCTGGGAAAACCCCTGGTAGCGAGGGGCAGGAACACACTTGGTCATCCACTCTAAGACCACCTCCTCTGGCTGCGATCCTCGCGGTAAATACTTCACCGAGGAACAATACCGCGCCTTCTGCAACACAAACTCTGCTTTGATGTGTAGGTCAGCTCAGCGAGAAGAGTAAGGGAGGAGTAAGAGTAAGGGTAAACTAGCGTGGAGGGCGGCCACACACACGCCGCCTCTCTCCGGTAAATACTCAGCCAGCAGTGGTGCCCTCCCACTGCAGCATCTTGAGCACGTTCACATTTCGGCCGGCCACGTAAACAAGAGGAGCTCTTTTCTCAACTTGCAGGGGGGCATTAAGGCTCTTGGGCAGGATAGAGGGGATGCCAGGTAGAGCACCTCGTCCGCCCCCGTCAACACTCCCTCTGTAGAGACGACTTTCTATACACCACGATGCTGGGTGTATAGAAAATTGCTATCCTTGTTGTCAGAAAAAAACCAAGTTTTTTACAGCTCTTGTTTAAATCTCCCACCTACACCCACACACACACACACACACACACACACACACACACACACACACACACACACACACACACACACACACACACACACACACACACAGAAGGATGTTAGGAAGTATTTCCTCAGTCTTAGGGTTGAGAGGAAGGAGGACAATCTGGAGAGTGAAGTAGTGGAAGCAAGATCAATACATAACTTTCAGAAAAGGTACGATAAGGCTCTTAGTCTAAAAACAGGCACAGAGTGGCCCTAGTAGCGACCAGCGAAGAGGCAGGAGCCAGGCGCTGTGACTCGACCCCTGCAACCACATGGAGATGCATACACACACACATACACCTTTATTTCTTCCCTGTAACACAATTGCAGCTGCCTCTATGATCCTTAAACTTAACGAGTATATTACCTCTCTCCTCTCACCCCTCTCATGACAGATCAACTGTTTCCTCTCGTCCCTCTCATAACAGTAATCTACTGTTTCCTCTCGTCCCTCTCATGACAGTGATCAACTCTTTCCTCCCATCCCTCTCACGACAGTGAATTCTGAAGGAAGTGAGAACTAGCGTCCTGGAGTACACTTGGTGGCGTCTCCCGCAGAGTGCTCCAGCTCTCAGAGTAAGGGTTTTATTCCAGCCTCCATTAGCACTCCATTCAGAGGATCACGCAAGGCTCCTCGCCGCAGATGCTCCACTTATAACTCACTCCTTCAATATGGAGGCGCGGCAATTACTTCCGTTTTGGAGGCAGGGTCTTGAGTTTTGAAGGCGCGAGTTTCTTGATATGTGTGGCACCTGTTCCAGTACATAATTACGATACATACAGTACATAGTTACAGTACATACAGTACACAGTTCCAGTGCATACAGTACATAGTTACAGTATATACAGTACACAGTTCCAGTGCATACATTACGTAGTTACAGTACACAGTTACAGTACATAGTTACAGCACCAATGGTGTTATTCTTAGGGTTTCCGGACACCACCGACAGGGTTACCAGACACCACTGACAGGGTTTCCGGACACCACCGACAGGGTTACCAGACACCACTGACAGGGTTTCCGGACACCACCGACAGGGTTACCAGACACCACTGACAGGGTTTCCAGACATTACCGACAGGGTTACCAGACACCACTGACAGGGTTTCCAGACATTACCGACAGGGTTACCAGACACCACCAACAGGGTTACCAGACATCATCGACAGGGTTTCCAGACGACACCGACAGGATTTCCAGACACCACCGACAGGGTTTCCAGAAGACACCGACAGGATTTCCAGACACCACCGACAGGGTTTCCAGACACCACCGACAGGGTTTCCAGACACCACCGACAGGGTTTCCAGACACTACTGACAGGATTTCCAGACACCACCGACAGGGTTTCCAGACACCACCGACAGGGTTTCCAGACACTACTGACAGGATTTCCAGACACCACCGATAGTTTCCAGACACCACCGACAGAGTTTTCAGACACCACCGACAGAGTTTTCAGACACCACCGACAGAGTTTTCAGACACCACCGACAGAGTTTTCAGACACCACCGACAGAGTTTTCAGACACCACCGACAGAGTTTTCAGACACCACCGACAGGGCTTCATAGTGTAAATTATGCGCAATACTGGTTATACGGTCTATAATACAATATATCTTACAACATAATACAACAGTATATCATACAACATAATACAACAGTACATCATACAACATAATACAGCAGTACATCATGCAACAAAATACAACAGCATATACAATATAATACAACAATACATCATACAACATAATAAAACAGCATATATAATATAATACAACAAAACAAAATAATACAAGAGCATTTCATACAATATAATACATCGGTTCATCATACAACATTATACAACGGTATATCATACAATATAATAGAACAATACATCATACAACATAATACAACAGTATATCATACAACATAAAACAACATTGTATCATACAACAGTATACCATACAACATAATACAACAGTATATCATACAACATAATACAACAGTGTATCATACAACAGTATACCATACAACATAATACAACAGTGTATCATACAACATAATACAACAGTGTATCATACAACATAATATAACAGTGTATCATACAACATAATACAACAGTGTATCATACAACATAATACAACAGTGTATCATACAACATAATACAGCAGTGTATCACACAACATAATACAACAGTATATCATACAACATAATACAACAGTGTATCATACAACAGTATACCATACAACATAATACAACAGTGTATCATACAACATAATACAACAGTGTATCATACAACAGTATACCATACAACATAATACAACAGTATACCATACAACATAATACAACAGTATACCATACAACATAACACAAGTGTATCATACAACAGTATACCATACAACATAATACAACAGTGTATCATACAACATAATACAACAGTGTATCATACAACAGTATACCATACAATATAATACAACAATGTATCATACAACATAATACAGCAGTGTATCATACAACAGTATACCATACAACATAATACAACAGTGTATCATACAACATAATACAACAGTGTATCATACAACATAATACAGCAGTGTATCACACAACATAATACAACAGTATATCATACAGCATAATACAACAGTGTATCATACAACAGTATACCATACAACATAATACAACAGTATACCATACAACATAATACAACAGTATACCATACAACATAATACAACAGTGTATCATACAACAGTATACCATACAACATAATACAACAGTATACCATACAACATAATACAACAGTATACCATACAACATAATACAACAGTGTATCATACAACAGTATAACATACAACATAATACAACAGTATACCATACAACATAATACAACAGTATACCATACAACATAATACATCAGTGTATCACACAACATAATACAGCAGTATATCATACAACATAACACAACAGTGTATCATACAACAGTATACCATAGAACATAATACAACAGTATACCATACAACATAATACAACAGTATACCATACAACATAATACAACAGTGTATCATACAACAGTATACCATAGAACATAATACAATAGTATACCATACAACATAATACAACAGTATACCATACAACATAATACAACAGTGTATCATACAACAGTATACCATACAACATAATACAACAGTATACCATACAACATAATACAACAGTATACCATACAACATAATATAACAGTGTATCATACAACATAATACAACAGTGTATCATACAACATAATACAACAGTATACCATACAACATAATACAATAGTGCATCATACAACAGTATACCATACAACATAATACAACAGTATACCATATAACATAATACAACAGTATACCATACAACATAATACAACAGTGTATCATACAACAGTATACCATGCAACATAATACAACAGTATACCATACAACATAATACAACAGTATACCATACAACATAATACAACAGTATACCATACAACATAATACAACAGTATACCATACAACATAATACAACAGTATACCATACAACATAATACAACAGTGTATCATACAACAGTATACCATACAACATAATACAACAGTATACCATACAACATAATACAACAGTATACCATACAACATAATACAACAGTGTATCATACAACATAATACAACAGTGTATCATACAACATAATACAACAGTATACCATACAACATAATGCAATAGTGTATCATACAACAGTATACCATACAACATAATACAACAGTATACCATACAACATAATACAACAGTATACCATACAACATAATACAACAGTATATCATACAACAGTATATCATACAACAATACAACAGTATACCATACAACTTAATACAACAGTATACCATACAACATAATACAACAGTATACCATGCAACATAATACAACAATATACCATACAAAATAATACAACAGTATACCATACAACATAATGCAACAGTGTATCATACAACATAATACAACAGTATACCATACAACATAATACAATAGTGTATCATACAACAGTGTACCATACAACATAATACAACAGTATACCATACAACATAATACAACAGTATACCATACAACATAATACAACAGTATACCATACAACATAATACAACAGTATACCATACAACATAATACAATACATCATACAATATTATACAACATTATTTTTATCATATAAAAATTCTGAGAGAAGAAATATCTTACATCAATTAATTATTAATTATTATTCAGTAAAATAATTAATGACCAAAGGTATTTTTTTCGAGAATTGTCTAATAATTAGTTAACTATTATGTAATAGATTGTTATTAATAAACTAATTAATTAATTTGCATTTAAAAAGCATTAATTTGTATATTACTAATTAATTAATTAATTAATATTCATTAATTCATTAACTGATTAATTACTAAATAATAAATTACCAATTAATTGCTAATAAAGTAAATCACTAATTAATAAATTACTAGTTATTAAATTATTAACCGATTAATTACTTATTACTAAATTAATACTAATTACTTATTACGAATTAATACTAATAAATTATTAAATTATAAATACCTAATTAATTAATTATTAATAAAGGAAATTACTAATTAATTACTATTTAATATGTTAGCATTTAATTAATTACTAAATAATAAATTACTAATTAATAAATTACTAATTAATCACTGACGAATAAATTACAAAATTACCTATTACTAAATTACAGTTTACTTCAATATTTAAAGTATTAAATTGCAAAATTAATAATTTTCCCAGAAAATTGTTAAATAAATAATTATTAATCATTTAGTAAACACTACGTTGCTAAACAATCACGAAATTACGAATTAGAAAAGTAATTACGTTTTGAATTTATAGTTGATAAATTACAAATAACAGAGATGAAGAAGATGAGTTATTCAATGTGATTTTGTTAAGTAATTTTTTAGAAGTTATTATTTTTCTTCATTATTATTATTATTATTATTTTTTTTTTTTTTAACACGTTGGCCGTTTGCCACCAAAATAATGGCCCCCAACCCTCCAATAAAAAAAACTCTTTCATCATCATTCAACAGTTTCACCATCACTCATATATAATCACTGTCTTTGCAGAGGCGCTCAGATACGACAGTTTAGATGTCCCTCCAAACTGCCAATATCCCAAACCCCTTCTTTAAAGTGCAGGCATTGTATTTCCCATTTTCAGGACTCAAGTCTGGCTAACCGGTTTCCCTGAATCCATGCTCACACTCCAACAGATCGTCAGGTCCCAAAAACCATTTGTCTCCACTCACTCTTATGTAACACGCTCACGCATGCTTGCTGGAAGTCCAAGCCCCTCGCCTACAAAACCTCCTTTACCGCCTCCCTCCAACCTTTTCGAGGACGACCCCTACCCCGTCTTCCTTCCCCTACAGATTTATACGCTCTCCATGTCATTCTACTTTGTTCGATTCTCTCTAAATGACCAAACCACCTCAACAACCCTTCTTCAGCCCTCTGGCTAATACTTTTAGTAACTTCACACCTCCTCCTTATTTCCACACTACGAATTCTCTGCATAATATTTACACCACACATCTCCTTAGACAGGACATCTTTACTGCCTCCAACCGCCTCCTCGCTGCAGCATTTACAACCCAAGCTTTACACCCATATAAAGGTGTTGGTATCACTATACTCTCGTACATTTCCTTCTTTGCCTCCATGGATAACGTTTTTTGTCTCCAAAGATACCTCAACGCATCACTCACCTTTTTTCCTTCATCAATTCTATGATTAACCTCATCCTTCATAGACCCAAATATCTGAAAACATTCACTTCTTCCATACTCCCTCTCTCCAATTTGATATCCAATTTTTCTTTATCTAAATCATTTGATACCCTCATCACCTTACTCTTTTCTATGTTCACTTTCAATTTTCTACCTTTACACACACTCCCAAACTCGTCCACTAACCTTTGCAACTTTTCTTTAGAATCTCCCATAAGCACAGTATCATCAGCAAAAAGTAACTGTGACAACTCCCATTTTGTATTTGATTCCCCATAATTTAATCCCACCCCTCTCCCCAACACCCTAGCGTTTACTTCTTTTACAACCCCATTTATAAATATGTTGAACAACCATGGTGACATTACACATCCTTAACTAAGACCTACTTTTACTGGGAAGTAATCTCCCTATTTCCTACACACCTTAACCTGAGCCTCAATATCTTCACAAAAACTCCTTACGGCATTTAGTAACTATCTGTTCAATGCACTTGCAACATCTGCCACATTGCTCCTGTATCCACTCTATCATATACCTTTTCTAAATCCATAAATACAATGAAAACTTCCCTACCTTTATCTAAATACTGTTCACATATATGCTTCGATGTAAATACTTGATCTACACATCCCCTACCCACTATAAAGCCTCCTTGCTCATCCGCAATCCTGCTCTCTGTCTTGCCTCTAATTCTTTCAATAATAACCCTATCATACCCTTTACCTGGTATACTCAGTAAACTTATTCCCTTATAATTTTTACAATCTTTTATGTCTCCCTTCCCTTTATATAAAGGAATTATACATGGTCTCTCAATACCTAAGTACCTTCCCTTCTTTCATACATTTATTAAACCAAAATACCAACCACTCCAACACTATATCCCCCCCTGCTTTTAACATTTCTGTCATGATCCCGTCAGTTCCAGCCGCTTTACCCCCTTTCATTCTACGTAATGCCTCACGCACCTCCCCCACACTCACATCCTGCTCTTCTTCACTCCTAAAAGATGATATACCTCCCTGGCCAGTGCATGAAATTACCGCCTCCCTTTCTTCCTCAACATTTAAAAGTTCCTTAAAATATTCCCACCATCTACCCAATAACTCTAGCTCCCTATGTACTAACTCACCTACTCTGTTTTTAACTGACAAATCCATTCGTTCCTTAGCTTTTTTAACTTGTTTATCTTCCACTTACCAGTAATCTTGCTGTTTCACCCACGTACCAGTAACCCTGCTGTTTCACCCACGTACCAGTAACCCTGCTGTTTCACCCACGTACTAGTAACCCTGCTGTTTCACCCACGTAAGTGACCTCGCTGTTTCACCCACGCAGTTTTCGCACCATCTCTACAAGGTATTAAATACACAATAGTGTACTAGCGATACTCGTTCTAATATTTTTTGCACTAACTGTCTTACGAATGGAAAGGAGTTAGTAGCTACTATAATTAGTGCATTGCTGAAAGCACTAATTATGTTAATATTATTATTGTTATTATTATTATTATTATTATTATTATTATTATTATTATAATAATCAAAACCAAGCGCTAAACCTACAAGGGTCACACAGCGCTGAGGATAGAGTGTAGGAAGCTAAGAGTGTACTAACTAAATGTGTTGCTCCTCGTTGTGGCGCTGCGGAGTGGAAGCCTCGTTGTGGCGCTGCGGAGTGGAAGCCTCGTTGTGGCGCTGCGGAGTGGAAGCCTCGTTGTGGCGCTGCGGAGTGGAAGCCTCGTTGTGGCGCTACGGAGTGGAAGCCTCGTTGTGGCGCTGCGGAGTGGAAGCCTCGTTGTGGCGCTGCGGAGTGGAAGCCTCGTTGTGGCGCTGCGGAGTGGAAGCCTCGTTGTGGCGCTGCGGAGTGGAAGCCTCGTTGTGGCGCTGCGGAGTGGAAGCCTCGTTGTGGCGCTGCGGAGTGGAAGCCTCGTTGTGGCGCTGCGGAGTGGAAGCCTCGTTGTGGCGCTGCAGAGTCGAAGCCTCGTTGTGGCGTGCGGAGTGAAGCCTCGTTGTGGCGCTACGGAGTGGAACCTCGTTGTGGCGCTGCGGAGTGGAAGCCTCGTTGTGGCGCTGCGGAGTGGAAGCCTCGTTGTGGCGCTGCAGAGTCGAAGCCTCGTTGTGGCGCTGCAGAGTGGAAGCTTGGTTCCACAAGGCACAGTACTCGCCCCCATCTTATTCCTTATCCTCATATCAGACATAGACAGAGATATACACCACAGCACCGTATCATCCTTTGCGGATGATACTAGGATCTGCATGAGGCTGTCATCTGCTGAGGACGCGGTTAACCTCCAAGAAGATATAAACAAAGTTTTCCAGTGGGCAACGGTAAACAATATGATGTTCAATGAGGACAAATTCCAACTACTCCGTTATAGAAAACTGGAGGAGATAATAACTAGAACAGAGTATACTACTGACTCCGGCCATACAATAGAGCGGAAAAAATAATGTAAGGGACCTGGGAGTAGTAATGTCTGAGGATCTCACTTTCAAGGATCACAACAGTGCCACGATCGCACGTGCAAAGAAAATGATAGGATGGATAATGAGAACTTTCAAAACGAGAGATGCCAAGCCAATGATGATCCATTTCAAATCACTTGTTCTCTCTAGGCTGGAATACTGCTGTACATTAACATCTCCATTCAAAGCAGGTGAAATCGCAGATCTAGAGAGTGTACAGAGATCCTTTACTGCACGTATAAGTTTTGTCAAGCACCTTAACTACTGGGAACGCTTGGAAGCACTTGAGTTGTACTCGTTGGAACGCAGGAGGGAGAGATATATCATAATCTACACTTGGAAAATCTTTGAAGGAATGGTCCCAAATGTGCACACAGAAATCACTCCCTACGAAAGTAAAAGACTGGACAGGCGATGCAAAATGCCCCAATAAAAAGTAGGGGCACCATTGGTACACTAAGGGAAAACACCATAAGTGTCCGGGGCCCAAAACTGTTCAACAGCCTCCCATCAAGCATTAGGGGAATTGCCAATAAGCCACTGGCTGCCTTCAAGAGAGAGTTGGACAGATACCTAAAGTCAGTGCCGGATCAGCCGGGCTGTGGCTCGTACGTTGGACTGCGTGCGGCCAGCAGTAACAGCCTAGTTGATCAGGCCCTGATCCATCAGGAGGCCTGGTCATGGACCGGGCCGCGGGGGCGTTGATCCCCGGAATAACCTCCAGGTAACCTCCAGGTAACCTCCAGGTAACCAGGTGGCGCTGCGGAGTGGAAGCCTCGTTGTGGCGCTGCGGAGTGGAAGCCTCATTGTGGCACTGCGGAGTGGAAGCCTCATTGTGGCACTGCGGATTGGAAGCCTCATTGTGGCACTGCGGAGTGGAAGCCTTGAAAGCCCTGAGGAGGTGATGACTACTGTTAATCCTTTCTTGATTCTTCTCTTATGGGCGAGAATAAACGAACCCCGAACAGGAGTGCGTTGTTAAATCTGTTTAGTGATACTCCCAGGAAAGTTAAGTTGTTGTCCTCCTTCTGTAGAGTGGTGAACTTAATAGTTTGTTGTCCTGCTCTAGAATGAACTTAATAGTTTGTTGTCCTGCTCTAGAATGAACTTAATAGTTAGTTGTCCTGCTCCTGCCACGGAGGGAACATAACACCAGGTTCCAGAGTGTTGGTGTTGAGATCATCACATACTTAAACACTCGGTTTTTTTTTAATATAATTTTTGGGTGCACAGTATTACCTATGTGTGGCCAGTTATCTCAGTGTGGCCAGCACTAGCGTCTCTGTGTGGTCATGACAGTTATCTCAGTGTGGCCAGCACTAGCGTCTCTGTGTGGTCATGACAGTTATCTCAGTGTGGCCAGCACTAGCGTCTCTGTATGGTCATGACAATTATCTCATTGTGGCCAGCACTAGCGTCTCTGTGTGGTCATGACAGTTATCTCAGTGTGGCCAGCACTAGCGTCTCTGTGTGGTCATGACAGTTATCTCAGTGTGGCCAGCACTAGCGTCTCTGTGTGGTCATGACAGTTATTTCAGTGTGGCCAGCACTAGCGTTCCTGTGTGGTCATGACAGTTATCTCAGTGTGGCCAGCACTAGCGTCTCTGTATGGTCATGACAATTATCTCAGTGTGGCCAGCACTAGCGTCTCTGTGTGGTTATGACAGTTATCTCAGTGTGGCTAGCACTAGCGTCTCTGTGGTCATGACAGTTATCTCATTGTGGCCAGCATAGCGTCTCTGTGTGGTCGATGACAGTAATCTCAGTGTGGCCAGCACTAGCGTCTCTGTGTGGTCATGACAGTTATCTCAGTGTGGCCAGCACCAGCGTCTGTGTGTGGCCATAGAGGTTCTCCATCACGGGGGTGCGTCGTGAGTGCCCGGTGGGCGCGCCCCCACGGGGAAGCTGGAGTCGAGTAGGGCCTGTGTCCCATGGTGGGGAGCGCTGTGCTGGTTCTTCAAGAGTGGTACCTTTTATTCCTAGCAGCCCGACAGCGCCGTCGGGAGGGGCCATCGCCTGGCCGTAGGGGGCCCGCAAGGCGTGGTCAGTTCAAGAGGGATTGTCCGTTGTTTCCTTATGAATGCCCGGGAGAAAGTGGCGAAGAACTCGCATGATTGGCCCATGATTCCGAAATCTCGAAGCTTCGTTGAAGAAGAGCCAGATACTGAAGGTGCTTTTAGAGACCTTTGGTGGTCCTCAGACCGTGACATGGGGGGCCCTGACTTTTTTATTTGAATTAGTATTGGTCTATTGGAACTCTAAGTGATTAGAGGTCACCTAAGGTGCTTTCTCTGCTCTATTCTGATGTACTGGCGACGGTTGGAGCTTGTATGGTGGTAGTGTAAAATGCGTAGTGGTTGATCTAATGTTTATACCAGAATAGTATTGTTGTGGGTCAGCTGTGCTGTTTGTGCTGTGTGTGTATGATGTATGTAGGTGTCGCATGTTTGTTGCGTGTCACTGTTGTGTGTATTATGCATTTGTGTTGTGTGTCTATGTTACCCCTCTATTTGAAGTTGTGCTGTACGTTTGTGCTGTGTGTCTGCATTAACTCTCTGTGGAAGAGACTATTTCTAGCCTGTGTGTCTGTGCTAACCTTCTTGGTTAACCACTTGCAAAGTTATCACTTTAAGGTTAACGAGGTCTTCAAGAAATCTTAGTGAAATGAACGATGAAATTTCTCCAACACGGAGAATATTTTTTATTAACCCTCTTCTTCAGTCATTCCTGACCGAAGTTCTCCCGAAGCTCATGCCACAATATAAAATAGCCCTCTCATTCCCCTGGCATTTTGAAAGCAAACAACAAAAACGAAAAGTTTTCGTATACGTAATACTTTTCTCTAGGATATGAAAGGATAATGTTGCCAGGTATTATTCAGCGACGTTAATAACGTGGATCTTCACAAGGCGGGAGTGCATCATTACACGTGCTGGCCGCACTCTGAGTTTTATGTCTGAATCTAAAGGGGGTAAAACTAATTCAGTCTTTTGATATACATTTTAAATAAATATATTTCTTTTTTTATAGTCTTTTGTCGTGGGTCTTGCGACGAATACTGTAGTTATGTAGATTACACTGGTATGAATGTCTCCTTGACATGTGGACTGCACTTCTGCCTCATGTTCTCAGTTGATGGATCAAACGCAGAAGCTTTCAGCTCTGAAGCACCCCTCTTGTGACAGCTCGTCTGAACAATTACTCCACTCGAGATTCGTAGAACCTATGTAAACGTCAATCTCGAAGAATCTCCAACTCTTTCTTGGGCAAACAATTGAGGCGGCCGGTGGTTCTGCGAAGTGGTCTTGTAGCCGACTCGAGCCTACTCGCCCTAACGCTAATGGTTCTTGGAGTCCTCCAGGCGGGCTCCAGCCAGGCCACACCAAAACCTCCAACCAATTAAGGGACAAAACATTCCTCCGCATGAATAGATGATATGCGGCAACATTGTAAATAACTGTATCAACTCGAGGGTGTTTCATAACGTTGAAAAGTAAAAAAAAAAACATGTCCTGGAATGCAAATGAAAGCAGGGAGACGACCGCCCTCACCCGCTACGAGCACCTCCACTCGACGCCCTCACAAGGACGGTTGAGCCCACCCGATTGGTTGTTATCTCCTTTGTCCCACCAATCATGGAGATCCAGTCAATCACAAGGCAAACTCTCGACATGCCACGATAAACGCTGCAAGCGCTGTCACGGAAACTCAAAAGCCTTCATCGCGGCAGCCGTCCGGGATTACTGAGGACATGAAGGAGGGTCAGGAGGAGGAGGAGGAGGAGGAGAGAGAATAGCTGGACTACGAGAGTACTGTAGAAACAACACTGTTTCCCTGTAGCTTCTGATAAAGTTTGTATGTGAAGTATCCTAGAAATACATGATCAACATTATTATTCTCTTTAGGGAAATCGCCTGAGGGATGGAAGTAATCAGGTGTAATTCAAGAAAGGGAAGGGTTGCTTCAGTTCCTTGGACCAAAAGCCCTTCACCGGCATGAAACTTCCCTTGAAGGGGCCTAGGAATTCAAAACTGAAATACAGTTTACATTCTCTTTAGAGATTTCGATGAGTGGTACACAGTTTTAAGCAATTTCGTGTTGATCTGTGTAGGAGACCAAAGTGAGCTCATACCAGCCACATTATCAACAATTCTTCAACACAACTCCGTCCACTACTCGTATCCCATTCCCGAGTGCACCTAGACGGTGCTGAGTGCAGGTTCAGCCAAGACAAACACACCGCTAGTCGGCATCAACATGGGCTGCGGGAGCCGGCTGCATCCTTCATCAATAGCGTCTCCAGCGCCTCCGTCCCCCGACAGCGCCTCCGTCACTCACCCTCTCCAAACACTAGCCAGTCAAGCTCCTCCTCATCAACAGCAACAACAGCAGGTGTCTCCATGATGACACCACTATCCGCTTATCAAATCAAATCAACTCGGTCTCGGTAAATTCGAGCAAAACACGCCCTCACGCGCGGCATCGAGTCCTCTTGGCGGCCTCTTGCGTACCCGTCATCAAATACTTGGCATGCCCTTGACGTGGAGGAGCTGGGCTGTGCCGGGGTGGCGGACCTCCACCCCAAGTGGGCTTACTGGGGTGGGGGAACGTGGAGGGCACTGGAGCTGGGCTGAAGCTACGAGATGGCCAGGGAGAGTACCAGGACGGACTGAGGACTGAGACCACGGGAAAGGGACAGAGAGTGGGATCACAGGGAAGGGCAGTAAAGTGGGATCATAGGGAAAGACAGTGAAGTGAGACCATTAGGAAAGGGCAGTGAGTGGGACCATAGGAAGGGACAGTGAGCGGGACCATAGTGGAAGACAGTGACAAGGAGACACATAGGGAAGGACAGTAGTGGGACCACAGGAAGGGACAAGTGAGGGGACATAGGGACAGGACAGGAAGTGAGACCATAGGCGATGGGCCAAGAACAGATGGATTATAGGGAAGGGGAAAGAATGGAACACAGGGACAGAGGGACACGAAAGGGGACATAGGAGGACAGTGGGTGGCAGGACAAGGAGAGGACACAGTGGGACTAGAGAAGGATTGTACAGGTGGACAAAAGAGGACAAGAAAGAGTGGACATCAAGGACAGGGAGCAAGAAGGTGGATAAAGGGACAGAGACCAGTAAAGTGGGGACACAGGAAAGACAGGTGAGCGGACAGTGAATGACAGAACAGTGAGTTGGACAGAAGGGACTACAAGTGAACTACGGACCAGAGGAGACATGTGGTACAAAGGGAGACAGATGAAAGGGACAAACAGGGAACAGAGGTGAACACAGGGACAGAGGAGGACACAGAACAGAGTGGAGACACAGGGACAGAGAGGGACCACAGGAAGACCAGAGGGGAACACAGGGACAGAGTGAGGACCCACAGAACAGAGTGGAACACAGGGACAGATGAGGACCACAGGAACAGAGGTGGAACACAGGGACACAAGGAGGACCACACGACATGAGGACGGGCAAACAGGAACAGGACAGAGGGACACAGGGACAGAGAAGGGACAGGACAGTGGGACCAGGAAGGACGGAGAGGACGAGGGACACAGGGACAGATGAGGACACAGGAACAGAGTGGAACACAGGGACAGAGGAGGACCACACGAACAGAGTGGAACACAGGGACAGAGGAGGACCACACGAACAGAGTGGAACACAGGGACAGAGGAGGGACACAGGGACAGAGGAGGGACACAGGGACAGAGGAGGGACACAGGGACAGAGAGGACCACAGGGACAGAGGAGGACACAGGACAGATGATGGACACACGGAACAGAGGGAACACAGGGACAGAGGAGGGACACAGAACAGAGTGGAACACAGGGACAGAGGAGGGACACAGGGACAGAGGAGAAGGGACAGAGGAGGACAGGGACAAGGAGGGACACGGAGACAGAGGAGGACACAGGGACAGATGAGGGACACAGGAGACAGAGGGAGGACACAGGGACAGAGGAGGGGACCACACGGACAGAGGTGGAACACAGGGACAGAGGAGGGACACACGACAAGAGGGACACAGGGACAGAGGAGGGACACAGGGACAGAGGAGAGGACACAGGGACAGATGAAGGACACAGGAACAGAGGGGAACACAGACAGATGAGGACACGGACAGAGAGTGGACACAGGGACAGAGGAGGGACCAGGACAGAGGAACAGAGGGACACAGAGGGACAGAGAGGAGGGACACAGGAACAGAGTGGAACACAGGGACAGAGGAGGGACACAGGGACAGAGGAGAGACACAGGGACAGAGGAGGGACACAGGGAAAGAGGAGGGACACAGGACAGAGGAGGGACACGACAGGAGGGACACGGGACAGGAGGGACCACAGGAACAGAGTGGAACACAGGGACAGAGGAGGACACAGGAACAGAGTGGACACAGGGACAGAGGAGGACACAGGGACAGAGGAGGGACACGGGACAGAGGAGGGACACAGGGGAGAAAGAGGGACACAGGGACAGAGGAGGGACACAGACAGAGGAGACGGACACAAAGGGACAGGACAGAGGAGGGACACGACGGGAGGACACGGGACAGAGGAGGGACACAGGGACAGAGGAGGGACACAGGACAGAGGAGGGACAGGCAGAGGGGACACAGGGACAGAGGAGGAACACAGAGGGAACAGAGGAGGGACACGGACAGAGGAGGACAAGGGACAGAGGAGGACACAGGGACAGATGAGGGGCACAGGGACAGAGGAGGGACAACAGGGACAGAGGAGGGTACACGGGACAGAGGAGGGACACAGGGACAGAAGAGGGACACGGACAGAGGAGGACACGGGGACAGAGGAGGGACACAGGGGACAGAGGAGGGACACAGGGACAGAGGAGGGACACAGGGAAGGGGAGGACACGGGACAAGGAGGGACACAGGGACAGAGGAGGGACACAGGGACAGAGGAGGGACACAGGGACAGAGGAGGGACACAGGGACAGAGGAGGGACACAGGGACAGAGGAGGGACACAGGGACAGAGGAGGGACACAGGGACAGAGGAGGGACACAGGGACAGAGGAGGGACACAGGACAAGGAGGACACAGAAGAGGAGGGATCAAAGAAACAGTTCTGGTAGCTGGAAGAACTTATAAAACTGGGAACCTGCTTTGAATGGTCACCAGACTGGTCTCAGACCTTGGTTAAGTAGACCGTAAGTGAAGCCTGGCTGAGAGACAGAGAGAGAGAGAGAGAGAGAGAGAGAGAGAGAGAGAGAGAGAGAGAGAGAGAGAGAGAGAGAGAGAGAGAGAGGAGAGAGGAGAGAGAGAGAGAGAGAGAGAGAGAGAGAGACAGAGATAGAGACAGAGAATCTTCAAAATTTCTTTCTCTAAAATTCTAAAATACAAAATCTGTCGTTATATCACGTCAAAAAATTAATGTTCACTTCCACTAATATTTTGACGTATTAAGCATTTTCATGATTTTTTTTTTCTTATGGAAATTAAGATTTTAGTTAATTCTAAAAATCTTAATTTCAATACCAAAAAAAAAAAAATTATGAAAGTGTTTTAAACATCACAATATCACTATTATATATATATATATATATATATATATATATATATATATATATATATATATATATATATATATATATATATAATATATATATATATATATATATATATAATATATATAATAAAGTTTAAAGAAAGAATTTTTAAGGATTTTTTTTTGGGAAATTCTATTATAAATTTTCCACATTTCATTTTTGATTCATTTACTGTTAGTTCAGTACAAATATGATTATTAAATATATATCTGTAAGTGACATATTTTGCTGTGTTTCATTTATGGCAAGACTGAAGTCTGAGGAAGTCTTAGTAGAAGTGGGAAGTCTGAGGAAGTCTTAGTAGAAGTGGGAAGTCTGAGGAAGTCTTAGTAGAAGTGGGAAGTCTGAGGAAGTCTTAGTAGAAGTGGGAAGTCTGATGAAGTCTTAGTAGAAGTGGGAAGTCTGAGGAAGTCTTAGTAGATGGAAAGTGTATGGAAGTGTTAGATGATTGTGAGTTGTGACGTCTTCAGTAGAAGTGGAAATCTGAGGAAATCTTAGTAGGAATGGAGAAGTCTGAGGAAGTCTTAGTAGAATAAGATTGAAAGGAGTCTATGGGAGAAGTGGAGAGGACAGTTAGTAGGAATTGAGATCTTAAGGAAGGGAGGAAACCTAAGAGGGAATGAGGAGTCCAAAGGACATGCGAAGAGCAAAGGGAGAAATAACAGAAGAGGACCAAGGGAGAAATAAGAGAAGAGGATCAAAGAGGAGAAATAAGAGAAGAGATCAAAGAGAGAAATAGAGAAGAGGACCAAAGGGAGAAATAAGAGAAGAGGCCAAAGGGAGAAATAAGAGAAGAAGATCAAAGAGAGAAATAAGAGAAGAGGATCAAAGGAGAAAATAAGAGAAGAGGACCAAAGGGAGAAATAAGAGAAGAGGACCAAAGGGAAAATAAGAGAAGAGGGCCAAAGGGAGAAATAAGAGAAGAAGATCAAAGAGAGAAATAAGAGAAGAGGATCAAAGAGAGAAATAAGAGAAGAGGACCAAAGGGAGAAATAAGAGAAGAGGGCCAAAGGGAGAAATAAGAGAAGAGGGCCAAAGGAAGAAATAAGAGAAGAGGACCAAAGGGAGAAAAAAGAGAAGAGGACCAAAGGGAGAAATAAGAGAAGAGGACCAAAGGGAGAAATAAGAGAAGAGGGCCAAAGGAAGAAATAAGAGAAGAGGACCAAAGGGAGAAATAAGAGAAGAGGACCAAAGGGAGAAATAAGAGAAGAGGGACAAAGGGAGAAATAAGAGAAGAGGACCAAAGGGAAAAAAGAGAAGAGGACCAAAGGGAGAAATAAGAGAAGAGGACCAAAGGGAGAAATAAGAGAAGAGGGCCAAAGGGAGAAATAAGAGAAGAGGACCAAAGGGACAAATAAGAGAAGAGGACCAAAGGGAGAAATAAGAGAAGAGGACCAAAGGGAGAAATAAGAGAAGAAGGCCAAAGAGAGAAATAAGAGAAGAGGACCAAAGGGAGAAATAAGAGAAGAGGGACAAAGGGATAAATAAGAGAAGAGGACCAAAGGGAGAAATAAGAGAAGAAGGCCAAAGGGAGAAATAAGAGAAGAGAACAAATGGAGGAATAAGAGACGAGGAGCAAAGAGAGGATGGACAAAGGGAGGAATAACAGGGGAGGAGAGAAGGGAGGAATAAGATGGAAGTAATGGGTGTGGGGAGAAAGGAATGGGGAGAAGGGAAGTGAGGGGAAGGGGGTGAGAAAGGCTTGTGGGAAGGGGCTGGGAGGAAGGGATAAGGAGGGAAGGAGGTAAGGGAGGCGCAGGGGGAGTGGGTGCAGGGAGGGGGTACAAAGGAATGGGTGCATGGTAGGGATGTAAGGGGAGGGGTGCTAGAGATGGGGTGCATTGGGGATGTTTTACTTAAAGAAGGGGTGCATGGGGAGGGGGAGCAGGAGAAGGGTGCAGGGGAAAAAGGTGCATGGGAAGGGGGTGCATGGGTGATGGAGTATAGGAAGAGGGGGGTAGGGTGAAAGGGTACAGGGGAAGGTGGGTGCAGGGGGAGGTGGTGCAGGGGGAGGTGGTGCAGGGGGAGGTGGTGCAGGGGGAGGTGGTGCAGGGGGAGGTGGTGCAGGGGGAGGTGGTGCAGGGAGAGGTGGTGCAGGGGAGGTGATGCAGGGGGAGGTGGTGCATGGGGGAGGTGGTGCAGGGGGAGGTGGTGCAGAGGGAGGTGGTGCAGTTGGAGTGTGGTGCGATGGAGGGAGGTGGTGAGAGGAGAGGATGAGAGAGGGGGAGAGGTAGAAGAGAGAAGTTAGAGAGAGAGAGAGAGAGGACACTGAGAGGAGAGAAGAGAGAGAGAGAGGAGAGAGAGAGAGAGAAGAGAGAGAGAGAGAGAGAGAGAGGAGAGAGAGAGAGAGAGAGAGAGAGAGAGAGAGAGAGAAGGAGGAGAGGAAGAGAGAGAGAGAGAGAGAGAGAGAGAGAGAGGAGAGAGAGAGAGAGAGAGAGAGAGAGAGAGAGAGAGAGAGAGAGAGAGAGAGAGAGAGAGAGAGAGAGAGAGAGATGACATTTAACTCTTGCTTTCTGAATTCAATAATCCTGAACACTGGAAACGAATTGGAAAATAAAAACTCTTGCTTGTCTTTCCACGAGTCTGTCTTGGTTGACTGATTGACTGATTGATTGACTGCTTGGTTGATTGAATGACTGCTTGGTTCATTGAGTGATTGGCTGCTTGGCTGATTGATTGATTGGCTGTTTAGTTGATTGGTTGATTGGCTGCTGGTTGATTGATTGATTGACTGCTTGGATGATTGATTGACTGTTTGATTGATTGACTGTCTGATTGACTGACTGACCGACTGCTTGGTTATTGACTGATGCGTCTGTGTGTGTGTGTGTGTGTGTGTGTGCACTCACCTATTTGTGGTTGCAGGGGTTAATTCATAGTTCCTGGCCCCGCCTCTTTGCTGGACGCTACTTGGTCCACTCTCTCCCTGCTCCATGAGTTTTATCATACCTCTTCTTAAAGCTATGTATGAATCCTGCTTCCACTACATCACTCTCCAGATTGTTCCACTTCCTGAAAACTCTATGACTGAAGAAATACTTCCTAACATCCCTGTGACTCACCTGAATGTTCAGCTTCCAGCTGTGACTCCTTGTTGCTGTGTTCCATCTCTGGAACACTCTGTCCCTATCCACCCTGTCAATTCCTCCCAGCATTACATATGTCGTTACCATGTCCTCCCTGTCTCTCCTGACCTTCATTGTCGTCAGGTTGATTTTCTTTATTATTTCCTCGTATGATATGCCCAATAGCTCCGGGACAAGTCTTATTGCAAACCTTTGCACTCTCTCTAATTTTTTGACGTGCTTGACTAGGTGTGGGTTCCACACTGGTGCTGCATACTCCAATACGGGCCTGACGTACATTGTGTACAGGGTCCTGAACGACTCCTTTACTGAGGTGTCGGAACGCTATTCTTAGGCTTACCAGGCGCCCATGTGCTGCAACAGTTATTTGATTGATGTGCGCCTCAGATGTGCTCGCTGTTAGACACACTCCGAGATCCTTTTACCTTGTGTCAGGTTTGCAGTTTTTATCCCCCCTAGCCTGTACTCTGTCTGTGGTCTTCTCTAACCTTCTCCAGTGTGTGTATGTGTGTGTACTCACCTAGTTGTGGTGTGTGTGTGTGTGTGTGTGTGTGTGTGTGTGTGTGTGTGACTGGATATACAGGCGATTAAGTGGATAACACTCTAAATACTTGGATGACTCTCTCACTCTCTCTCTCTCCTCCTGGCTAACTGGATGATTGATTGATTGAATGACTAATCGATTGGTTAAATGCATCGCAATTGTGAAATATTGCCCTGTAAGTCACCCCCTCCCTGGAGGGGGTGGAGGATTGAGGGCGGAGAGTGGAGGTTGGAGGATGGAATATGTCTCTCCCGTTGCTTGGTAATACAGAGTGAATGTCTCTGTTCGGGAGTATTCACTCTGCGTGAGTGCTGGCGCGTCACCAAAGACGCGCAGATGCGTCATTCCACCACGACTCAGGTGCGTCACCCCTGTCAGAAGGCTAGTTGACCTCCTGGACTCAGATGTGTTGATTCTGTGAGGTTGCAGGTGTTTGGGCAGAGACTGCCAGCACAGAAATGCTAATCGAAGTTGTTTAGGAAGACATTTATGTTGTGCGTCTTGTGACGTGTTGTTGTGCGTCTTGTGACGTGTTGTTGTGTGTCTTGTGACGTGTTGTTGTGCGTCTTGTGACGTGTTGTTGTGCGTCTTGTGACGCGATGTTATATAAGGATGTTACGTAATGTTGAGGTAGATTAGGGAAGATGTGGGGTGCTAGATTTTATGTCTATGTGTGAGATGTTGAGCTGTGTTGGGCGATGTTGAAGAATGTTGAAGGAGATGAAGCAACATGATGAATGATAACACAAATATATTAGAAGATGATAACGAGATGACCGAAGAGACAGTTTCATAGAAGGGAACAGAAAAAAAGTGAGAGGAAGGATGACAGGAATTATGAGAGGAATTATGACAGGAATTACGACAGGAATGTTGACATTGACAGGAATGATAACGGGAATGGTTACAGGAATATTGATAGGAATGATGACTGGAATTATGACAGGAATACTGACAGGAATGATGACATGAATATTGACAGGAATAGTGACAAGAATGATGACAGGAATATTAACAGGAGTGGTGACAGGAACTATGACAGGAATACTAATAGGAATAATAACCGGAATAATGATAGGAATAATAGCATGAACAATGACAGGAATACTGCGAGAAATACCAACAGCAATGATGATCTAAGTGATAAAATCAATACTGTCTGTTGAAGGATAACAGGAATAGTGACTGCAGTGATAAGAGGATTGTTGAGGGGAATGCTGTCAGGAGTCGTGAGGGGAAGTGAGGGGAAATACCGACAGGAATGCCAGCAGGAATGTCCCATGAAACTCAACCTAATGTCACGACGTATTAAGCTCCTCCACACACCGTAACATCACAATAAATATCAGGATTTTGTCATCAATTAAATCTCGACTTTTTACGTGTGTCTGGTGTGCTGCAGGAGAGGACGGGAGAGAGGAAGCTTTGGCTTCACTGACAAAGAGTTTTTCACGTATCCGGAGATTAGCAGAGATTCAAAACAGTTTTTCACATATCCAGAGAAATTTGTAGTGACTCAATGCAGTATTTCTTTCGCCTTATTAGTGGATCCAGTGATTTAATCTATTTTGATTCCTCCAGGACTCGAACTCAGCACTAATTGAGGCTCAGAAAATATTCAGCCTACAAGAAAATACTAAGTCTCGACTTTGTTAGGTTACAATTGCAGTTGTTAAGTTACGAGCTTATTTCTTGGGTGGCATTGAAAATTGGGTTGGGCAAATGTTTTGTTAGTGGGATGAATTGTAAAGGACCTGCCTAGTATGGGCCAACAGGCCTGCTGCAGTGTTCCTCCTTTCTTATGTTCTTATGTTCTTATGTACATCAATAATCAGCAATACACACAAGTTGATGAATAAGACTCACGTGTAATACTTGGCTATCTATGGTTAATATTGATTTCAGGTCCTCGAGTATTCTTTTATGTAAATTCTCCAATACTGAGTAACTAGTGCAGTTAACTGTATTTCTTGGGAGGGTAACTCGAAAATAAACCTAACTTAACCCAACATAACTAACACAGAATTTGCATTTAAATCAAGGTTAAGTTACGTTAGGTTTTTGCTTACCAATTGTAGGATAAATAATTGAAGTTAAGAACATTGTTGTCTCCTTAATGTAGATTTTTGGTTGTCCCGTGCCAGGTGGTGGCTCTCCCGTGCCAGGTGGTGGCTCTCCCGTGCCAGGTGGTGGCTCTCCCGTGCCAGGTGGTGGCTCTCCCGTGCCAGGTGGTGGTTTCCGTGCCAGGTGGTGCTCTCCCGTGCATGTGGGCTTCCGTGCAGTGGTGCTCTCACGTGCCGGTAGTGGCTTCCGTGCCAGGTGTGGCTTCCATGCAGGTGGTGGTCTCGTGCCAGGTGTGCTCTCCGTGCAGGTGGTGGCTCCCGTGCAAATGTGGGCTCTCCGTGCCAGTGGTGGCTTCCTTTGCCAGGTGGTGGTCATGTGTCAGAGGGGTGGCTCCATTGTAGGTGGTGGCTTCAGGCAGGGTGGCCTCCCGTGCAGTTGGTGGCCTCTGTGTCGTGGTGCTTCTCATGTGTCATGGTGGCTCCACCATGCAGTGGTGCTCTCATGTTCAGGTGGTGGCTCTCAGTGTCAGGTCGTGGCTATCCGTAGTGGTGCTTATTTTCAGTGTGCTCTCCAGTGCCAGTTCGGTGGCTTCATGTGTAGGTGGTGGTCTCCTGTGTCAGCTGGAGCTCTCGTGCGGGTGTACTTATGTGTAGGGGTGGCTCTCATGTTCAATGTGCTCTCAGTCAGGTGGTGGCTCTTCAGTCAAGGTGTGTCTCATGTGTCAGGTTGGTGGCTTCCGTGCAGTTCGTGGCTTCATAGTGTAGTAGGTGGCTCCTGTGTCAGGTGGTGGCTCTCCCGTGCCAGGTGGTGGCTCTCCTGTGTCAGGTGGTGGCTCTCATGTGTCAGGTGGTGGCTCTCATGTGTCAGGTGGTGGCTCTCCCGTGCCAGGTGGTGGCTCTCATGTGTCAGGTGGTGGCTCTCCCGTGCCAGTTCGTGGCTCTCATGTGTCAGGTGGTGGCTCTCCTGTGTCAGGTGGTGGCTCTCCCGTGCCAGGTGGTGGCTCTCATGTGTCAGGTGGTGGCTCTCATGTGCCAGGTGGTGGCTCTCCCGTGCCAGTTGGTGGCTCTCCAGTACAAGTTGGTGACCCTCCCGTGCCAGGTGGTGGATCTCCCGTGCCAAGTGGTGGCTCTCCCGTGCCAGGTGGTGGGTCTCATGTGTCAGGTGGTGGCTCTCCCGTGCCAATTGGTGGCTCTCCAGTATAAGTTGGTGGCTCTCCTGTGCCAGGTGGTGGATCTCCCGTGCCGGTTGGTGGCTCTCCCGTGCCAGATAGTGGCTATCCAGTGCCTGATGGGGGCTCTCCCATGCCAGGTGGTAGCTCTCCCGTGCCAGGTGGTGGCTCTCCCGTGCCAGGTGGTGGCTCTCCCGTGCCAGGTGGTGGCTCTCCAGTGCCTGGTGGTGGCTCTCCCGTGCCAGGTGGTGGCTCTCCAGTGCCAAATGGTTTTTGCACAATCAAGCCTCCCCTTTTCTCCCGAAAAACATCGACAGTCGAAAATAAAAACCATTTACAATATCGAAACGATTATTTCAAGGTCATCGAGTGCAAATATTTTTTCGGGTTCCCATTATCAAAAAAAAAAAAAAAAAAAACTAAAACAAAGATCTCAGGTTGTTTTTACATTTTCAAGTTAAACCGGTTTAAAAAAATCTGCGGTAGGTCTTCAAACAGACGTTGCTGCAGATTTAGCAGAAACGTGGCGCTTCACCTGTCGAAACGTTGTTGGAATGTGGAAGTACGAAATGTACCAAGCAAGACTGGTTCACTTACTACCAGTGGTGTATCAAGCAACATTGGTTCACTTACTACCAGTGATGTATCAAGCAACACTGGTTCACTTACTACCAGTGGTGTATCAAGCAACAGTGGTTCACTTACTACCAGTGATGTATCAAGCAACAGTGGTTCACTTACTACCGGCGGTGTATCAAGCAACACTGGCTCACTTACTACCAGTGGTGTATCAAGTAACACTGGTTCACTTACTACCAGTGGTGTATCAAGCAACACTGGCTCACTTACTACCAGTGGTGTATCAAGCAACACTGGTTCACTTACTACCAGCGGTGTATCAAGCAACACTGGTTCACTTACTACAAGTGGTGTATCAAGCAACACTGGTTCACTTACTACCAGTGGTGTATCAGGCTACACTGGTTCACGTACTACCAGCGGTGTATCAAGCAACACTGGCTCACTTACTACCAGTGGTGTATCAAGCAACACTGGTTCACTTACTACCAGCGGTGTATCAAGCAACACTGGCTCACTTACTACCAGTGATGTATCAAGCAACACTGGTTCGCTTACTACCAGTGGTGTATCAAGCAACACTGGTTCACTTACTTCCAGTGGTGTACCAAGTAACACTGGTTCACTTACTACCAGTGGTGTACCAAGTAACACTGGTTCACTTACTACTAGTGGTATATCAAGCAACACTGGTTCACTTACTACCAGTGGTGTATCAAGCAACACTGGTTCACTTGCTACCAGTGGTGTACAAGTAACACTGGTTACTTACTATCAGTGGTTATCAAGCAACACTGGTTCACTTACTACCAGTGGTGTATCAAGTAACACTGTTTACTTACTACAGTGGTATAAACAAGCAAATGGTTCACTTACTACCAGTGGTTATCAAGCAACACTGGTTACACTTACTACCAGTGGTGTATCAAGCAACACTGGTTCACTTACTTCCAGTGGTGTATCAAGTAACACTGGTTCACTTACTACCAGTGGTGTACCAAGTAACACTGGTTCACTTACTACCAGTGGTATACCAAGCAACACTGGTTCACTTACTACCAGTGGTGTATCAAGCAACACTGGTTCACTTACTACCAGTGGTGTATCAAGTAACACTGTTCACTTACAACCAGTGGTGTACCAAGCAACACTGGTTCACTTACTACCAGTGGTGTACCAAGCAACACTGGTACACTTACTACCAGTGGTGTATCAAGCAACACTGGTGCACTTACTATCAGTGGTGTATCAAGTAACACTGGTTTACTTACTACCAGTGGTGTACCAAGCAACACTGATTCACTTACTACCAGTGGTATATCAAGCAACACTACTTCTGCCACTACCAGTGGTGTACCAAGCAACACTGGTTCACTTACTACCAGTAGTGTACCAAGCAAAACTGGTTCACTTACTACCAGTGGTGTATGAAGCAAAACTGGTTCACTTACTGTCAGTGGTGTATCAAGTAACACTGGTTCACTTACTACCAGTGGTGTATCAAGTAACACTGGTTCACTTACTGTCAGTGGTGTATCAAGTAACACTGGTTCACTTACTACCAGTGGTGTACCAAGTAACACTGGTTCACTTACTGTCAGTGGTGTATCAAGTAACACTGATTCACTTACTACCAGTGCTGTATCAAGCAACACTGGTTTACTTACTATCAGTGGTGTATCAAGCAACACTGGTTTACTTACTACCAGTGGTGTATCAAGCAACACTGGTTTACTTACTATCAGTGGTGTAACAAGCAATATTGATTCACTTACTACCAGTGGTATATCAAGCAACACTGGTTACCTTACTACCAGTGATGTATCAAGCAACAGTACTTCTGCCACTACCAGTGGTGTCCCAAGCAACACTGGTTCACTTACTACCAGTGGTATATCAAGTAGCACTGGTTCACTTACTACATGTGATGTATCAAGCAACACTGGTTCACTTACTACCAGTGATGTATCAAGCAACACTGGTTCACTTACTACCAGTGATGTATCAAGCAACACTGGTTCACTTACTACCAGTGATGTATCAAGCAACACTGGTTCACTTACTACCAGTGTAGTATCAAGCAACACTGGTCCACTTACTACCAGTGGTGTTTCAAGCAACAGTGGTTCACTTACTACTAGTGGTGTATCAAGCAACACTGGTTCACTTACTACCAGTGATGTATCAAGCAACACTGGTTCACTTACTGCCAGTGATGTATCAAGCAACACTGGTTCACTATACTGCAGTGATGTATCAAGCAACACTGGTTCACTTACTGCCAGTGATGTATCAAGCAACACTGGTTCACTTACTACCAGTGGTGTATCAAGTAACACTGGTTAACTTACTGTCAGTGGTGTATCAAGTAACACTGGTTCACTTACTACCAGTGGTGTATCAAGCAACACTGGTTCACTTACTACCAGTGGTGTATCAAGTAACACTGGTTCACTTACTGCCAGTGATGTATCAAGCAACACTGGTTCACTTACTGCCAGTGATGTATCAAGCAACACTGGTTCACTTACTGCCAGTGATGTATCAAGCAACACTGGTTCACTTACTACCAGTGGTGTATCAAGTAACACTGGTTCACTTACTGCCAGTGATGTATCAAGCAACACTGGTTCACTTACTCCAGTGATGTATCAAGCAACACTGGTTCACTTACTGCCAGTGGGTGTATCAAGCAACACTGGTTCACTTACTACCAGTGGTGTATCAAGTAACACTGGTTCACTTACTGCCAGTGGTGTATCAAGCAACACTGGTTCACTTACTACCAGTGGTGTATCAAGTAACACTGGTTCACTTACTGCCAGTGATGTATCAAGCAACACTGGTTCACTTACTGCCAGTGATGTATCAAGCAACACTGGTTCACTTACTGCCAGTGATGTATCAAGCAACACTGGTTCACTTATCCAGTGATGTATCAAGCAACACTGGTTCACTTACTACCAGTGGTGTATCAAGAACACTGGTTCACTTACTGCCAGTGATGTATCAAGCAACACTGGTTCACTTACTACCAGAGTATCAAGCAACATGGTTCACTTATACCAGTGGTATCAAGCAACACTGGTTCACTTACTACCAGTGGTGTATCAAGTAACACTGGTTCACTTACTACCAGTGGTATATCAAGCAACACTGGTTCACTTACTACCAGTGGTGTATCAATCAACACTGGTTCACTTACTACCAGTGGTGTATCAAGTAACACTGGTTCACTTACTACCAGTGGTTATCAAGCACTGGTTCATTACTACAGTGGTGTACCAGTAACACTGTTCACTTACTACAGTGTTATCAGCACACTTCTCACTTCTACCATTGTATCAATCAACATGTCATTACTACAGTGATGATCAGCAACACTACTTTGAAAGTGGTGTCTAAGTGTTATGTCATTCTCAAACCTTTACACTTCACAACATTTTCTTCTTCATCTCACTTTAAATACAACAAATACACGGAGAGAGCGTGAACATTGAGTAGCGTCTCAGCATACACTCAAGCACTCTCACTGCTCTAACAAAAATAAATCTGTTACATCTCAGCTGTGTTGGCGGTGTGCCTGTGTGTTGTTGTGTTTGTTTGTGTGTGTGTGTGTGTGTGTGTGTGTGTGTGTGTGTGTGTGTGTGGTGTTGTGTGTTGTGTGTTGTGGATGTGTTTGTTTTAAGGAAGCTACAGCTCTAGGGACCCTCCACTTAATTAGGTATCAACTGTTATTTCGATTTACAGCATCACTAATATTGTCTTCGAGAATATAGGTACGAAACCTGGTACAGAGTACGTCTCAGCTATGTACTGTTATCTCTCGCTTGTTTGTGACTATAACACTATTACTATTACTACTACTACTACTACTACTACTACTACTACTACTACTACTACTACTACTACTACTACTACTACTACTACTACTACTACTACTACTACTACTACTGCTGCTGCTACTACTGTTACTACTACTACTACTGTTACTACTACTACTACTACTATTACTACTACCACTGCTAAGAACATAAGAAACAAGGACTGCAGCAGGCCTACTGGCCCATGCGGGGCAGGTCCATGTCAACCTCCGGCTTAGACCAATGGCCCACCCAGTCAGGTCACCTCCACTTAAGGAAGGAACACGGCTTCTGACCAAGTAGCACAAGCTAGTCAGGTCCAACTCACACCCACCCACACCCACTCAAGTATTTATCCAACATATTTTTAAAACTACACAAGTCTTAGCTTCTATGACGGTACTCGGGAGTTTGTTCCACTCATCCACAACTCTATTACCAAACCAGTGCTTTCTTATATTCTTCCTGAATCTGATTTTTTCCAGCTTAAAACCATTGCTGCGAGTCCTGTCTAGGCTAAATATTTTTAGCACGCTATTTGCATCCCCTTTATTTATTCCTGTTTTCCATTTATACACCTCAGTCATATCCCCCCTAATTCTACGCCTTTCCAGAGAGTGCAGATTCAGGGCCCTCAGTTTATCCTCATTTATATCCATTCTGTAATACGGTGACCAGAACTGTGCAGCATAATCTAAATGAGGCCTAACCAAGAATATAGAGAGTTGAAGAACATGACGACTTCTATTATTTATGCTTCTTGATATGAAGCCAAGGATTCTATTTGCTTTATTGCGAAAACTAATGCACTGTTGTCTTGTTTTCAGATTACTGCTAACCAGAACTCCTAAATCCTTTTCACAATCAGTAATATTAAGATCTACGTTATTTAGTTTATATGTGGCATGGTTATTATCCTTTCCAACATTTAGAACTTTGCATTTGTCTATATTAAACTGTATCTGCCACTTCTCCGACCATTGCATCAATCTATTCAAATCATCCTGGAGTGCTCTAGTGTCCTCATTAGAATGAATTGGACGGTCTATTTTCGTGTCATCAGCAAATTTTCTTATGTTCGCTATTTATTCCCTCATCTATGTCGTTTATGTAAATTGTGAACAACAAGGGGCCCAAGACTGACCCCTGAGGAACACCGCTTGTGACGTGCCCCCATTCTGATTTCTCCCCATTAATGCAAACTCTCTGCTGCCTATTTGTCAGCCATGCCTCTACCCAGGAAAAAAATTCTCCTCCTATTCCGCGTGCCTTAAGTTTCCTCAATAGCCTCTGATGTGGAACTCTGTCGAAAGCCTTACTGAAGTCCATATACACAATATCTTATTTATTACCATGATCTACCTCCTCAAATACTTTAGTGAAAAAAGTTAGTAAATTCGTAAGACAGGAACGCCCCTTTGTAAAACCGTGCTGAGATTCATTAATTAATTTATGCCTTTCAAGATGGCTACGAATTGCCCCGGCAATTATTGATTCCATAAATTTTCCCACTATGGAGGTAAGGCTTATTGGTCTATAGTTCGAAGCTAAAGACCTGTCACCTGCCTTGTAAATAGGTATTACATTTGCCATTTTCCACTTATCTGGCACTATGCCAGTTTGTAGTGATATGTTGAAAAGATTAGCCTAAGGTATGCTAAGTTCCTCTTTACATTCCTTTAAAACCCTTGCAAACAATTCATCAGGGCCTGGGGATTTGTTAGGTTTTAATTTCTCTATTTGTCTGAGAACCATGTCACTAGTTACCGCAGTCGTACATAGTTTATTATCATCCTGTTCTACATAATTTATTATTTCTGGAATTTCCTAGTATCTTCCTGGGTGAAAACTGAAAATTTCACACATATCCATATCACTGTCAGTGATCTGACCTAAGTTACTCTTAAGTGGGCCTATTTTGTCCCTAATCTTGGGTTAGTCTTCGAGTCCCTAGCGACTTTAACCCCATAATCCCTCTTAGCTTTTCTTATTCCTTTTTTTTTATTTATCTCTTTAACTGAATATATTGATTTCTTAACTGCCCTTCCCCTCCTTTGATATTCCTCTCTTTTGACCAATGAGATTTTTTAATTTATTGTTCATCCATTTGGGATTAGTTTTGTTAGATCCAATTTCCCTACTCGGAACAAAAGTTGTGTGGGCAGCTAGAACTATGCTCTGAGAAACGTCATACTGGCAGCCAAAACCACCTACCTGACCCATAGTCAGGACATCCCAATTTAGCCCACCCAGGTAATTTCACAGTCCCATGAAATCGGCCAAGCGAAAGTCTGGAACAGAGACTTGATTGAAGTTATCTGGGTAATTCCATGAGATATTGAAACTAAGTGATTCGTGATCACTTTCCCCAAGCTCATCATTAACCTCAAGATTATTAACCAGTGATTCTTTGTTGGCAAGAACCAAGTCAAATAGATTGTTTCCTCTAGTTGGTTCTGTCACAAACTGTTTTAAAAAGCAATCCTGAACCGTATAAAGAAAGTCACTAGACTCAAGATTTCCTGTCATATTGTTCCAATCAATTTGTCTAAAGTTAAAATCTCCCATTAACACAACATTTTCATATCTAGATGCCTTTTGAATTTCGTCCCATAACAGCTTACTGCTATGGGGCCTATAAATCACACCCAAAATTAACTTTTCACGACCCTCGAGAAACTGTAGCCAAACAGATTCTGTGTCCGATGTTTCTAATCTTATATATTGTCTAACACAATAACTTAAATTATCTCTGACATACATCGCCACTCCACCACCCTTCCTATGTATGTGTGTATGTGTCTGTGTACTCCCGTATTTGTACTCACCTAATTGTGGTTGCAGGGGTCGATTCATGGAGTATGCACTATCTATCTAGGTATACTAGAAGTACACACCAAGAGGGTTATCCTCATTATAATATATAATTAATTATTATTATAATCATAGGGGAGAGCTAAACCCAGAGGAATTATACAGCGCCTATGGGGGATGGAAGGCATTCAGGCTGGAGCACAGATCCAATTCCTTAGATCAAGAGCCCCTCACCAGCGTCAAGGAACCTCCCATGAGGGAATAAATATACACAAAGTTAGATAGGTTGGTTAACGGGGCTTAAGTCTGCCTATCATCTGATCAACAATAATTAAGGGATTAAAGTATACTCTTTGCGCACACACACAGACATACACACAACGAATAGCAGCTGAGGGAGAGGACAAAAAAGCGAAAGGAGCTAGGAAAAGAGACAAGGATGGAACCAGCAGAGGTCAGTCAGAGCAGAACAGAACAGCAAGGGCAAGCACACACACAACTATTCTCAGAACTATACAACCTATCACACCATCCCAACACACACTACAATCCATACCCACAGCCTCCTCCCAACACCGAGCTATAGAATCCCACAGTATGCTACCAGGTCTCCCACCCTCACAGGCCCCCCAAACCACAGTGTTGGAAAGGAAACTGAAGGTATGGTACACAAACGCTGAGGGAATAAATAAGTGGGAGGAGTGGCATGAAAGAGTCAAAGAAGCATCACCGGACATCATAACTCTCACAGAAACCAAGCTTACAGGTATGAAACAGATGCCATCTTCCAACGGGATACCAAATCCTGAGGAAAGACAGAGGGAACAGGGGGGTGGAGAGTGGCATTGCTGATCAAAAATGCTGGAATTTTGATGAGCTGGAGAGAGGAGACAGCGGAGAAGAAAGTGATTACATAGCGGGAACGCTTCACTCTGGAGGTCCCAAGGTGGTAATAGCAGTGATGTATAACCACCACAGAACAGCAGGAGCCAAGGCAAGAGTACGACGAGAGCAATAGAGCGATGATTGACACACTGGCTAGAGTGGCCAGAAGAGCTCATGCAAACAGGGCAAAGCTCCTGATCATGGGTGACTTTAACCACAAGGAGATCGATTGGAGAACTTGGACCCACATGGGGCCAAGATACATGGAGGGCTAAGATGATGGAGGTTGGTACTGGAAAACTTCATGTGCCAACACGTAAGGGACACTACAAGAGAGAGAGGAGAGGATGAACCAGCAAGGCTGGACTTAGTATTCACCTTGAGTAGTGCAGATATCGAGGACATCACATATGAAAGACCCCTTGGGGCCAGTGACCATGTGGTTTTAAGCTTCGAATACACAGTAGAGCTACAAGTGGAGGGAGAAGCAGGAAGGCCAGGACGAATGAAGCCAAACTACAAGAAAGGGGACTAACACAGGAATGAGGAACTTCCTGAACGGGGTTCAGTGGGACAGAGAACTGGCAGGGAAGCCAGTTAATGAGATGATGGAATATGTAGCAACAAAATGCAAGGAGGCTGAGGAGAGGTTTGTACCCAAGGGTAACAGGAATAATGAAAAAGCCAGGATGAGCCCATGGTTTACCCAAAGGTGCAGGGAGGCAAAAACCAAGTGTGCTAGGAATGGAAGAAATATAGAAAGCAAAGGACCCAGGAGAATAAGGAGAGCAGTCGTAGAGCCAGAAACGAATATGCACAGATAAGAAGGGAGGCCCAATGACAATATGAAAACGACATAGCAGCGAAAGTCAAATCTTACCCGAAACTGTTGTACAGCCACATCAGGAGGAAAACAACAGTCAAGGACCAGGTAATCAGGTAAGGAAGGAAGGAGGAGAGACAACAAGAAATGACCGTGAAGTATGTGAGGAACCCCAACAAGAGATTCAAAGAAGTGTTCACAGAGGAGACAGAAGGAGCTCCAGAAAGACGGAGAGGTGGGGCACACCACCATGTGCTGGACACAGTGCACACAACCGAGGAAGAAGTGAAGAGGCTATCTGAGTGAGCTAGATACCTCAAAGGCAATGGGCCAGAAACATCTCCCCATGGGTATTGAGAGAGGGAGCAGAGGCGCAAATGTGCACCCTAACAACAATTTAAATACATCTATCGAAACAGGGAGATTGCCTGAGGCTGGAAGACAGCAAATGTATCCAATTTTAAAAAAGGACAGACAGAAGCATTAAACTACGCCAGTTCAACTGACAGTATAGTATGACAAATCATGGAGAAAGATTATCAGAAGAGTGGTGGAACCCCTAGAAAGGACGATCTCATAAAACACAGCCAACAGTTTCAGGGAGGGAAAAACCTGTGTCACAAACTACTGGAGTTCTATGACATGGTGACAGCAGTAAACAAGAGAGGGGGGGTTTGGGGTGGATTGAAATTTCTTGGACGCAAGAAGGCGTTTGGACACCGTTCCCCACAAGAGATTGGTGCAAAAACTGGAGGACCAAGCAGGGATAACAGGGAAGGCACTACAATGGATCAGGGAATACTTGTCAGGAAGACAGCAGCGAGTCATGGTACGTGGCGAGGTGTCAGAGTGGGCACCTGTGACCAGCGGGGTCCCACAGGGGTCAGTCCTAGGACCAGTGCTGTTTCTGGTTTTGTGAACGACATGACGGAAGGAATAGCTCGAGGTGTCCTGTTTGCAGATGACGTGAAGTTTGAGAAGAAATTCACTCGATCGAAGACCCGGCAGAACTACAAAGGGATCGGGGACAGGCTGCAGACCTGGTCCACAATTGGCTCCTGGAGTTCAATTCCACCAAGTGCAAAGTCATGAAGATTGGGGAAGGGCAAAGAAAGACCGCAGACGGAGTACAGTCTAGGGGCCAGAGACTACAAACCTCACTAAAGGGAAAAAAAAGATCTTGGGGTGAGTATAACACCAGGCACATCTCCTGAAGCCCCACTCAACCAAATAACTGCTGCAGCATATGGGCGCCTAGCAAACCTCAGAACAGCATTCCGACATCTTAATAAGAATCATTCAGGACCTGTACACCGTGTACGTTAGGCCCATATTGGAGTATGCGCACCAGTTTGGAACCCACACCTAGCCAAGCACGTAAAGAAACTAGAGAAAGTGCAAAGGTTTGCAACAAGGACTAGTCCCAGAGCTAAGAGGTATGTCCTACGAGGAGAGGTTAAGGGAAAATCAACCTGACGACATGGAGGACAGGAGATTAGGGGGGACATGATAACGACATACAAAATACTGAGAGGAATTGACAAGGTGGACAAAGACAGGATGTTCCAGAGAATTGGACCCCCAGAAAACAAGGGACACAGTTGGAAGCTGAGACACAGATGAATCACAGGGATGTTAGGAAGTATTTCTTCAGCCACAGAGTAGTCAGTAAGTGGAATAGTTTGGGAAGCGATGTAGAGGAGGCAGGATCCATACATAGCTTTAAGCAGAGGTATGATAAAGCTCACGGCTCAGGGAGAGTGACCTAGTACGATCAGTGAAGAGGCGGGGCCGGGAGCTCGACTCGACCCCCGCAACCTCAACTAGGTGAGTAGAACTAGGTGAGTACACAGACATACACACACAGACATACACACACAGACATACACACACAGACATACACACACAGACATACACACACATGCACACACAGACATACACACACAGACATAACACACAGACATACACAACACAGATACACACACACAGACAACACACACGACATACACACACAGACATACACACACAGACATACACACACAGACATACACAACAGATATACACAACACAAAATATACACACACAGACATACACACACAGACATACACACACAGATATACACACACAGATATACACACACAGACATACACACACGATATACACACACAGACATACACACACAGACATACACACACAGATATACCACACAGACAATCACACACAGACATACACACACAGACATACACACACAGACAAACACACGCAGACAAAACACAAAAGATATACACACACAGACATACACACCAGACATACCACACAAGATATACACACACAAGACTACACACAAAGATAACCACAGACATACACACACAGACATACACACACAGATACACACACACAGACATACACACACAGACATACACACACAGACATACACAGACATACACACACACATATACACACACAGACAAACACACACAGACATATACACACAGGCTAGGTGGACAAAGACTACAGACCTCACTCAGGGAGAAAGACCTTAGGGTGACCATAACACCAAACAGGTCACCGGAGGCACACATCAACCAAATAACTGCTGCAGCATACGGGCGCCTGGCAAACCTGAGAATAGCGTTCGGATACCTTAATAAGGAATCGTTCAAGACACTGTACACTGTGTATGTTAGGCCCATACTGGAGTATGCAGCACCAGTCTGGAACCCACACCTGGTCAAGCACGTCAAGAAGTTAGAGAAAGTACAAAGGTTTGCAACAAGGCTACTCCCAGAGCTCAGGGGAATGTCGTACGAGGAAAGCTTGAGGGAAATCGGACTGACGACACTGGAGGACAGAAGGGTCAGGGGAGACATGATAACGACATACAAGATACTGCGGGGAATAGACAAGGTGGGCAGAGATAGGATGTTCCAGAGAGGGGACACAGGAACAAGGGGTCACAACTGGAAGCTGAAGACTCAGACGAGTCACAGGGACGTTAGGAAGTATTTCTTTAGTCATAGAGTCATCAGGAAGTGGAATAGCCTAGCAAGTGAAGTAGTGGAGGCAGGAACCATACATAGTTTTAAGAAGAGGTATGACAAAGCTCAGGGAGAGGGAGAGGACCTAGTAGCGATCAGTGAAGAAGCGGGGCCAGGAGCTGAGTCTCGACCCCTGCAACCACAATTAGGTGAGGTGAGTATAGACATACACACACAGATATACACACACTGACATACACACACAGACATACACACACAGATATACACACACAGACATACTCCCACAGACATACACACACAGACATACACACACAGACATACACACACAGACATACACACACAGACATACACACAAGCATACACACACAGATATACACACACAGACATACACACACAGACATACACACACAGACATACACACACAGACATACACACACAGACATACACACACAGATATACACACACAGATATACACACACAGACATACACACACAGAATACACACACAGACATACACACACAGACATACACACACAGACATACACAAGCAGACATTACACACACAGAAAATACACACACAACATACACACACAGACATACACACACACAGAATAGGCACAAAGCCCTACACATACACAACGCACACAGATATTACGCACAGACATACACACCAGACAATACAACACACGAGTACAGTCTAGGGGACCAAGCTACAAATCTCACTCAAGAAAAAGATCTTGGGTGAGTATAACACCAGGAAACATCTCCTAAAGCGAACATCAACCAAATAATGCTGCAGCATATGGGCGCCTAGCAAACCTCAGAACAGCATTCCGACATCTTAATAAGGAATCATTCAGGACCTGTACACCGTGTACGTTAGGCCATATTGGAGTATGCGGCACCAGTTTGGAACCCACACCTAGCCAAGCACGTAAAGAAACTAGAGAAAGTGAAAAGGTTTGCAAAAAGGGACTAGTCCCAGAGCTAAGAGGAAATGTCCTAAGAGAAAGGTTAAAGGGGAAAAATCAACCTGACGACACTGGAGGACAGGAAGATAGGGGGCACATGATAACGACATACAAAATACTGAGGGGAAATTTGACAAGGTGGACAAAGACGGGATGTTCCAGAGATGGGACACAGCAACCAAGGCAACACATTGAAAGTTGAAGACACAGATGAATCACAGGGATGTTAGGAAGTATTTCTTCAGCCACAAAGTAGTCAGGAGGTGGAATAGTTTGGGAAGCGATGTAGTGGAGGCAGAATCCATACATAGCTTTAAGCAGAGATATGAAAAGCTCAAGGTTCAGGAGAGTGACCTAGTTAGCGCCATGAAGAGGGGGAGCCGGGAGCTTGGACTCGACCCCTGCAACCTCAACTAGGTGAGTACAACTAGGTAGGTGAGTACAGACATACACACACAGACATACACACACAGATATACACACACAGACATACACACACAGACATACACACACAGACATACACACACAGACATGCACACACAGACTCAACACACAACATCACCACACAGACATACACACACAGACTTTACCCACACGAGACATAACACACACAGACATATAACACAGACATACACACACAGACATCACACACAGACATACACACACAGACAATGCACACACAGACATACACACACAGACTAACACACGCAGACATAACACACAGACATACACACACAGACATACACAACAGACATACACACACAGAAAAATACACACACAGACATACACACACAGACATACACAACGCAGACAACACACACAGACAACACACAAGACATAACACACAGAACACACAGACATACACACGCAGACATACACACACAGGCATACACACAAGACCATACACACCAGACATACACACACAGACTACACACCCCAACATACACACACAGACAATACCACACAGACTTTACACACACAGACAAAACACACAGACATACACACACAGACATACACACCTCACGGTGTACAGATGATCCAGGTAACACCACCAATCACCTCAAAATCTCCGCATAATAACCCAGCATCACAAAGATGAACAATACAACTGAACAACTAAATTGCATCATTCAACAAAACTAATTAAATTCCTCCACAATATATGTAATGGCATGCTTATTAATACCAGTTAATGATGGCAATAAATAATAATAAAGAGAGTAATTAACTCAACGGGAGTGTAATGACGGGTACTGTGTCAGTCAATTATTACACTGATACCAAATATGCAACACGATCTCACATGTAAACATTATTTCTCTTGGTTGGGTTTTGTCTCTCTGTTAACTAATTAATCTTTATTAATATTGATATCGTTTTTCTTTTTTTGTTTTAGTTTGATTTTTTTGAGTTAATGTTAAATTAATTAGAGCGATATTTTAGTCTACTTAGTGTAGAATTATACACTGTTAACATATAAAAATATATATATATATATATATATATATATATATATATATATATATATATATATATATATATATTATATATATAAAAAATTTTATATATATATTATTTTTTATAATATATATTATATATGTATATATAAATATTATATATATATATATATATATATATATATTATATATATTAATATATATATATATATATATATATATATATACGAGGGGTTGCATATACAGTGAGATGTGTATGTCCCTTTTTATATACATATAGACAAGGGTGCATGTCTAAAACATATATTTCATGAATGTATTGTCTTTGTTATACATACAATGTGGTGTATGTGTACATACTTGGGTATTATACTTTGTATTAATACATGGGGAGGGAAATTTTTGTATATATACTCTTAGAGCTGTATGCCTGTGTATAAACATTGAGGGTTTAATGTCTCCAAAAATATAAAACTGAGATAGTTTTGATCCTTGTGCTTAAAGGGAATTACTGCGTGTTGACTGTTGTGACAAGTTAAGGGTAAATTAACCTTCATTATCGACAGCAGATAATTCGCAATGAACGACCGTTACTAAAAACCAATGAATGGACGGTGCACAGCTGAAGGGAAAGGTAGGAAGGAAGGAGGTGCAGGAGGGGGGAGTGCACATAGAAGGGATAGGTAGATAGGTAGGTAGGTAATGAAAGGATGCACAATGGAGGGTGGTTAGGATGGAGGGAGGGAGTGGGGGGAGGAGTGGAGGGGCTGACATTGATTGGGCCCCTAAGCCAGTTTCCCCTCCTCTCTCCGTTCAGACTTTATACATTTGTTTTGTAGGTTTCTTCTGGTGTATAGGGAAGGAAGAGGAAAGAGGGGATGAAAAGAAGAGGTAGAGAAAGAGGGGAGAGGAAGAGGAAGGGGTAGAGGAAGAGAGAGGGTGTGAGGAAAAGGTAAGAAAAGAGAGGATGGAAGGATGAGGAAGAGGAGTAAAGGAACAGAGTAAGGGGAAGAAGAGGGAGAAAAAGAGGGAGATGGAAGAATGAAGAGAAGAGGGGAGAGGAAGAGGAGAAGGAGAGAGAAAAAAGAGAAAAGGAGAGATTTGAGGAAAGAGAGAAGAGAGAAAGAGGAGAGAAACCGAGAGGGAAGGGGAGAGAGAGTGGAAGAGAGAGGGAAAAGGAGAGAGAGAGAGAGGAGGAGAGAGAGAGAGGGGAGAGAGGAGAGAGAGAGGAGAGAGAGAGAGGAGAGGAGGGGAGAGAGGGAGAGAGAGAGAGTAGAGAGAGAGAGAGAGAGAGAGAGAGAGAAGAAGAGAGAGAGAGAGGAGAGAGAGAGGAGAGGAGAGAGGAGAGAGAGAGAAGAAAGAGAGAGAGAGAGGGGAGAGGAGAGAGAGAGAGAGGAGAGAGAGAGGGAGAGGAGAGAGAGAGGGAAGAGAGAGAGAAGGAGAGGAGAGAGAGAGAGGAGAGAGAGAAAGAGAGAGAGAGAGAAAAGAAAAAAAAAAAAAAAAGAAGAAAAAAAGAAAGGAAAAAGAGAAGAATTAGAGAAAAGAAGGTTAGGGGAAAAGAAAAAAGGGAAAGAGGGAAAAAAACCCCCCCTCCCCCTAAAGTAAGAACATTTAAAAAACCCCGGAAAAAAAGAAAATGATTACGAGAAATATGTTATCTGGTTAGAGAAAGCCCCCGGACAACATTGTTTCCCCGGGTTTGGGGAACACTGTTCAAAAACGGGTTCATTTTCCCTCATGGCCGAGACTGAACATTGTTCCCTCATGGCTGAGTCTGAACATTGTTCCCTCATGGCTGAGTCTGAACATTGTTCCCTCATGGGTGAGACTGAACTTGTTCCCTCATGGCCCGAGTCTGAACATTGTTCCCTCATGGCGAGCTGGGAAAATTGTTCCTCATGGCGAGACTGAACATTGTTCCCTCATGGCTGAGTCTGAACATTTGTTCCCTCATGGCTGAGTCTGACATTGTTCCCTCATGGCCCGGCTGAACATTGTTCCCTCATGGCTGAGCTGAACATTTCCCTCATGGCGAGACTGAACATTGTTCCCTCATGGCTGAGTCTGAACATTGTTCCCTCATGGCTGAGTCTGAACATTGTTCCCTCATGGCTGAGACTGAACATTGTTCCCTCATGGCTGAGTCTGAACATTGTTCCCTCATGGCTGAGCTGAACATTTTCCCTCATGGCTGAGACGAACATTGTTCCCTCATGGCTGAGTCTGAACATTGTTCCTCTGGCTGAGCTGAACATTTTTCCCTCATGCTGAACTGAACATTGTTCCCTCATGGCTGATCTGAACATTTGTTTCCTCATGGCCTGAGCTGAACATTGTTCCCTCATGGCTGAGACTGAACATTGTTCCCTCATGGCTGAGTCTGAACATTGTTCCCTCATGGCTGAGACTGAACATTGTTCCCTCATGGCTGAATCTGAACATTGTTCCCTCATGGCTGAGTCTGAACATTGTTCCCTCATGGCGAGTTTTAACATTGTTCCCTCATGGCTGAGTCTGAACATTGTTCCCTCATATCCGAGTTTGAACATTGTTCTCTTATGGATGAGACTGAACATTGTTCCCTCATGGCTGAGTCTGAACATTGTTCTCTTATGGATGAGACTGAACATTGTTCCCTCATGGCTGAGTTTGAACATTGTTCCCTCATGGCTGAGTCTGAACATTGTTCCCTCATATCCGAGTTTGAACATTGTTCTCTTATGGATGAGACTGAACATTGTTCCCTCATGGCTGAGTCTGAACATTGTTCCCTCATGGCTGAGTCTGAACATTGTTCCCTCATTGCTGAGTCTGAACATTGTTCCCTCATGGCTGAGTCTGAACATTGTTCCCTCATGGCTGAGTCTGAACATTGTTCCCTCATGGCTGAGACTGAACATTGTTCCCTCATGGCCTGAGTTTTTTAAACCTTGAATTCCCTCATCTAGTTTGAAAAATTTTCCCCATTTGTGAGTCCGGGGAACCCTTTGTTCCCTCATCAGTCTTTAAATTTTCCCCCAGGCTAATCCCTTGGAACATTGTTTCCCCATGGTTTTTAACCCCTTTTTAAAATTTGTTCCCTCATGACCAAGAAAAGAGGTTTTTTCCCTCCATGAGTTCCATCTTTAAAGTTTTTGGAATTAAAAACCTACCTAAATCTTTAATTTAAATTCTTTCATATCAACAGTAAAACCCCCATCAAGAAATTAATAAATTATTTGACAAAACCGGCCCGTAATCCATGTGGAAAACCCACTTGTTACAGATCCCCTTTTTTAACCCCCCTTTATTGAAATCTTTTTGCCTACCAATTTATGGTCAGGCCCTTTTCAATTTTCCTGAAGCTTCCCTTTTTTAAAAAGTCTTTGCCAATCTTCCCAAAAGCACTTACAAATTAAGGTAAATTTAAACAAATTTTAAAGGGTCAAAAGCCTTCCCGCTTTCTTAAGAAATTAAAAATATACAAGGGCCCGGGCCTTTTTTTGATCCCTCGAGTATATTTTCAAACATTTATAGTGGCTTAAATTTTCATAATTTATCTTTTTGCCACAATATAATTATTGGTAATTTGGGGTTAGTTTTCCCTGTTAAAAAAGGAAAAATTTAAATTTTTAAAATCGAGCACTTCACTTTTGAGGGGGGAAAAGGGGGGGTATTATTTAAAAATTTTGTTTAATTAAAAACGGGTTATTTTCATTCCTTAAAAACTTAATCATTGTCCCCTTTTTCTTTTTTGAGGCTTCTCGGCCCCGTCCTTCAAACCAAATTTTAAGGCCGGTTTCCCCGTAAAAATTTTTTTTAGGAAAATAAAAATAAACATATATTTTTTTGAAAAAAAAAAAAATATTTAAAATGAAATTTATTCCCCCTTAAAAAAAATGAATAAATATTTTAAGATAAACTTAAATTTTAACGCTAAAATTTTATAAAAACTTTTTGGGGTTTGGGGTTTTTGAATCCTTTGTTTAATTTCCTTGCCCTTTTGCTTTTTGGTGAAACCACCGCCTGTCCTTCAAAAGTTTTATACCGGCCGGCTCCTCCTCAGGAAAATTAATGAATAGAAAAAGAACAAAAACTGACAAACATAAACACTATATTATTTAGAAAATTTAAAATATAAAACATTTAAATATGAAATATTGATCCTACCTTAAAGAAAATGAAAAATATAAATGATATCTGAATTCAACGCTAATATATATATATAAAACTTGGGTGTTTGGTGTTGGTGACACTGCGTGTTGTTGAAATCGTAGCCGTTGCCGCTGATGGGGGGGGGTCGCAGGTGTTGGTGACAACCCACCGGCTCGTTCTTCACAGATTTTATAGCCGTCAGTAATCCGTCCAGATGACAGGAAAGCAGGTTTTTTTCCACTGCAATGATGAGGGGTTATATCCTGCTACTTGCATACACAAACAGGTAAGTGGATCACAAATTGGGACATCTCAGAACGTTTGTCCGTCTCCTTCATTTCTACTCGTTGATTGGCAGGTGACCCTCTCTGTCATTTCAAGCTGTAAAGAGAGACAGATTACCCACTGCTTAAGAAATCACTCTCCATGATAAGTACAATACCTAAAAGATGTGGTGATTATTACAACATTTTAACCTATCAAGACTGAAAGGACTAAGTTAATTATTGGTCAAAAGTGAAGCTTTCAACCAATAAGTCCACTAGAAAATGAGCAGGCATGTACTTACAGTAGTGTTGGGAGCTGTGAGTCAAGTGATTTACTGTTTGACCGGAGCCCCGCACGTCACCTTTCGGGGGGAAGGGGAAGAAGGGAGGGGAAGGGATAGTGGGAGCTAGACTGACCCTACCTTAACAAGCAGCCAGCAGTCAAACTATCACTTTTGGGGAGGGGGAAAAAGGGGGGGGGATAGTGGGAGCTGGACTTACCCTACCTTAACAAGTAGCCGGCAATGAAACTATAGTTACTATATACTTCCTCGCTACTCCTATCTATTGAACTTTTCCCTCACACTTTTCTTATCCCCTTTTTAACATCCCTCTTAATGTCAATATACTGATTCATAAGATGACCCTCACCTCTTTTGATACGCCTATAAATTCCCTTCTTATGCCCTAGTAGATATTTCAGCCTATTATTCATCCATTTTGGGTCATTTCTATTTGATCTAATTTCTTTATACTGGATAAACGTTCTTTGAGCAGCATGTATAGTGTTCAGAAAACTGTCATATTGATAGCTCTCTTCGTTACCCCAGTCAACAGATGACAAGCGTTCTCTAAGCCCATCGTAATCTGCCAAGCGAAAATCTGGGACTGTTACTGAGTTATCGCTACTATCATACTTCCAATCAATGCTAAATGTAATTGATATGTGGTCGCTAGCACCCAGTTCCTCTGAAATTTCTAAATTATTAAAAAGGGATTCATTGTTTGCCAGAACTAAGTCAAGCAGGTTATTACCCCTTGTAGGTTCTGTCACAAACTGCTTCAGAAAACAATCCTGAACTACTTCTAAGAAGTCGTGTGATTCTAAATTCCCAGTCAAGAAATTCCAATCAATATCACTAAAGTTAAAGTCTCCTAGAATTACTACATTATCGTGCCTTGTGGCCTTAACAATTTCCTCCCATAGTAGTCTCCCTTAGTCCCTATCTAAGTTTGGGGAACGGTATATCACACCTATAATCAGTTTTTCGTGCCCCCTCTGAAAATTCTATCCAAACAGACTGTATGTGTTACTTCAGACTTAATACCCATTTTTGTGCAACAGTTCAAGCGATCTCGGACAAACAATGCCACCCCACCCACCTTCCCGATACTTCTGTCTACTTGGAACAATTTAAAACCCTGAATGTGACATTCCACAGGCATGTCCCGACTTTTTGAATTAAACCACGTCTCAGTTAAGGCAAATACATCAATGTTACCTGCACTAGCAACTAATCTCAACTCGTCCATCTTATTCCTAGCACTACGGCAATTAGCAAAATAAACATTGAAAGACTCTCCTTTCTCTTTACCCTTCCTGCTCATTTCTGTTTTTCTACTAAACCTGTTACTGTCCTTATCACCTAGTGTCACTGGCTTTTCAATAACTACCTCGTTCTGCTTATTACTAGTTCCCGTAGAACTCATAATATTACTACACTGGGACTTCACTGTTTTCCTGCCAAAACCCATACCACTAACTATTCCTAGTTTAAAGTCCTAACAGCTCCCTCCACTGCAGTTGCCAGTGCCCCCACCCCAGACCTAGATAAGTGAACCCCATCCCTGGCATACATGTCATTTCTGCCATAGAAGAGGTCTCAGTTGTCAATGAATGTTACCACATTTTCCTTACATTATTTGTCCAGCCAGCAATTGACACCAATTGCCCTGGACAACCATTCATTTCCAACTCCTCTCCTTGGCAAAATACTACATATCAGGGTTCCCACCCTTCCTCCTAATTATTTCTATTGCTGACCTCTACCTGCTAATCAGGTCTTCACTCCTACGTCTGCCAACATCGTTGCCTTCAGCACTGAGACAGATAATAGGATTGCTCCCATTACCTCTCATGATGTCATCCAGACGACTAACAATATCCTCCATCCCAGCCCCAGGAAAGCAAACCCTCTGTCTCCTACTCCTGTCCTTCAAGCAGAACGCCCTATCCATATACCTAACTTGGCTATCCCCAACAACAACAATATTCTTACCTTCCTTGGTGTCGTTCATCGTGACGTTCCCAGTAGTCGACTCACATTCGTCGGGTAGCACTGAGAATGTATTAGATGTTTCCACAACAGTTTCCACAGCAGTCTCTTTCTTCTCCATCGTTTCTACCTTTCCATTCGTCTTTTTGGTCGTCAACTTTGTTCCCTGCTCTCCAGCCACTGACCAGTTTCCCTTCTTGACCTGAGGACTCAAAACAGGAGGACTACTACGAATCTTCTTGTTTTCCTAGGTCAGTCGCCGAATCTCCATCTTTGTCATCCTCAATTCTTCCTTAAGCTGTTGGTAAAGTTGCTCGATGGAAGGCATCTTGGTTCAATCCATAGAGAGGATTTAAATTAGATAAGTTTAGATTTAGAAAGGACATAGGAAAGTATTGGTTTGGAAATAGGGTAGTTGATGAGTGGAACAGTCCACCTAGTTTGGTTATTGAGGCTAGGACTTTGGGTAGTTTCAAATTTAGGTTGGATAAGTACATGAGTGGGAGGGGTTGGATTTGAGTGGGACTTTCACATCAGAGCTTATTTCTTGGGTGGCATTGAAAATTGGGTTGGGCAAATGTTTTGTTAGTGGGATGAATTATAAAGGACCTGCCGAGTATGGGCCAACAGGCCTAGTGCAGTGTTCCTCCTTTCTTATGTTTTTATGTTCTTATATTATTATTTGACTTATTTACTTTTGTTAGGTAGGATGTAATACATATATTATGTGCTCAAAGTTCAAGTCTTGATTGTCTAACTACTGTAATTATCGCTTGTGGCTCGTTACTCTGCCGGCTTCTGTTGCTAGGCAGCAACTGTCCACGGAGCTATCACGTGATCGAGGGGGGGTGATCTCACCTCGCCTGAAGTATTCAGTCTGGTCTAGACTCTCTTGGTGGTTGGACGTATTCTAGGCAAGACGAGCCTAAATCTCCCTTATTGGCCCTTGTTGGAAGATCGTCTCTTGTCTCATTATTGTTGTAGGTTCTGTGGGACTCTGTTCACCGAACATAGTATAGATTTAGTGATTTTCGACGTTGTACTGAGGTTGTGTGTCGCAAAGGCACTCAGAGCAACTCAGGTCCTGAGCTGTAGCTTCTGACCTAATTTGCACTGGTATCTGTATTGTCACAGTCGGGGATTTTCTTATGCTGAACCTAGATTCAGTAGTATGGGAGTTTTGTGACTTTTGTGGAGGATCTGCTGATGGTCCCTACTTAGTGTCGTTATATTATCTCCTTGATCCTGATTGTGTCGCAGTTGCTTGTTATATTGCTATTGGGCTTAGCATTCTTTTTATTGTTCAAGCAGACTGTTCTGATCGCCAGTCGGTCAAGAACTTAGTTTATGAGAGGACTTTGTCAGTCATTTGTTTAAGTCTAGTCGAGTCTTGAGACATAGCGAACTACTTAGAGCACTTACACACATACACACAAACTTACTTGTACACATTTGTAATATCTTATTAAATGTTAATGTACCAGACGGTACTTAAGACTTATAAATGTGATATGTGCTTTCAGCACAATACTACTGTACACGAGAGAAGTGATTAATATTACTTTGATTACTGTGAGTAATTTAATTTGATATACGCCTAGACAACTTAATTAATAAATTTATTAAATTTTAATTTCTCTAGTTAGTAGCCTACCAGTTGTAATCCTGAAGCACTAATAATTCTTATTGAATTCTAATGGATAATTGGACCAGGATACTGACTAATTGTTACGAAAACCCAGTAACAGGCTGGATGCTAGAAGGGCAGCCCTTTCTAGTATTCGCTGGAGATCTCTAAGCTTTTTAGAAATCGCGTTTTTTGTAACAGTTTGAAATTACTTTCTTTTAGGCCGCAGCCTGAAAATTAGAGAGACAAAGTTAACAGTTCTATGATCCGCTCTATAATTTGCTGTATAACTGAAGTTTTAAAAGAGTCACCAGAACATCCAGCAACCATGTTTGATAAATGTTAACATCCAACAACCATGTTTGATAAATGTTAACATCCAACAACCATGTTTGATAAATGTTAACATCCATCAACCATGTTTGATAAATGTTAACATCCATCAACCATGTTTGATAAATGTTAACATCCATCAACCATGTTTGATAGATGTTAACATCCATCAACCATGTTTGATAAATGTTAACATCCATCAACCATGTTTGATAGATGTTAACATCCAACAACCATGTTTGATAAATGTTAACATCCATCAACCATGTTTGATAAATGTTAACATCCAACAACCATGTTTGATAAATGTTAACATCCAACAACCATGTTTGATAAATGTTAACATCCAACAACCATGTTTGATAAATGTTAACATCCAACAACCATGTTTGATAGATGTTAACATCCATCAACCATGTTTGATAAATGTTAACATCCATCAACCATGTTTGATAGATGTTAACATCCATCAACCATGTTTGATAAATGTTAACATCCATCAACCATGTTTGATAAATGTTAACATCCATCAACCATGTTTGATAAATGTTAACATCCATCAACCATGTTTGATAGATGTTAACATCCAACAACCATGTTTGATAGATGTTAACATCCATCAACCATGTTTGATAGATGTTAACATCCAACAACCATGTTTGATAGATGTTAACATCCAGCAGCCATGTTTGATAGATGTTAACATCCAGCAACCACGTTTGATAAATGTTAACATCCAGCAACCATGTTTGATAGATGTTAACATCCATCAACCATGTTTGATAGATGTTAACATCCAGCAACCATGTTTGATAAATGTTAACATCCAGCAACCATGTTTGATAGATGTTAACATCCAACAACCATGTTTGATAGATGTTAACATCCAACAACCATGTTTGATAGATGTTAACATCCAGCAACCATGTTTGATAGATGTTAACATCCAGCAACCATGTCTGATAGATGTTAACATCCAGCAACCAGGTTTGATAGATGTTAACATCCAGCAACCATGCTGCAAGAAGTTAACATCCAGCAACCATGCTGCAAGAAGTTAACACCCAGCAACCATGCTGCAAGAAGTTAACATCCAACAACCATGCTGCAAGAAGTTAACATCCAACAACCATGCTGCAAGAAGTTAACACCCAGCAACCATGCTGCAAGAAGTTAACATCCAACAACCATGCTGCAAGAAGTTAACATCCAGCAACCATGCTGCAAGAAGTTAACATCCAACAACCATGCTACAAGAAGTTAACATCCATCAACCATGCTGCAAGAAGTTAACATCCAACAACCATGCTGCAAGAAGTTTAACAATCCAAAACACAACCATGCTGCAAGAAGTTAACATCCAGCAACCATGCTGCAAGAAGTTAACATCCACCAACCATGCTGCAAGAAGTTAACATCCAGCAAACATGCTGCAAGAAGTTAACATCCAACAACCATGCTGCAAGAAGTTAACATCCACCAACCATGCTGCAAGAAGTTAACATCCACCAACCATGCTGCAAGAAGTTAACATCCACCAACCATGCTGCAAGAAGTTAACATCCACCAACCATGCTGCAAGAAGTTAACATCCACCAACCATGCTGCAAGAAGTTAACATCCAACAATCATGCTGCAAAAAGTTAACATCCAACAACCATGCTGCAAGAAGTTAACATCCAACAATCATGCTGCAAAAAGTTAACATCCAGCAACCATGCTGCAAGAAGTTAACATCCACCAACCATGTTGCAAGAAGTTAACATCCAGCAACCATGCTGCAAGAAGTTAACATCCAGCAACCATGCTGCAAGAAGTTAACATCCAACAACCATGCTGCAAGAAGTTAACATCCACCAACCATGCTGCAAGAAGTTAACATCCAACAACCATGCTGCAAGAAGTTAACATCCAACAACCATGCTGCAAGAAGTTAACATTCAACAACCATGCTGCAAGAAGTTAACATCCAGCAACCATGCTGCAAGAAGTTAACATCCAACAACCATGCTGCAAGAAGTTAACATCCACCAACCATGCTGCAAGAAGTTAACATCCACCAACCATGCTGCAAGAAGTTAACATCCACCAACCATGCTGCAAGAAGTTAACATCCACCAACCATGCTGCAAGAAGTTAGCATCCACCAACCATGCTGCAAGAAGTTAACATCCAACAACCATGCTGCAAAAAGTTAACATCCAACAACCATGCTGCAAGAAGTTAACATCCAACAACCACGCTGCAAGAAGCTAACATCCACCAACCATGCTGCAAGAAGTTAACATCCACCAACCATGCTGCAAGAAGTTAACATCCAACAACCATGCTGCAAGAAGTTAACATCCAACAACCATGCTGCAAGAAGTTAACACCCAACAACCATGCTGCAAAAAGTTAACATCCACCAACCATGCTGCAAGAAGTTAACTTCCAACAACCATGCTGCAAAAAGTTAACATCCACCAACCATGCTGCAAGAAGCTAACATCCACCAACCATGCTGCAAAAAGTTAACATCCAACAACCATGCTGCAAGAAGCTAACATCCACCAACCATGCTGCAAAAAGTTAACATCCAACAACCATGCTGCAAAAAGTTAACATCCAACAACCATGCTGCAAGAAGCTAACATCCACCAACCATGCTGCAAAAAGTTAACATCCAACAACCATGCTGCAAAAAGTTAACATCCACCAACCATGCTGCAAGAAGCTAACATCCACCAACCATGCTGCAAGAAGTTAACATCCACCAACCATGCTGCAAGAAGTTAACATCCAACAACCATGCTGCAAGAAGTTAACATCCAGCAACCATGCTGCAAGAAGTTAACATCCACCAACCATGCTGCAAGAAATTAACATCCACCAACCATGCTGCAAGAAGTTAACATCCAACAACCATGCTGCAAAAAGTTAACATCCACCAACCATGCTGCAAGAAGTTAACATCCAACAACCATGCTGCAAGAAGTTAACATCCACCAACCATGCTGCAAGAAGTTAATATCCAGCAACCATGCTGCAAGAAGTTAACATCCAGCAACCATGCTGCAAGAAGTTAACATCCAACAACCATGCTGCAAGAAGTTAACATCCACCAACCATGCTGCAAGAAGTTAACATCCACCAACCATGCTGCAAGAAGTTAATATCCAGCAACCATGCTGCAAGAAGTTAATATCCAGCAACCATGCTGCAAGAAGTTAACATCCAGCAACCATGCTGCAAGAAGTTAACATCCACCAACCATGCTGCAAGAAGTTAACATCCAACAAACATGCTGCAAGAAGTTAACACCCAACAACCATGCTGCAAGAAGTTAAACATCCAGCAACCATGCTGCAAGAAGTTAACATCCACCAACCATGCTGCAAGAAGTTAACATCCAACAAACATGCTGCAAGAAGTTAACACCCAACAACCATGCTGCAAGAAGTTAACATCCACCAACCATGCTGCAAGAAGTTAACATCCACCAACCATGCTGCAAGAAGTTAACATCCACCAACCATGCTGCAAGAAGTTAACATCCAACAAACATGCTGCAAGAAGTTAACATCCAACAAACATGCTGCAAGAAGTTAACACCCAACAACCATGCTGCAAGAAGTTAACATCCACCAACCATGCTGCAAGAAGTTAACTCCAACAAGTATCAACGTGTTCGTGTAATAACTTTGAGATAAGTACAGTACCTAGACTTATTGTTATATCTCTTCACCTGAGAGTTATTCTAACAACTGTGTTAGAGTTAGAAGCAGTAACTGCGGCGGGAATAGTTTTTATACCACAGTTTGGTCGCGGGATATACACAGTGAGATGTCTCTCCCTGTATATATACACAGTGAGGTGCATGTCTCTCCCTGTATATATACACAGTGAGGTGCATGTCTCTCCCTGTATATATACACAGTGAGGTGCATGTCTCTCCCTGTACATATACACAGTGAGGTGCATGTCTCTCCCTGTATATATACACAGTGAGGTGCATGTCTCTCCCTGTACATATACACAGTGAGGTGCATGTCTCTCCCTGTATATATACACAGTGAGGTACATGTCTCTCCCTGTATATATACACAGTGAGGTACATGGCTCTCCTGTGTATATATACACAGTGAGGTACATGTCTCTCCCCGTATATATACACAGTGAGGTACATGTCTCTCCCTGTATATATACACAGTGAGGTGCATGTCTCTCCCTGTATATATACACAGTGAGGTACATGTCTCTCCCTGTATATATGCACAGTGAGGTACATGTCTCTCCCTGTATATATACACAGTGAGGTGCATGGCTCTCCTGTGTATATATACACAGTGAGGTGCATGTCTCTCCCTGTATATATACACAGTGAGGTGCATGTCTCTCCGTGTATATATACACAGTGAGGTGCATGTCTCTCCGTGTATATATACACAGTGAGGTACATGTCTCTCCCTGTATATATACACAGTGAGGTGCATGGCTCTCCTGTGTATATATACACAGTGATGTGCATGTCTCTCCCTGTATATATACACAGTGAGGTGCATGTCTCTCCGTGTATATATACACAGTGAGGTGCATGTCTCTCCGTGTATATATACACAGTGAGGTACATGTCTCTCCCTGTATATATACACAGTGAGGTGCATGGCTCTCCTGTGTATATATACACAGTGAGGTGCATGTCTCTCCCTGTATATATACACAGTGAGGTGCATGGCTCTCCTGTGTATATATACACAGTGAGGCGCATGTCTCTCCGTGTATATATACACAGTGAGGTGCATATCTCTCCCTGTATATATATATACACAGTGAGGTACAAGGCTCTCCGTGTATGTATACACAGTGAGGTGCATGTCTCTCCCTGTATATATATATACACAGTGAGGTGCATGGCTCTCCTGTGTATATATACACAGTGAGGTGCATGTCTCTCCGTATATATATACACAGTGATGTGCATGGCTCTCCGTGTATATACACACAGTGAGGTACATGTCTCTCCGAGTATATATATATACACACACACACAGTGAGCTTACTTTAGTCTCGATTTAGGGATTACATTAGCCTGGTGGTGAACAGGTCACGTGCAGTCGATAGGCTTTAAACCCAATCAACGACGCTGTTACCTATCTTCCCTTTGAGTAGGGAAAGAGGGGAGGGGGGGAGGGCTTGATGCTAGTAAAGGGTTCCTGATGCAAGGAATCCGCCCTCCCCTCCTTACCATGGCTCAACTCTTATTGTCTCCCAGTCATCACCCCCATCTCCAGGCGCCACATGACCCTTGCGGTTTGAGCGCTTTCCCGTGAAAATCATATTTCCTCCGTGAAAGAAATCGCAGAGATGCGGCCGTTTGAGAAATTATAATACGTGAGGCTGCAACAGAGGGCGTCCACACCCTGTGTACGACCCACGCTACACCATCAGCATCTGCGGAGAGTCGGACACGCGCCCGTGGAATCCGATCCCGCTACCGTGACCTGAGCCGCGTCGGATCCTCTTTACGGGGTGATCCAACACCAGACAATGGCTGGTTATTGATTCTCCTTTATTGGTTTTAGGAGGGATCGTGTTATCGATGAAAATGGCTTTGATACGGCATGTTCAGGAGGGAGGGAGGGCAGGGAGGGGCGGGGCGGAGGTCTCGCAAGATGCATCTCTGTCCTCTCTCCCCAGCCTCTCGTGTTCTGGGGGAATTATGACAGTGTTTGTGATGTTATGTATAACTGTGTGTGTGTGTGTGTGTGTGTGTGTGTGTGTGTGTGTGTGTGTGTGTGTGTGTGTGTGTGTGTGTGTGTGTGTGTGTGTGTGTGTGTGTGTGTGTGTGTGTGTGTGTACTCACCTATTTGTACTCACCTATTTGTGGTTGCAGGGGTCGAGTCCTAGCTCCTGGCCCCGCCTCTTCACCGGTTGCTACTAGACCCTCTCTCTCCCCGCTCCATGAGCTTTATCAAACCTCGTCTTAAAACTGTGTATGGTTCCTGCCTCCACTACGTCATTTTCTAGGCTATTCCACTGCCTTACAACTCTATGACTGAAGAAATACTTCCTACTATCTCTCTGACTCATTTGTGTCTTCAACTTCCAATTGTGGCCTCTTGTTTCTGTGTCCCCTCCCTGGAACATCCTGTCCTTGTCCACCTTGTCTATTCCACGCAGTATTTTATATGTCGTTATCATGTCTCCCCTGACCCTCCTGTCCTCCAGTGTGTGTGTGTGTGTGTGTGTGTGTGTGTGTGTGTGTGTGTGTGTGTGTGTGTGTGTGTGTGTGTGTTCGTCTAAGACACGTCGGTTCTCAGCTAAATGGATAAGTGGGAGATAAAGTTCCATACTGTCCTGGAGAAAATCGAGGTAATGTGTTTAAAATAAGGAAAGATAACTTGGAACTGAAGAAAACGATTATTATAGTTGACGAAAGAGCTCGAAATTAAAAGAGGAAGTAAAAAAAACAGAAGTTGACACAGGAGAATTTGAGTGGGAAGGGTAGAACGAGAACTAATAAAGAAAAAAAACATACATCGGAAGCTGAAGAATTACGAAGGGACAAAAGAGAAAAAAGTTATTAGAAGATATGCTGGCGGGAGACACAAGTGGTGATGAGAGAGCCAGGGAACTGATCACACCAGACGGCAATATGAAGGGAAAGATAATGGGAGGAAGAAAGAGGGAAGTCGCTGATGATCTGTGGACTTGAGGAGGACTTAGAGGAGATGGGTGGAAGAAGAATGTAAGATTATCTGGAGCACTGAGTGTACATGAGGACAGGAGCAATTAGAGCAGATAAAGAAATCAGAGGATTAGTAAGTACTCTTCATGTAAACAACGCCCCAGCCAACTAACTTTCTGGTCATAAGCAACTCGACACAGAATCCTCAGTCCTGATGATATATACAAGATATCACCATATATACAGGGATCCAGACCGAACACACTGACGCCAGGCTGAGGGACTGATGACCCCTACTCCTCCTCATCTTCCACTTTTATTTTCTGTATTGGACTGAAGAAGCTATTGGCTGGTGAAACGTTTCCTCAATAAAGAGTCACATATATTCCACAAGTGTCTCATTCTTCATCTTGTCGGTTTTCAAATTATTTTCAGCACAGAGATGAAGGTGGGGGAGGGGCGGCTGGAGGCGGGAGGGGGCAGGAGGAGGTGGGAGGGGGCAGGAGGGGGCGGGAGGGGGCAGGAGGGGGCGGGAGGGGGAAAAAAGGGGGCGGGAGGGGCAGGAGGCTGCGGGAGGGGGCAGGAGGGGGCGGGAGGGTTCACCAGAAATCTCTCAAGGCTCTCTCCCTCCCCTGCCCATCTCTCAGCAGGCCCAGTTCAAGGCCTACCCCCACTTCCCTCTCAAAAAAAAAAAAAAAATAAATAAAATAAAATAACCCCCACACTCCTCCCCCCCTCCTCCCAATCTACAACTACAACTCCGGTCCATCTGCCCACAACAATGCACACACAAGCCTTACCCTCACCTCTGCTCTCACGTTTGAGCAGTGAACAGAAAGCGTCGATACTACAACCCAGAGCATAATAAGGGAAACAAAGTTCATAGTACGGTACACAAATACAAATTGATTATCAAAAAAAAATTATGTGAAAGAACGGATAGCAGAGGCATACCCAGACATCATAACTATCACAGAGACAAAAACTGAAATGTTAACATAGGCCATATTCTCAGCAGAATATCAAGTATTGAGGAAAGAAAGAAGAAGACGGGGAGGAGAAGAGTAGCACTGATAATCAGAAACCAGTGGAGATTTGAAGGGATGAGAGGGATAAGCAAAAATGAGTCGAATGATTACTTAGTGAGCATAATCACGAATGGAAGACTCAAAGCAGCAATAGTCGTGATCTACAACCATCCATCAAATAGTAGAGAACCAAGACAGAAAAACGAAATAGCACAGTAACTGACACCATAGCAGAAACAGCAAGAGCCCATGTGACCAAATCAAATTGATTAATCATGGGAGATGTCAGCCACAAGAAAAAAAGACAAGGGTAAATTACGACTCATAAAGAAAAACTTTTGTGTCAGCATGTCAAAGGTACAACAAGAGATGGAAGAGGGAATAAGCCAATATAATTGGTTCAAGTATTAATCATATGTGCTCTTATTATATGTGAAGAACAAAAAAAGGCATAATACACAAATAACCAGCACACAGAAGATTGAAACTTATGGCGACTTCGTCATAAGTTTCAGTTTCCTGTGTGCTGGTTATTTATGTATAAGTGAAATAAAATGTGAAGGACCTCTGATGGTAAACACTGAGGGGGAAAATGGCAGGTAGTGGACGAAACAAACCAGATATTGGAACAGGAAACTTTGCTGGCGTGAGGTAATCCATGAATGCAGTGCCTAGACGAAGAGTACCAGGAGGCACAGTGCCAGGAGGCAGAGATTTTCATACTCACAAAAAAAAATATAATGGTAAAGGGAGAGAGAACCCGTGGCTCAACCAAAGATGCGGAGAGGAGCATAACAAAATGCTAAATAATGGAGAAAATTTGGAAAATGAGCAAGCCACAGTGTTAAAACCTGGAGGAACTTTGGAAAATGAGCAAGCCAGTGCTAAAACCTGGAGAAACTTTGGAAAATGAGCAAGCCACAGTGCTAAAACCTGGAGGAACTTTGGAAAATGAGCAAGCCACAGTGCTAAAACCTGGAGGAACTTTGGAAAATGAGCAAGCCACAGTGCTAAAACCTGGAGGAACTTTGGAAAATGAGCAAGCCACAGTGCTAAAACCTGGAGAAACTTTGGAAAATGAGCAAGCCACAGTGCTAAAACCTGGAGAAACTTTGGAAAATGAGCAAGCCACGGTGCTAAAACCTGGAGGAACTTTGGAAAATGAGCAAGCCACAGTGCTAAAACCTGGAGAAACTTTGGAAAATGAGCAAGCCACAGTGCTAAAACCTGGAGGAACTTTGGAAAATGAGCAAGCCACAGTGCTAAAACCTGGAGGAACTTTGGAAAATGAGCAAGCCACAGTGCTAAAACCTGGAGAAACTTTGGAAAATGAGCAAGCCACAGTGCTAAAACCTGGAGAAACTTTGGAAAATGAGCAAGCCACAGTGCTAAAACCTGGAGGAACTTTGGAAAATGAGCAAGCCACAGTGCTAAAACCTGGAGGAACTTTGGAAAATGAGCAAGCCACAGTGCTAAAACCTGGAGAAACTTTGGAAAATGAGCAAGCCACAGTGCTAAAACCTGGAGGAACTTTGGAAAATGAGCAAGCCACAGTGCTAAAACCTGGAGGAACTTTGGAAAATGAGCAAGCCACAGTGCTAAAACCTGGAGAAACTTTGGAAAATGAGCAAGCCACAGTGCTAAAACCTGGAGAAACTTTGGAAAATGAGCAAGCCACGGTGCTAAAACCTGGAGGAACTTTGGAAAATGAGCAAGCCACAGTGCTAAAACCTGGAGGAACTTTGGAAAATGAGCAAGCCACAGTGCTAAAACCTGGAGGAACTTTGGAAAATGAGCAAGCCACAGTGCTAAAACCTGGAGGAACTTTGGAAAATGAGCAAGCCACGGTGCTAAAACCTGGAGGAACTTTGGAAAATGAGCAAGCCACAGTGCTAAAACCTGGAGGAACTTTGGAAAATGAGCAAGCCACAGTGCTAAAACCTGGAGAAACTTTGGAAAATGAGCAAGCCACAGTGCTAAAACCTGGAGAAACTTTGGAAAATGAGCAAGCCACAGTGCTAAAACCTGGAGGAACTTTGGAAAATGAGCAAGCCACGGTGCTAAAACCTGGAGGAACTTTGGAAAATGAGCAAGCCACAGTGCTAAAACCTGGAGAAACTTTGGAAAATGAGCAAGCCACAGTGCTAAAACCTGGAGAAACTTTGGAAAATGAGCAAGCCACGGTGCTAAAACCTGGAGGAACTTTGGAAAATGAGCAAGCCACAGTGCTAAAACCTGGAGAAACTTTGGAAAATGAGCAAGCCACGGTGCTAAAACCTGGAGGAACTTTGGAAAATGAGCAAGCCACAGTGCTAAAACCTGGAGAAACTTTGGAAAATGAGCAAGCCACGGTGCTAAAACCTGGAGGAACTTTGGAAAAGGAGTGGTAGAAGGCAATCTAGAGGTGATCAAAATAGCCAGAAACGAAAGCGTAAAGGTGAGAGCGAAGCTGAACGACACTTTGAAAATGACACAGCAGTAAATTAAAAAAAAAATTCATGCAGAACTTTGAAAGTGTAAAAAAAAAACACAAACCTTCTCTCATCTCTGTGTTTATCCGCACATGAGTTTCTTCCATCGTAGCGGCACCTATGTAAACATCGTAGCGGCACCTATGTAAACATCCCACATAAGACAACATACTAAGTACTGGAGTTTGCCGAGTAACCTGTGCGTACTCTCGTGCATACGATCCCCAACCAGTTCACAGGCGTACCACGCGTAAATAATTATCATGTGCATTTTTGTGACATAATACGGGGTTGGATCAGTGGGAAATAATGAAAGATCAACAAAAGAGATTCGACATCAAAGGCTGTGAACTTTTCAACAGTCAGACTACCCACTTTGATCAACCTTTACCTCAGTGGTGAATACTTTATGTAGTGATGACGAGAACTACTAGTGAGGACGGGTGATAATGATAACTAATAAGGATGATGATAATGCTGATGATGAGAATGGAAAATGTTTCAAAGACATCGTTATTATATTAGAGTTTTATAAAACTGGGAGCTAGCTAGGAACACAAGTTAGTGAAACATAAAACAATGCGCAGCTTCAAAAACACGTACGATTGTATAAGAACATAACAGAAATGATACAGACATAAATAGGCTGATCCAAGAGTTGGATCTCAGCATCCCAAAATTCAACTAGGTAATAACTTGGAGAAAATTCTCAAACAGCTTCAGGGAGAACCTTGAGTTTTCCCTGAAGCAAGTGTATTCTTTTCTGAGGATGAGGGTCCCTAGGACAGTTCCAGAGGTGGTGTCTCCCTATATTTAAATAAATAAATAAATAAATAAATAAATAAATATATATATATATATATATATATATATATATATATATATATATATATATATATATATATATATATATATATATATATATATATATATATATATATATATATATATATATATAATATATATATATATATATATATATATATATATATATATTATATATATATATATAATATAATATATAACATATATATTTTTTATTATTAGCACACTGGCCGATTCCCACCAAGGCAGGGTGGCCCGAAAAAGAAAAACTTTCACCATCATTCACTCCATCACTGTCTTGCCAGAAGGGTGCTTTACACTACAGTTTTTAAACTGCAACATTAACACCCCTCCTTCAGAGTGCAGGCACTGTACTTCCCATCTCCAGGATTCAAGTCCGGCCTGCCGGTTTCCCTGAATCCCTTCATAAATGTTACTTTGCTCACACTCCAACAGCACGTCAAGTATTAAAAACCATTTGTCTCCATTCACTCCTATCAAACACGCTCACGCATGCCCTCTGGAAGTCCAAGCCCCTCGCACACAAAACCTCCTTTACCCCCTCCCTCCAACCTTTCCTAGGCCGACCCCCTACCCCGCCTTCCTTCCACTACAGACTGATACACTCTTGAAGTCATTCTGTTTCTCTCCATTCTCTCTCTCAACAACCCTTCCTCAGCCCTCTGGACAACAGTTTTGGTAATCCCGCACGTCCTCCTAACTTCCAAACTACGAATTCTCTGCATTATATTCACACCACACATTGCCCTCAGACATGACATCTCCACTGCCTCCAGCCTTCTCCTCGCTGCAACATTCATCACCCATGCTTCACACCTATATAAGAGCGTTGCTAAAACTATACTCTCATACATTCCCCTCTTTGCCTCCAAGGACAAAGTTCTTTGTCTCCACAGACTCCTAAGTGCACCGCTCACTCTTTTCCCCTCATCAATTCTATGATTCACCTCATCTTTCATAGACCCATCCGCTGACACGTCCACTCCCAAATATCTGAATACATTCACCTCCTCCATACTCTCTCCCTCCAATCTGATATCCAATCTTTCATCACCTAATCTTTTTGTTATCCTCATAACCTTACTCTTTCCTGTATTCACTTTTAATTTTCTTCTTTTGCATACCCTACCAAATTCATCCACCAATCTCTGCAACTTCTCTTCAGAATCTCCCAAGAGCACAGTGTCATCAGCAAAGAGCAGCTGTGACAACTCCCACTTTATGTGTGATTCTTTATCTTTTAACTCCACGCCTCTTGCCAAGACCCTCGCATTTACTTCTCTTACAGCCCCATCTATAAATATATTAAACAACCACGGTGACATCACACATCCCTGTCTAATGCCTACTTTTACTGAGAAATAATCTCCCTCTTTCTTACATACTCTAACTTGAGCCTCACTATCCTCGTAAAAACTCTTCACTGCTTTCAGTAACCTACCTCCTACACCATACACCTGCAACATCTGCCACATTGCCCCCCTATCCACCCTGTCATACGCTTTTTCCAAATCCATAAATGCCACAAAAACCTCTTTAGCCTTATCTAAATACTGTTCACTTATATGTATATATATATATGGTGGTGGTGGTCATGGTGGTGGTGGTGGTGGTGGTGGTGGTGGTGGTGGTGGTGGTGGTGGTGGTGGTAGGTGATAGTGGTGATGATGGTGGTGGTGGTGGTGGTGGTGGTAATGGTAGTGATCGTGATGGTGGTGGTAATGGTGGTGATGGTAATGGTGGTGATGGTGGTGATGGTGATGGTGATGATGGTGGTAGGTAATGGTGGTGGTAATGGTGGTGATGGTGGTGGTGTTGGTGGTGATGATGGTGGTGATGGTGGTGGTAGGTGATGGTGGTGGTAATGGTGGTGGTGGTGATGGTGGTGGTGATGTGGTGATGGTGATGGTGGTGGTAGGCGATGGTGGTGGTAATGGTGGTGATGGTGATAGTGGTAGTGTTGGTGGTGGTGATGGTGATGATGGTGATGGTGGTGGTGATGGTGTCGATGGTGATGGTGGTGGTAATGGTGGTGATGGTGGTAGTGGTGGTAGGTGATGGTTACAGTGAGGGTGAAAAACAGGGATTCCAATAACCATTACCCAATTAACCTCTCAGCTCCCCTCAGTTTGTTATTCCCTCCAGTACCTTCCTAACCTCCCCAACCTCGGATGCTTCCCCTAACTCCCCACCACCCCTACCTACCTAAACCAACCTCCCTTCCTCCCCTACCTACCTACCTCCCTACCTCCATACGTCCTCACCCTCATACCACAACTTACATGTTTGGTAAAGTTTATATCAAAATTCAATCTCTCAGTTCTGCAGTGGGTTAAGGAAAGTAGGCAACATAAGAATGAAGAAACACTGCAATAGGCCTATAAAAATTAAACACCATTCTTCCCAACAGCCAGATTGCATTGAACGTTTCTGTAGTATTTGCACAGGCTAACACTAGAGTCGCCATCGCTTCCAGCACTTCAATAAAGGATCTAAGTGTCCGGGGCCCAAGACTGTTCAACAGCCTCCCATCAAGCATTAGGGGAATTGCCAATAAACCCCTGGCTGCCTTCAAGAGAGAGCTGGACAGATACCTAAAGTCAGTGCCGGATCAGCCGGGCTGTGGCTCGTACGTTGGACTGCGTGCGGCCAGCAGTAACAGCCTAGTTGATCAGGCCCTGATCTATCAGGAGGCCTGATCATGAACCGGGCCGCGGGGGCGTTGATCTCCGGAATAACCTCCAGGTAACCTCCAGGTAACCAGGACAAAATCCAAGCACCATGAACCAGTCAACGCAGGGGTTTACACTATACCCTGTGGAGGCTGCGACAAGATTTATGTAGGTGAAACAGCAAGAAACCTCGACACCCGTCTCACTGAACACATTTACGCATGTAGGAACGATAACTTGAACAACGCCTGTGTACAACACCGAAATTCCACCAATCATCTCATGAAATTCAGGGACGCCCAATTAGTGATCAAAGAAACTAATTTCCGCAGACGCAAGTGCCTTGAATCAGCACTAATCGCTGTATCTAATACAAATAAACAAAACAACAGCAGTTTCACCATCTCTGAAGTCCTAGCAAGAATCCTCCTGAAAACAGTAAACCCTGCCATCACATAGTCTCTCCTGTTAATGCTACACAAGCATACTACAGAGGATGAACACTGAAATAGGCTGCCTCTAATTCAACCTCCAATAGAAATATTTGTGTAACCTATTATTTTTATGCTACCCAAGTAATAGATTTTATATCCTTTTACTCATGTGCCAGTTAATTGTTCTGCCATATTGTATCACTACTACTACTACAACTAATATCACTACTACTACTACTACTACTACCACTAGCCTATGTATACCCTCTGTGTCCATATATTATTTGTAAGGGCATGACAGCTCCTGGAGAGCGAAACGTTGCCACAATAAAATGTCACATTAGTTGCACTTGTGTCCTGTTACTTTACACATATATATACCACTTGGAAACTTTTGTTAGGAAAAGTTTCACTCAGTAAGAACTTTTTCATTCAGTTCAGTTGGACTGAAAAAGTTTCTGAGCTCACTACATCTTTATAAAAAATTACCAATATTGTGCATGTCTACTTTATACATGTTTGAGCATGTGATGAATGGTTTTGAAAACCGACATGGTCATGGTCAGCTTCGCAGAGAAGAACATCAAGGAAAGGAAGAGTGTTGTCGATTTCTTCTTCAAGTGTGAACTGGATTGAGGACTCGACCTGGTTGAGCTTGTCTTGGAGAGCTTGAAGAAGAAGTCGACAACACTCTTCCTTTCCTTGATGTTCTTCTCTGCAAAGCTGACCATGAACTTCGTTTTAAAGTCTATCGAAAACCCACCAACCAAAACGATCTTCTCCACTTCTACTCTCACCACGACACCAAAACTAAACGTGGTGTAATTATAGGCTTCTTCCTGCGTGCACTCAGAATCTGCAGCAATGAGTTCCTTGAGGAAGAATGCGCTATAAGCTTCCATCCTCTGCAAGGGTATACATAATCCCTTGTAATGACTGCAGTAAATTATACGTGGGCGAAACATCAAAGGACCTCCAAACACGTATTTCAGAACACCAATGCGCAAGCAGGTCTGACGATACAAGGAATGCCTGTGTACAACACCGTAATTCACACAACCATTTAATAAACTACAGAAACTCAAGACTTATCGCCAGAGAAGACAACACTCAATACCGAAGAATCCTGGTATCATCGCTTATCTCTATATCCAACAACTTCAACCAGAACAATGGCTTCTATAACATAGCTGAACCACTTGCCAAGAAACTTCTTCATCGCTATCCCACCTAAGAACATAGGAATGGAGGAACACTGCAGAAGGTCTGCTCACAAACTTATCCAATCTCCCTTCCAAGCTACCCAAGATTTTAGACTCTATAACACCACTCGATAGATCATGAGATGCAGCATTCTCCACCTGACCTCAGCATTCTGAACCTGGCTATAAATACTCGCGTACCTTCCATCCCAGGTCGAGAATCTCCACGACTAGTGAGGGAAGATGATGGTACGAGAGTGAGGGAAGATGATGGTACGAGAGTGAGGGAAGATGAGGGAACAAGAGTGAGGGAAGATGAGGGGATGAGAGTGAGGAAAGATGATGGTACGAGAGTGAGGGAACGAGAGTGAGGGAAGATGAGGGGATGAGAGTGAGGGAAGATGATGGTACGAGAGTGAGGGAAGATGATGGTACGAGAGTGAGGGAAGATGAGGGAACGAGAGTGAGGGAAGATGATGGTACGAGAGTGAGGGAAGATGATGGTACGAGAGTGAGGGAATATAAGGGGACGAGAGTGAGGGAAGATGATGGTACGAGAGTGAGGGAAGATGATGGTACGAGAGTGAGGGAAGATAAGGGGACGAGAGTGAGGGAAGATGGGAGGATGAGAGTGAGGGAAGATGATGGTACGAGAGTGAGGGAAGATGAGGGGACTAGAGTGAGGGAAGATGATGGGACGAGAGTGAGGGGAAAATGAGAGGACGAGAATGGGGGATGATGAGGGGACAAGAATGGCTGAAGATGAGGGATGAGAGTGAGGAAAGGTGAGGGGACGAGAGTGAGGGGAGATGAGGGAACGAGAATGAGGGTTAATGAGGGGACGAGAGGAATCGTTGCTGAGAAAGAGAGAGAGAGAGACAGTCCAAGACTACATCCTCACTTCTCTTATTCCCCTCTCCCCGTGTTCTCATTGTCCCCTCTGCAGCTGTGTGAGGGGATGTAAGGTGAGGCGGCTACTCCACCTCCCTGGATTAAACCATCAATTGACTGCCCATGTTGCCAAACCGGTTGACTGGTGGTCACAAATGGGTGACTGGTTGTTGCAAGTGGGTGACTGGTGGTCACAGCTAGTTGATTGGTGGTCACAACTAGTTGACTGGTGGTCACAACTGGTTAACTGGTGGTCACAAGTGGGCGACTGGTGGTACACAAGTGGGTGACTGGTGGTCACAACTAGTTGACTGGTGGTCACAACTGTTTGACTGGTGGTCACAACTAGTTGACTGGTGGTCACAGCTAGTTGACTGGTGGTCACACCTAGTTTACTGGTGGTCACAACTAGCTGACTGGTGGTCACAACTAGTTGACTGGTCACAACTAGTTGACTGGTGGTCACAACTAGTTGACTGGTGGTCACAGCTAGTTGACTGGTAGTCACAACTAGTTAACTGGTGGTCACAACTAGTTAGCTGGTGGTCACAACTAATTAACTGGTGGTCACAACTAGTTAACTGGTGGTCACAAGTGTGTGACTGGTGGTCACAACTAGTTGACTAGTGGTCACAACTGGTTGACTGGTGGTCACAACTAGTTGACTGGTGGTCACAAGTGCGTGACTGGTGGTCACAAGTGCGTGACTGGTGGTCACAACTAGTTGACTAGTGGTCACAGATAGTGTGTGTGTGTGTGTGTGTGTGTGTGTGTGTGTGTGTGTGTGTAAGTGTGTGGTGTGTGTTTGGTGTACGTGTAGTGTGCACTCAGATGTCTGTACTCTTGCATCAAATATACGGTACTGGGGTTAAATGTCTACTATCACCACTACATAACACAGTAGTGGAGGGTTCACACTGTACCACACACTATAGCCACGCACTGTACCTCACACTGTGCCTCACACTGTACTAACACACACATACCTAGTAACCACACACTTACGCGCACACATAACGACACCACACTCAACAACACACACAACTATAACCAGCACACTATAACCACACAGCATACACACTGTACCACTCACACACTATAACCACACATGATAACTGCACACTATACCACACACACACACTATAACCACACACTGTACCCCACCAACACACACTATAACACACATGTACCCCTACACACACACTGTAACCACACACTGTTACCAACACAACTATAACTACACACTATACCCACACATACGCTAACACCACACACTTTTACCCACACCACACTATACGCACAACTGTACCCACAACCCACTATAACACACACTATACCCACGACACAACACACTATAACACACACTGTACCCCACACATCACTATAACCACACACTAAACCTCACACACACTATAACACACACTGTACCTCACACACACACTATAACCACACACTGTACACACACACTATAACCACACACTGTACAAAACACACACACTATAACCACAGCACTGTACCCCACACACACTATAACCACACACTGTACACACACACTAAAACAACCATCACAACCCACACACTATACCACACACACCACCAACACACACTATAACACACACTGCACACACACACCTATAACCAACACTGTACACACACACACACACATATAACACTGTACCCACACACACTATAACCACACACGTACTCAACACCACACTATAACCACACACTGTACCCACAACACACACACTATAACCACACTTACTATACCAACTACACACACACACATTATAACCACACACTGTACCCCCCACACACATATAACCACACACTGCACACACACACCTATAACCAAACACTGTACACACACACACACACACTATAACACTGTACCCACACACACACTATAACCACACACTGTACTCACACTCACACTATAACCACACACTATACCCACAACACACTATAACACACACTATACCCACACACACACACTATAACCACACACTGTACCCCACACACACTATAACACACACTGTACCTACACACACACTATAACCACACACTGTACCCCACACACACACTATAACCACACACTGTACACACACACACACACACACTATAACCACACACTGTACCCCACACACACACACTATTAACCACACACTGTAACACACACTACAACCATACACCGTACACACACACACACACACACACACACACACCACACACACACAACCCACACACACACACACACACTATAACCACACACTGTACCCCAACACACACTATAACCACACACGTACACACACTATAACCACACACTGTACACACACACACACTATAACCACACACTTACCCACACACACACTATATCCACACACTGTACCCCACACACACACTATAACCACACACTTTACCCCACACACACACTATATCCACACACTGTACCCCACACACACACTATAACCACACACTGTACTCACATCACACTATACAACACACACTATACCCACACCACACAAAACACACACACACACACTATAACCAAACACTGTACCCCCACACACACACTATAACCACACACTGTACCCCACACACACTATAACCACACACTGTACCCACACACACACTATAATCACACCACTGTACACACACACACACCTATAACCACACACTGTACCCACACACACACTATAACCACTCACTGTCACACACACACTATAACCACACACTGTACACACATACACACAATATAACCACACACTGTACACACACATACAATAACCACACACTGTACACACAACACTATAACCATACACTGTACCCCACACACCACACTATAACCACACACTCTACACACACTACTAATATCACACACTGTACACACACACACACACTATAACCTCACACTGTACACAACACAACACACACTGTACCCCACACACACACTATAAACCACACACTGTACACACACACTATAACCACACACTGTACACACACACACTATAACCACACACTGTACACACACACACTAAACCACACACTATGCACACACACTATAACCACCACTGTACACACACATACACTATAATCACACATTGTACACACACACACACTATAACCACACACTGTACACACACATACACAATAACCACACACTGTACCCCAACACACACACACACACACACACACACACACACAACACACACACTATAACCACACACTGTACACACACACTATAACCACACACTGTACCACACACACACTATAACCACACACTTCACACACACACATACTATAACCACAACTATACACACACACACACTATAACCACACACTGTACACACACGCACTATAACCACACACTGCACACACACACACTACACTATAACACACATTGTAAACCACACACACCACACACACTATAACCACACACTGTACACACACACACACTATAAACCACACACTGTACACACACACACACGTAACCACACACTGACACACACACAACACACAACACAACACGGTAAGAGCGGGCCAGAGCTAGACTCGACCCTGAAACCACAATAGTGAGTACAAATAGGTGAGACACACACACACACACACACACACTATAACCACACACTGTAACCACACACACTATAACACACACTGTACCCCACACACACACACTATACCACACACTGTGCCCACACATACATATTAACCACACACTGTACACACACACACTATAACCACACACTGTACACACACACACCTAAACCACACACTGTACGCACACCTATAACCACACGCTGTACCCTACACACACACTGTAACACACATTGTACACACGCACACACTATAACCACACGCTGTACGCACACACACACACACTATAACCACACACTGTACATCACACACACTATAACCACACACTGTACACACACATACACTATAATCACACATTGTACACACACCACTATTAACACACACTGTACACACACACTATAACCACACACTGTACACACACACACTATAACACACACACACTGTACCACACACTAAAACCACACACTGTACCCACACACACACACACACACACACTATAATCCACACACTGTACACACACACACTATAACCACACACTGTACACACGCACTATAACCACACACTGTACCCACCCACACACACACACACACTATAACCACACATGTACCACACACAATAACCACACACTGTACCCACACACACACACACACACACGCACACACACTATAACCACACACTGTACCCACACACACACACACTATAACCACACACTGTACACACACACACACACTATAACCACACACTGTACACACACACTATAACCACACACTGTACCACACACACACTGTAACCACACACTGTACCCACACACACACACACACACACACAACACACAGTAAACCTCACACTATACCCACACACACACTATAACCACACACTGTACCCCCACACACACACATATAACCACACACTGTACCCACACAACTATAACCACACACTGTACACACACACTATAACCACACACTGTACAAAACACACACTAACCACACACTGTAACCAACCTGTAAAATTGGAGCTCGTTCAAGAG
>NC_069437.1:26180820-26218320 GCF_026875155.1 Cherax quadricarinatus
CGTGTTGCCGTTCTGGCCGTGTTGCTGTTCTGGCCGTGTTGCTGTTCTGGCCGTGTTGCTGTTCTGGCCGTGTTGCTGTTCTGGCCGTGTTGCTGTTCTGGCCGTGTTGCTGTTCTGGCCGTGTTGCTGTTCTGGCCGTGTTGCTGTTCTGGCCGTGTTGCTGTTCTGGCCGTGTTGCTGTTCTGGCCGTGTTGCTGTTCTGGCCGTGTTGCTGTTCTGGCCGTGTTGCCGTTCTGGCCGTGTTGCTGTTCTGGCCGTGTTGCTGTTCTGGCCGTGTTGCTGTTCTGGCCGTGTTGCTGTTCTGGCCGTGTTGCTGTTCTGGCCGTGTTGAGTGAAGGAAGAATTCTTTCGTAGGTACATTACCACCTGGGGAATGTAGGTACATAAGTGTCCGGGGCCCAAGACTGTTCAACAGCCTCCCATCAAGCATTAGGGAAATTGCCAATAAACCCCTGGCTGCCTTCAAGAGAGAGCTGGACAGATACCTAAAGTCAGTGCCGGATCAGCCGGGCTGTGGCTCGTACGTTGGACTGCGTGCGGCCAGCAGTAACAGCCTAGTTGATCAGGCCCTAATTCATCGGGAGGCCTGGTCATGGACCGGGCCGCGGGGGCGTTGATCCCCGGAATAACCTCCAGGTAACCAGGTAACCTGGGGAATGTAGATACATTACTACCTGAGGAATGTAGGTACATTACCACCTGGGAAATGTAGGTACATTACTACCTAGGGAATGTAGGTACATTACTACCTGAGGAATGTAGGTACATTACCACCTGGGGAATGTAGCAACATCACTACCCGTGGAATGTAGGTACATTACTACCTGAGGAATGTAGGTACATTACTACCTGGGGAATGTAGGTACATTACCACCTGAGGAATGTAGGTATATTACCACCTGGGGAATGTAGGCACATTACAACCTGGGGAATGTAGGTACATTACTACCTGGGGAATGTAGGTACATTACTACCTGGGGAATGTAGGTACATTACTACCTGGGGAATGTAGGTACATTACTACCTGGGGAATGTAGGTACATTACTACCTGGGGAATGTAGGTACATTACCACCTGGGGAATGTAGGCACATTACAACCTGGGGAATGTAGGTACATTACTACCTGGGGAATGTAGGTACAATACTACCTAAGGAATGTAGGTACATTACTACCTGAGGAATGTAGGTACATTACCACCTGGGGAATGTAGGCACATTACAACCTGGGGAATGTAGGTACATTACTACCTAGGGAATGTAGGTACATTACTACCTGAGGAATGTAGGTACATTACTACCTGGGGAATGTAGGTACATTACCACCTGAGGAATGTAGGTATATTACCACCTGGGGAATGTAGGCACATTACAACCTGGGGAATGTAGGTACATTACTACCTGGGGAATGTAGGTACATTACCACCTGAGGAATGTAGGTATATTACCACCTGGGGAATGTAGGCACATTACAACCTGGGGAATGTAGGTACATTACTACCTGGGGAATGTAGGTACATTACTACCTGGGGAATGTATGTACATTACCACCTGGAGAATGTAGATACATCACTACCTGAGGAATGTAGGTACATTACCACCTGGGGAATGTAGATACATTACTACCTGAGGAATGTAGGTACATTACCACCTGGGGAATGTAGGTACATTACTATCTGGGGAATGTACGTACATTACCACCTGGAGAATGTAGATACATCACTACCTGAGGAATGTAGGTACATTACCACGTGGGGAATGTAGGCACATTACAACCTGGGGAATGTAGGTATATTGCTACCTGGGGAATGTAGGCACATTACCACCTGGGGAATGTAGGTACATTACTATCTGGGGAATGTATGTACATTACCACCTGGGGAATGTATGTACATTACCACCTGGGGAATGTAAGCACATTACCACCTGGGGAATGTAGATACATTACTACCTGGGGAATGTAGGTACATTACTACATGGGGAATGTTCGAATATTACACCCTGGGGAATGTAGGTATATTACCACCAGGGGAATGTAGGTAGATTACTACCTGGGGAATGTAGGTACAGTACCACCAGGGGAATGTAGGTACATTATTACCCGGGATTGTATGTACAACTAGTAGAAAATAGGTACCTGGGTGTTAAATTATTGTCGTGCTTGGTATCCTGGGGGCGATAGTGTACATCTGTAATAGTACCTGGGTACTAATAGACTGTCATGGGTGACATCCTGCGGGTGGGGAGAGGAGTAGTATATCTAAGATATATCACAATCCCTACAATTTAACAGTAACACACACAATCCCTATAATTCAACAGTAGCCCACACACAATCGCTATAATTCAACAGCAGCCCAAACACAAATCCCTATAATTTAACAGTAACCCACAGACAACCATTATAATTCAAAAGAAGCCCACACACACAATCCCTATAATTCAACAGAAGCCCACACACACAATTCCTATAATTCAACAGTAACCCACACACAATCTCTATAATTCAAAAGCAGCCCACACACACAATCCCTATAGTTCAATAATAGCCAACACACAATCCCTATAATTCAACAGTAACACACACAGTCTCTATAATTCAACGGTAACATACACAATCTCTATAATTCAAAAGTAACACACACAATCCCTATAATTCAAGAGTAACACACACAATCCCTATAATTCAAGAGTAACACACACAATCCCTATAATTCAATAGCAGCACACACACAAACCCTATAATTCAACAACAGCCCACACATAATCCCTATAATTAAACAGTAGCCCACACACACAATCCCAATAATTCAACAGCACCATACACACAATCCCTATTATTCAACAGCTGCCCACACACAATCCCTATAATTCAACAGTAGCACACACACAATCCCTATAATCCACACACAGTTCCTATAATTCAACAGTAGCATTCACACAAACCCTATAATTCAGCAGCAGCCCACACACAATCCCTATAATACAACAGCAGCCCACACACAATCCCTGTAATTCAACAGCAGCCCATACACATAATCCCTATAATTTAACAGTAGCGCACACACAATCCCTATAATTCAACAGTAGCCCACACACAATCCCTATAGTTCAACAGTAACCACACACAATCTCTATAATTCAACAGTGCTCTACACACACAATCCCTATAATTCAATAGTAGCTCACATACAGTCCCTATAATTCAACAGTAGCCCCCACACAATCCCTGTAATTCAGCAGCAGCCCACACACAATCCCTATAATACAACAGCAGCCCACACACATAATCCCTATAATTTAACAGTAGCGCACACACAATCCCTATAATACAACAGCAGCCCACACACATAATCCCTATAATTTAACAGTAGCGCACACACTATCCCTATAATTCAACAGTAGCCCACACAATCCCTGTAATTCAACAGTAGCCTACACACATAATCCCTATAATTCAACAGTAGCCCCCGCACAATCCCTGTAATTCAACAGTAGCTTACACACACAATCCCTATAATTCAACAGTAGCTCCCACACAATCCTTGTAATTCAACAGAAGCCTACACACACAATCCCTATAATTCAACAGTAGCTCCCACACAATCCCTGTAATTCAACAGAAGCCTACACACACAATCCCTATAATTCAACAGTAGCTCCCACACAATCCTTGTAATTCAACAGAAGCCTACACACACAATCCCTATAATTCAACAGTAGCTCCCACACAATCCCTGTAATTCAACAGTAGCCTACACACACAATCCCTATAATTCAACAGTAGCTCCCACACAATCCCTGTAATTCAACAGTAGCCTACACACACAATCCCTATAATTCAACAGTAGCTCCCACACAATCCCTGTAATTCAACAGTAGCCTACACACACAAATCCCTATAATTCAACAGTAGCTCCCACACAATCCTTGTAATTCAACAGTAGCCTACACACACAATCCTATAATTCAACAGAAGCCTCAGTTTTCCCTAACTCGAGGGAATTTCCCCACAGTTGCTCAACTCAGTAGTCTCTCGCTTCACTAATTTTTCCCCTACCTCTTAATTCCTTTGTTTCTTTCCCCACCTCTCCTCCTTTCTTCTCCTCCACCTCTACTTCTTCCCCTCCACCTTTACTGCTTCCTTCTTCCAATTCTTTTTCCCCTTCTTTCTTCCCCTCTCTTCGTCTCTTTTCCGGTCTCACTCTTCCTCTCTTCTACTTCCTACGGTTCTTCTCCCTCCTGCACTACTTCCCTTTCGTCCGCTTCTCCCCACCTTCTTTATTCCCCTTCTCCTCCTCTTCGTCTCTCATTGTTTCCAGTTCTTCGTCTTCCTCCATTTTCCCATTCTGCCTCAAATATTTTCTTCTTTCCTCATCCAATTCTTCACTTCTTCACTATTTCCTCCTCTCTTTCATCATTTTTTTCACACCACGCTTCCCTTCCCTCCCTTCCCCCTCCTCTACATCACCTCGCTTCCTCTCTTCCCACTCTCCTACATCATCTCCATCCCACTACATCTCCCCCTCCCCCTCCCCCTCCCACTCCCCCTCCCCCTCCCCCCCCCCCTACCCCACCCCCCATTATCTGGAGGTCGCTACAGTAGCTTGTTAGTAATTGGCACAAATCGAGTGTAAAATCCAGCAGTGGAGCCGCCTTGACCAAGTGTGTAAATCCCCGCACCTCGGATTATGTCCCTGAACCCCGCTGCACCACCGCCGCCTCCTTTGAGACGGATAAAATCCGCCTTCAGGGCATCAAGAACGCGCTCTGGTAATCTCCGGAGGCGGATTCCTTGCAGACAACTTGGCGCTGCGTCGCTCTTCTTTGATTCGATTCGGCAGAGGCGAAGTGTTACCCAATTTTTTTCTCTCGATTACTGCGATGTTGCGCGTCCGGGCGACTGCGTGAGTTACGGCGGCGTTGCGGCGTTAGTGGTAATTGTGGCGAGCGAAACTGTGTTGAGCGAAACGTCGCTGTAACAGAAGCTTGGCATGTCTACATATTTGAAAAATTTACTACGTGCCTGCTTCCAGCCTGTGTCCCTACCTGTTTGTTCTACAGTTCTGTTGCTACCTGTTTGTTCTACAGTTCTGTTGCTACCTGTTTGTTCTACAGTTCTGTTGTTACCTGTATGTTCTACAGTTCTGTTGCTACCTGTTTGTTCTACAGTTCTGTTGCTACCTGTTTGTTCTACAGTTCTGTTGTTACCTGTATGTTCTACAGTTCTGTTGCTACCTGTATGTTTTACAGTTCTGTTGCTACCTGTATGTTCTACAGTTCTGTTGCTAACTGTATGTTCTACAGTTCTGTTGCTACCTGTATGTTCTACAGTTCTGTTGCTACCTGTATGTTCTACAGTTCTGTTGCTAACCTGTATGTTCTACAGTTCTGTTGCTAACTGTATGTTCTACAGTTCTGTTGCTAACTGTATGTTCTACAGTTCGGGTTGCTAACTGTATTTTTCTACAGTTCTGTTGCAAACTGTAGTTCTACAGTTCTGTTGCTAACTGTATGATCTACAGTTCTGTTGCTAACTGTATGATCTACAGTTCTTTTGCTAACTGTATGATCTACAGTTCTGTTGCTAACTGTATGATCTACAGTTCTGTTGCTAACTGTATGATCTACAGTCTGTTGCTAATGTATGTTTCTACAGTTCTGTTGCTAGCTGTATGATCTACAGTTCTGTTGCTAACTGTAGTTCCGTCTGTTGCTAACTGTATGAAAATTCTACAGATCTGTTGCTAACTGTATGTCTACATTTTCTGTTGCAACTGTATTTCTACAGTTTCTGTTGCTAACTGTATGTTCTACAGTTCTGTTGCTAACTGTATGATCTACAGTTCTGTTGCTAACTGTAAGTTCTACAGTTCTGTTGCTAACTGTATGTTCTACATTTCTGTTGCTAACTGTATGTTCTACAGTTCTGTTGCTAACTGTATGTTCTACAGTTCTGTTGCTAACTGTATGTTCTACAGTTCTGTTGCTAACTGTATGATCTACAGTTCTGTTGCTAACTGTATGTTCTACAGTTCTGTTGCTACCTGTATGATCTACATTTTCTTTTTGCTAACTGTATGTTTCTAACAGTTCTGTTGCTAACTGTATGTTCTACAGTTCTGTTGCTAACTGCATGTTCTACAGTTCTGTTGCTAACTGTATGTTCAAACAGTTCTGTTGCTAACTGATGTTCTACAGTTCTGTTGCAAAACTGTATGTTCTACAGTTCTGTTGCTAACTGTATGTTATACAGTTCTGTTGCTAACTGTATGTTCTACAGTTCTGTTGCAACTGTATGTTCTACAGTTCTGTTGCTAACTGTATGATCTACATTTCGTTGCTAACGTATTTCTACAGTTCTGTTGCTAAACTGTATGTTCTACAGTTCTGTTGCAAACTGTAGATCTACAGTTCTGTTGCAAACCTTATGTTCTACAGTTCTGTTGCTAACTGTATGATCAACAGTTCTGTTGCTAACTGTATGTTCTACAGTTCTGTTGCAACTGTATGTTCTACAGTTCTGTTGCTAACTGTATGATCTAGAGTTCTGTTGCTAACTGTATGTTCTACAGTTCTGTTGCTAACTGTATGTTCTACAGATCTGTTGCTAACTGTATGTTCTACAGTTCTGTTGCAACTGTATCTTCTACAGTTCTGTTGCTAACTGTATGTTCTACAGTTCTGTTGCTAACTGTATGATCTACAGTTCTGTTGCTAACTGTAAGTTCTACAGTTCTGTTGCTAACTGTATGTTCTACATTTCTGTTGCTAACTGTATGTTCTACAGTTCTGTTGCTAACTGTATGTTCTACAGTTCTGTTGCTAACTGTATGTTCTACAGTTCTCTTGCTAACTGTATGATCTACAGTTCAGTTGCTAACTGTATGTTCTACAGTTCTGTTGCTACCTGTATGATCTACAGTTCTGTTGCTAACTGTATGTTCTACGGGTTCTGTTGCTAACTGTATGTTCTACAGTTCTGTTGCTAACGGGCCATGTTCTAACAGTTCTGTTGCTAACTGTTTTGTTCTACAGTTCTGTTGCTAACTGTATGTTCTACAGTTCTGTTGCAAACTGTATGTTCTACATTTCTGTTGTAACTGTATTTTTACAGTTGTTGCTAACTGAATGTTCTACAGTTCTGTTGCAACTGTATGTTCTACAGTTCTGTTGCTAACTGTATGATCTACATTTCTGTTGCTAACTGTATGTTCTACAGTTCTGTTGCTAACTGTATGTTCTACAGTTCTGTTGCTAACTGTATGATCTACAGTTCTGTTGCTAACTCTATGTTCTACAGTTCTGTTGCTAACTGTATGATCAACAGTTCTGTTGCTAACTGTATGTTCTACAGTTCTGTTGCAACTGTATGTTCTACAGTTCTGTTGCTAACTGTATGATCTAGAGTTCTGTTGCTAACTGTATGATCTACAGTTCTGTTGTAACTGTATGTTCTACAGTTCTGTTGCTAACTGTATGTTCTACAGTTCTGTTGCTAACTGTATGATCTACAGTTCTGTTGTAACTGTATGTTTTACAGTTCTGTTGCAAACTGTATGATCTACAGTTCTGTTGCTAACTGCATGTTCTACAGTTGTGTTGCTAACTGTATGTTCTACAGTTCTGTTGCAACTGTATGTTCTACAGTTCTGTTGCTAACTGTATGTTCTACAGTTCTGTTGCAACTGTATGTTCTACAGTTCTGTTGCTAACTGTATGTTCTACAGTTCTGTTGCTAACTGTATGATCTACAGTTCTGGTTGCTAACGTAGTTCTACAGTTTTTGTTGCAACTTATGTTCTACAGTTCTGTTGCTAACTGTATGTTCTACAGTTCTGTTGCTAACTGAAAGTTCTACAGTTCTGTTGCTAACTGTATGATCTACAGTTCTGTTGCTAACTGTATGATCTACAGTTCTGTTGCTAACTGTATGATCTACATTTCTGTTGCTAACTGAAATGTTCTACAGTTCTGTTGCTAACTCTATGATCTACAGTTCTCTTGCTAACTGTATGATCTACAGTTCTGTTGCTAACTGTATGTTCTACAGTTCTGTTGCAACTGTATGTTCTACAGTTCTGTTGCTAACTGTATGTTCTACAGTTCTGTTGCAACTGTATGTTCTACAGTTTCTGTTGGCTAACTGTATGATCTACAGTTCTGTTGCTAACTGTATGTTCTACAGTTTCTTTTTGTAACTGTATGTTCTACGGGTTCTGTTGCTAACTGTATGTTCTACAGTTCTGTTTCTAACTGTATGATCTACAGTTCTTTTGCTAACTGTATGGTCTACAGTTCTGTTGCTAACTGTATGATCTACAGTTCTTTTGCTAACTGTAGGTTCTACAGTTCTGTTGCAACTGTATGTTCTGCAGTTTCTGTTTGCTAACTGTATGATCTACAGTTTCTTTTGCTTACTGTATGATCTACAGTTCTGTTGCTAACTGAAATGATCTACAGTTCTGTTGCTAACTGTATGTTTCTACAGTTCTGTTGCTAACTGTATGTTCTACAGTTCTGTGCTAACTGAAATGTTCTACAGTTCTTTTTGCTAACTGTATGTTCTACAGTTTCTGTTGCTAACTGTATGTTCTACAGTTCGTTGCTAACTGAAATGATCTACAGTTCTGTTGCTAACTGTATGTTCTACAGTTCTGTTGCTAACTGTATGATCTACAGTTCTGTTGCTAACTGTATGTTCTACAGTTCTGTTGCTAACTGTATGATCTACAGTTCTGTTGCTAACTGTATGTTCTACAGTTCTGTTGCTAACTGTATGTTCCACAGTTCTGTTGCTAACTGTATGTTCTACAGTTCTGTTGCTAACTGTATGATTTACAGTTCTTTTGCTAATTGTATGATCTACAGTTCTGTTGCTAACTGTATGATCTACAGTTCTTTTGCTAACTGTATGTTCTACAGTTCTGTTGCAACTGTATGTTCTGCAGTTCTGTTGCTAACTGTATGATCTACAGTTCTGTTGCTAACTGTATGATCTACAGTTCTGTTGCTAACTGTAGGATCTACAGTTCTGTTGCTAACTGTATGTTCTACAGTTCTGTTGCTAACTGTATGTTCTACAGTTCTGTTGCTAACTGTATGTTCTACAGTTCTGTTGCTAACTGTATGTTCTACAGTTCTGTTGCTAACTGTATGTTCTACAGTGCTGTTGCTAACTGTATGTTCTACAGTTCTGTTGCTAACTGTATGTTCTACAGTTCTGTTGCTAACTGTATGTTCTACAGTTCTGTTGCTAACTGTATGATCTACAGTTCTGTTGCTAACTGTATGATCTACAGTTCTGTTGCTAACTGTATGATCTACAGTTTTTTTTTGCTAACTGTATGTTCTACAGTTCTGTTGCTAACTGTATGTTCTACAGTTCTGTTGCTAACTGTATGTTCTACAGTTCTGTTACTAACTGTATGTTCTACAGTTCTGTTGCTAACTGTATGTTCTACAGTTCTGTTGCTAACTGTATGTTCTACAGTTCTGTTGCTAGCTGCATGTTCTACAGTTCTGTTGCTAACTGTATGTTCTACAGTTCTGTTGCTAACTGTATGATCTACAGTTCTGTTGCTAACTGTATGTTCTACAGTTCTGTTGCTAACTGTATGTTCTACAGTTCTGTTGCTAACTGTATGATCTACAGTTCTGTTGCTAACTGTATGATCTACAGTTCTGTTGCTAACTGTATGTTCTACAGTTCTGTTGCTAACTGTATGATCTACAGTTCTGTTGCTAACTGTATGTTCTACAGTTCTGTTGCTAACTGTATATTCTACAGTTCTGTTTCTAACTGTATGATCTACAGTTCTGTTGCTACCTGTATGTTCTACAGTTCTGTTGCTAACTGTATGTTCTACAGTTCTGTTGCTAACTGTATGTTCTACAGTTCTGTTGCTAACTGTATATTCTACAGTTCTGTTTCTAACTGTATGTTCTACAGTTCTGTTGCTAACTGTATGTTCTACAGTCCTGTTGCTAACTGTATGTTCTACAGTTCTGTTGCTAACTGTATGTTCTACAGTTCTGTTGCTAACTGTATGATCTACAGTTCTGTTGCTAACTGTATGTTCTACAGTTCTGTTGCTAACTGTATGTTCTACAGTTCTGTTGCTAACTGTATGTTCTACAGTTCTGGTTGCTACTGTATGTTCTACAGTTCTGTTGCTAACTGTATGATCTACAGTTCTGTTGCTAACTGTATGATCTACATTCGTTGCTAACTGTATGTTCTACAGTTCTGTTGCTAACTGTAGATCTACAGTTCTGTTGCTACCTGTATGTTCTACAGTTTTTTTTGGCAAACTGAAATGTTCTACAGTTCTGTTGCTAACTGTATGATCTACAGTTCTGTTGCTACCCTGTGTTTCTACAGTTCTGTTGCTAACTGTATGATCTACAGTTCTGTTGCTACCTGTATGTCTACATTTTCTGGTTGCTAACTGTATGTTCTACAGTTCTGTTGCTATCTGTATGATCTACAGTTCTGTTGCTAACTGTATGATCTACAGTTCTGTTGCTACCTGTATGTTCTACAGTTCTGTTGCTAACTGTATGTTCTACAGTTCTGTTGCTACCTGTATGATCTACAGTTCGTTGCTAACTGTATGTTTTATAGTTCTGTTGCTAACTGTATGTTCTACAGTTCTGTTGCTAACTGTATGTTCTGCAGTTCTGTTGCTAACTGTATGTTCTACAGTTCTGTTGCTAACTGTATGATCTACAGTTCTGTTGCTAACTGTATGATCTACAGTTCTGTTGCTACCTGTATGTTCTACAGTTCTGTTGCTAACTGTATGTTTTACAGTTCTGTTGCTTACTGTATGTTCTACAGTTCTGTTGCTAACTGTATGTTCTACAGTTCTTTTGCTAACTGTTGTTCTACATTTTCTGTTGCTAACTGTATGTTCTACAGTTCTGTTGCTAACTGTATGATCTACAGTTCTGTTGCTAACTGTATGTTCTACAGTTCTGTTGCTAACTGTATGATCTACAGTTCTGTTGCTGCCTATATGTTCTACAGTTCTGTTGCTAACTGTATGTTCTACAGTTCTGTTGCTAACTGTATGATCTACAGTTCTGTTGCTAACTGTATGATCTACAGTTCTGTTGCTACCTGTATGTTCTACAGTTCTGTTGCTAACTGTATGATCTACAGTTCTGTTGCTAACTGTATGTTCTACAGTTCTGTTGCTAACTGTATGTTCTACAGTTCTGTTGCTAACTGTATGTTCTACAGTTCTGTTGCTAACTGTATGTTCTACGTTCTGTTGCTAACTGTATGATCTACAGTTCGTTGCTAACTGTATGATCTACATTTCTGTTGCTAACTGTAGTTCTACAGTTCTGTTTGCTAACTGTATGATCTACAGTTCTGTTGCTACCTGTATGTTCTACAGTTCGGGTTGGGCTAACTGTATGTTCTACAGTTCTGTTGCTAACTGTATGATCTACAGTTCTGTTGCTACCTGTATGTTCTACAGTTCTGTTGCTACCTGTATGATCTACAGTTCTGTTGCTCCCTGAAATGTTCTACAGTTCTGTTGCTAACTGTATGTTCTACAGTTCTGTTGCTAACTGTATGATCTACAGTTCTGTTGCTAACTGTATGATCTACAGTTCTGTTGCTACCTGTATGTTCTACAGTTCTGTTGCTAACTGTATGTTCTACAGTTCTGTTGTTAACTGTATGTTCTGCAGTTCTGTTGCTAACTGTATGTTCTACAGTTCTGTTGCTAACTGTATGATCTACAGTTCTGTTGCTAACTGTATGATCTACAGTTCTGTTGCTACCTGTATGTTCTACAGTTCTGTTGCTAACTGTATGTTCTACAGTTCTGTTGCTTACTGTATGTTCTACAGTTCTGTTGCTAACTGTATGTTCTACAGTTCTGTTGCTAACTGTATGTTCTACAGTTCTGTTGCTAACTGTATGTTTCTACATTTTCTGTTGCTAACTGTATGATTACAGTTCTTTTGCTAACTGAAAGTTTTCTACAGTTCTGTTTGTTTAACTGTTAGATCTACAGTTCCTGTTGCTCCCTGTATGTTCTACATTCTGTTGCTAACTGTATGTTCTACAGTTCTGTTGCTAACTGTATGATCTACAGTTCTGTTGCTAACTGTATGATCTACAGTTCTGTTGCTACCTGTATGTTCTACAGTCTGTTGCTAACTGTATGTTTCTACAGTTCTGTTGCTAACGGGTATGTTCACAGTTCTGTTGGCTAACTGTATGTTCTACAGTTCTGTTGCTAACTGTAAGATCAAACAGTTCTGTTGCTAACTGTATGTTTCTACAGTTCTTTTTGCTAACTTATGATCTACGTTTTGTTGCTAACTGTATGTTCTACAGTTCTTTTTGCTAACTGTATGTTCTACAGTTCTTTTGGGCTAACTGTATGTTCTACAGTTCTGTTACTAACTGAAATGTTCTACAGTTCTGTTGCTAACTGTATTTTTCTACGTTCTGTTGCTAACTGTATGTTCTACAGTTCTGTTGCTAGCTGCATGTTCTACAGTCTTTTTGCTAACTGTATGTTCTACAGTTCTGTTGCTAACTGTATGATCTACAGTTCTGTTGCTAACTGTATGTTCTACAGTTCTGTTGCTAACTGTATGTTCTACAGTTCTGTTGCTAACTGTATGATCTACAGTTCTGTTGCTAACTGTATGATCTACAGTTCTGTTGCAAACGAAATGTTCTACAGTTCTGTTGCTAACTGTATGATCTACAGTTCTGTTGCTAACTGTATGTTCTACAGTTCTGTTGCTAACTGTATATTCTACAGTTCTGTTTCTAACTGTATGATCTACACTTCTGTTGCTACCTGTATGTTCTACTTCTGTTGCTACTGTAATGTTCTACATTTTCTGTTGCTAACTGTATGTTCTACAGTTCTGTTGCTAACTGTATATTCTACAGTTCTGTTTCTAACTGAAATGTTCTACAGTTCTGTTGCTAACTGTATGTTCTACAGTCCTGTTGCTAACTGTATGTTCTACAGTTCTGTTGCTAACTGTATGTTCTACAGTTCTGTTGCTAACTGTATGATCTACAGTTCTGTTGCTAACTGTATGTTTTTACAGTTCTGTTGCAAAACTGTATGTTCAAACAGTTCTGTTGCTAACTTAGTTCTACAGTTCTGTTGCTAACTGTATGTCTACAGTTCTGTTGCTAACTGTATGATCTACATTTTCTGTTGCTAACTGTATGATCTACAGTTCTGTTGCTAACTGTATGTTCTACAGTTCTGTTGCTAACTGTATGATCTACAGTTCTGTTGCTACCTGTATGTTCTACAGTTCTTTTGCAAACTGTATGTTCTACAGTTCTGTTGCTAACTTATGATCTACAGTTCTGTGCTACCTGTATGTTCTACAGTTTTTGTTGCAACTGTTGATCTACAGTTCTGTTGCTACCTGTATGTTCTACAGTTCTGTTGCTAACTGTATGTTCTACAGTTCTGTTGCTATCTGTATGATCTACAGTTCTGTTGCTAACTGTATGATCTACAGTTCTGTTGCTACCTGTATGTTCTACAGTTCGGGTTGCTAACTGTATGTTCTACAGTTCTGTTGCTACCTGTATGATCTACAGTTCGTTGCTAAATGTATTTTATAGTTCTGTTGCTAACTGTTTTTCTACAGTTCTGTTGCTAACTGTATGTTCGCATTTCTGTTGCTAACTGTATGGTTCTACAGTTCTGTTGCTAACTGATGATCTACAGTTTCTGTTGCTAACTGTATGATCTACAGTTCTGTTGCTACCTGTATGTTCTACAGTTCTTTTTGTTTAATTTGTATGTTTTACAGTTCTGTTGCTTACTGTATGTTCTACAGTTCTGTTGCTAACTGTATGTTCTACAGTTCTGTTGCTAACTGTATGTTCTACAGTTCTGTTGCTAACTGTATGTTCTACATTCTGTGCTAACTGTATGATCTACAGTTCTGTTGCTAACTGTATGTTCTACAGTTCTGTTGCTAACTGTATGATCTACAGTTCTGTTGCTACCTATATGTTCTACAGTTCTGTTGCTAACTGTATGTTCTACAGTTCTGTTGCTAACTGTATGATCTACAGTTCTGTTGCTAACTGTATGATCTACAGTTCTGTTGCTACCTGTATGTTCTACAGTTTCTGTTGCTAACTGTATGATCTACATTTTCTGTTGCTAACTGTATGTTCTACAGTCTGTTGCTAACGTATTTTCTACAGTTCTGTTGCTAACTGTATGTTCTACAGTTCTGTTGCTAACTGTATGTTCTACAGTTCTGTTGCTAACTGTATGATCTACAGTTCTGTTGCTAACTGTATGTTCTACAGTTCTGTTGCTAACTGTATGTTCTACAGTTCTGTTGCTAACTGTATGATCTACATTTTCTTTTGCTAACTGTAGATCTACAGTTCTGTTGCTAACTGTATGATCTACAGTTTTGTTGCTAACTGTATGTTCTACAGTTCTGTTGCTAACTGTATGTTCTACAGTTCTGTTGCTAACTGTATGTTCTACAGTTCTGTTACTAACTGTATGTTCTACAGTTCTGTTGCTAACTGTATGTTCTACAGTTCTGTTGCTAACTGTATGTTCTACAGTTCTGTTGCTAGCTGCATGTTCTACAGTTCTGTTGCTAACTGTATGTTCTACAGTTCTGTTGCTAACTGTATGATCTACAGTTCTGTTGCTAACTGTAGTTCTACAGTTCTGTTGCTAACTGTATGTTCAAACAGTTCTGTTGCTAACTGTATGATCTACATTCTGTTGCTAACTGTATGATCTACGTTCTGTTGCTAACTGTATGTTCTACAGTTCTGTTGTAACTGTATGATCTACAGTTCTGTTGCTAACGGGTATGTTCTACAGTTCTGTTGCTAACTGTGTATTCTACAGTTCTGTTTCTAACTGTATGATCTACAGTTCTGTTGCTACCTGTATGTTCTACAGTTCTGTTGCTAACTGTATGTTCTACAGTTCTGTTTCTAACTGTATGTTCTACAGTTCTGTTGCTAACTGTATGTTCTACAGTCCTGTTGCTAACTGTATGTTCTACAGTTCTGTTGCTAACTGTATGTCTACAGTTCTGTTGCTAACTGTATGATCTACGTTCTTTTGCTAACTGTATGTTCTACAGTTCTGTTGCTAACTGTATGTTCACAGTTCTGTTGCTAATGTATGTTCTACTGTTCTGTTGCTAACTGTAGTTCTACAGTTCTGTTGCTAACTGTATGATCTACAGTTCTGTGCTAACTGTATGATCTACAGTTCTTTTTTGCTAACTGTATGTTCTACAGTTCTGTTGCTAACTGTATTATCTACAGTTCTGTTGCTACCTGTATGTTCTACAGTTCTTTTGCAAACTGTATGTTCTACAGTTCTGTTGCTAACTGTATGATCTACAGTTCTGTTGCTACCTGTATGTTCTACAGTTCTGTTGCTAACTGTATGATCTACAGTTCTGTTGCTACCTGTATGTTCTACAGTTCTGTTGCTAACTGTATGTTCTACAGTTCTGTTGCTATCTGTATGATCTACAGTTCTGTTGCTAACTGTATGATCTACAGTTCTGTTGCTACCTGTATGTTCTACAGTTCTGTTGCTAACTGTATGTTCTACAGTTCTGTTGCTACCTGTATGATCTACAGTTCGTTGCTAACTGTATGTTTTATAGTTCTGTTGCTAACTGTATGTTCTACAGTTCTGTTGCTAACTGTATGTTCTGCAGTTCTGTTGCTAACTGTATGTTCTACAGTTCTGTTGCTAACTGTATGATCTACAGTTCTGTTGCTAACTGTATGATCTACAGTTTTTGTTGCTACCTGTATGTTCTACATTTTCTGTTGCTAACTGTATGTTTTACAGTTCTTTTGTTTTACTGTATGTTCTACAGTTCTTTTTGCTAACTGTATGTTACGTTCTGTTGCTAACTGTATGTTCTACATTTCTGTTGCTAACTGTATGTTTCTACATTTTCTGTTGCTAACTGTATGATCTACAGTTCTGTTGCTAACTGTATGTTCTACAGTTCTGTTGCTAACTGTATGATCTACAGTTCTTTTGCTACCTATATGTTCTCCCAGTTCTGTTGCTAACTGTATGTTCTACAGTTCTGTTGCTAACTGTATGATCTACAGTTCTGTTGCTAACTGTATGATCTACAGTTCTGTTGCTACCGGGAAATTTCTACAGTTCTGTTGCTAACTGTATGATCTACAGTTTCTTTTTGCTACTGTATGTTCTACAGTTCTGTTGCTAACTGTATGTTCTACAGTTCTGTTGCTAACTGTATGTTCTACAGTTCTGTTGCTAACTGTATGTTCTACAGTTCTGTTGCTAACTGTATGATCTACAGTTCTGTTGCTAACTGTATGATCTACAGTTCTGTTGCTAACTGTATGTTCTACAGTTCTGTTGCTAACTGTATGATCTACAGTTCTGTTGCTACCTGTATGTTCTACAGTTCTGTTGCTAACTGTATGTTCTACAGTTCTGTTGCTAACTGTATGATCTACAGTTCTGTTGCTACCTGTATGTTCTACAGTTCTGTTGCTACCTGTATGATTCTACAGTTCTGTTGCTACCTTTTATGTTCTACAGTTCTGTTGCTAACTGTATTTTTCACAGTTCTGTTGCTAACTGTTTATCTACAGTTTCTGTTGCTAACTGTATGATCTACAGTTCTGTTGCTACCTGTATGTTCTACAGTTCTGTTGCTAACTGTATGTTCTACAGTTCTGTTGTTAACTGTATGTTCTGCAGTTCTGTTGCTAACTGTATGTTCTACAGTTCTGTTGCTAACTGTATGATCTACAGTTCTGTTGCTAACTGTATGATCTACAGTTCTGTTGCTACCTGTATGTTCTACAGTTCTGTTGCTAACTGTATGTTCTACAGTTCTGTTGCTTACTGAAATGTTCTACAGTTCTGTTGCTAACTGTATGTTCTACAGTTCTGTTGCAAACTGTATGTTCTACAGTTCTGTTGCTAACTGTATTTTCTACAGTTCTTTTTGCTAACTGTATGATCTACAGTTCTGTTGCTAACTGTAGTTCTACCAGTTCTGTTGCTAACTGTATGATCTACAGTTCTTTTTGCTACCTGTATGTTCTACATTCTGTTGCTAACTGTATGTTCTACAGTTCTGTTGCTAACTGTATGATCTACAGTTCTGTTGCTAACTGTATGATCTACAGTTCTGTTGCTACCTGTATGTTCTACAGTTCTGTTGCTAACTGTATGTTCTACAGTTCTGTTGCTAACTGTATGTTCTACAGTTCTGTTGCTAACTGTATGTTCTACAGTTCTGTTGCTAACTGTATTTTCTACATTCTGTTGCTAACTGTATGATCTACAGTTCTGTTGCTACCTGTATGTTCTACAGTTCTGTTGCTAACTGTATGATCTAGAGTTCTGTTGCTAACTGTATGTTCTATAATTCTGTTGCTAACTGTATGTTCTAACGTTCGTTGCTAACTGTATGTTCTACAGTTCTGTTGCTAACCTGCATGTTCTACGTTCTGTTGCTAACTGTATGTTCTACATTTTCTGTTGCTAACTGTATGTTTCAGTTCTGTTGCTAACTGTATGATCTACATTTTCTGTTGCTAGCTGTATGTTCTACAGTTCTGTTGCTAACTGTATGTTCAAACAGTTCTGTTGCTAACTGTATGTTCTACAGTTCTGTTGCTAACTGAAATGATCTACAGTTCTGTTGCTAACTGAATGATCTACAGTTCTTTTTGCTACCTGTATGTTCTACATTCTGTTGCTAAACTGTATTTCTACAGTTCTGTTGCTAACTGAAATGTTCTACAGTTCTGTTGCTAACTGTATGATCTACAGTTTGTTGCTAACTGTATGATCTACAGTTCTGTTGCTACCTGTATGTTCTACAGTTCTTTTTGGCTAACTGTATGTTCTACAGTTCTGTGCTAACTGTATGTTCTACAGTTCTGTTGCTAACTGTATGATCTACAGTTCTGTTGCTAACTGAATGATCTACAGTTCTGTTGCTAACTGTATGTTCTACAGTTCTGCTGCTAACTGTATGTTCTACAGTTCTGTTGCTAACTGTATGATCTACAGTTCTGTTGCTAACTGTATGTTCTACAGTTCTGTTGCTAGCTGTATGTTCTACAGTTCTGTTGCTACCTGTATTTTCTACAGTTCTGTTGCTAACTGTATGTTCAACAGTTCTGTTGCTAACTGTATGTTCAACAGTTCTGTTGCTACATGTATGTTCTACAGTTCTGTTGCTAACTGTATGTTCAACAGTTCTGTTGGTAACTGTATGATCTACAGTTCTGTTGCTAACTGTATGTTCTACAGTTCTGTTGCTAACTGTATGTTCTACAGTTCTGTTGCTACCTGTATGTTCTACAGTTCTGTTGCTACCTGTATGTTCTACAATTCTGTTGCTAACTGTATGTTCTACAGTTCTGTTGCTAACTGTATGTTCAACAGTTCTGTTGCTACATGTATGTTCTACAGTTCTGTTGCTAACTGTATGTTCAACAGTTCTGTTGCTACCTGTATGTTCTACAGTTCTGTTGCTAACTGTATGTTCAACAGTTCTGTTGCTACATGTATTGTTCTCCCAGTTCTGTTGCTACATGAAATTCTACAGTTTCTGTTGCTACATGTATGTTCTACAGTTCTGTTGCTAACTGTATGTTCAACAGTTCTGTTGCTACATGTATGTTCTACAGTTCTGTTGCTACATGTATGTTCAACAGTTCTGTTGCTACATGTATGTTCTACAGTTCTGTTGCTACATGTATGTTCTACAGTTCTGTTGCTACATGTATGTTCTACAGTTCTGTTGCTAACTGTATGTTCAACAGTTCTGTTGCTACATGTATGTTCTACAGTTCTGTTGCTACATGTATGTTCAACAGTTCTGTTGCTACATGTATGTTCTACAGTTCTGTTTGCTACATGTAGTTCTACAGTTCTGTTGCTACATGTATGTTCTACAGTTCTGTTGCTACATGTATGTTCTACAGTTCTGTTGCTACATGTATGTTCTACAGTTCTGTTGCTACATGTATGTTCTACAGTTCTGTTGCTACATGTATGTTCTACAGTTCTGTTGCTACCTGTATGTTCTACAGTTCTGTTGCTAACTGTATGTTCTACAGCGCCTTTTTCTAGTTTCATATTTTACTAAATAAAATTTAATAGCATTGCGGATGATGCCAAAAATTCGTCATCCACAACACTCAACCGTAAGGATGAGCGAATCTCAACAGGATGAGGCGGATGAGTTGAGCAAATGGCGTGATAGATAGATAGATAGATAGATAGATATGGGAATTTTCGGATAGTGACGTGAGTTTTAGTGTTTTTTGAAAATTTGTCTCTGGGAGAATTGATATAGACGACTCTCGGTGGAACTTAATACTAGACAAGGAAATTATATGTAAATAGGCTTCAACCATGAAAAAATACGTTTCAATTATAAAAAATGGGTTTTAGTTATAAAGATGGGGTTCAGTTATAAAGATGGGGTTCAGTTATAAAGATGGGGTTCAGTTATAAAGATGGGGTTCAGTTATAAAGATGGGGTTCAGTTATAAAGATGGGGTTCAGTTATAAAGATGGGGTTTTAGTTATAAAGATGGGGTTCAGTTATAAAGATGGGGTTCATTATAAAGAGGTGTTCAGTTATAAAGATGGGGTTCAGTTATAAAAAATGGGGGTTTAGTTATAAAGTGGGTTCAGTTATAAAGATGAGGTTCAGTTATAAAGATGGGGTTCAGTTATAAAGATGGGGTTTTAGTTATAAAGATGGGGTTCAGTTATAAAGATGGGGTTCAGTTATAAAGATGGGGTTCAGTTATAAAGAGAGGTTTTAGTTATAAGATGGGGTTCAGTTATAAAGATGGGGTTCAGTTTTAAAGATGGGGTTTCAGTTATAAGATGGGGTTCAGTTATAAAGATGGGGTTCAGTTATAAAGATGAGGTTCAGTTATAAAGATGAGGTTCAGTTATAAAGATGGGGTTCAGTTATAAAGATGAGGTTCAGTTATAAAGATGGGGTTCAGTTATAAAGATGGGGTTCAGTTATAAAGATGGGGTTCAGTTATAAAGATGGGGTTTTAGTTATAAAGACAGGTTCAGTTTTTAAAGATGGGGGTTTAATTATAAAGATGGGGTTCAGTTATAAAGATGAGGTTTTAGTTATAAAGATGGGGTTCAGTTATAAAGATGAGGGTTTAGTTATAAAGATGGGGTTCATTTATGAAGATGGGGTTCAGTTACAAAGATGGGGTTCAGTTATAAAGATGGGGTTCAGTTATAAAGATGGGGTTTTTGTTATAAAGATTTAGGTTCAGTTATTTAAAAATGGGGTTCTTTTATAAAGATGGGTTCATTATAAAATGGGGTTCAGTTATAAAGATGAGGTTCAGTTATAAAGATGGGGTTCAGTTATAAAGATGGGTTCCAGTTATAAAGATGGGGTTTTAGTTATAAAGATGGGGTTCAGTTATAAAGATGGGGTTCAGTTATAAAGATGGGGTTCAGTTATAAAGATGGGGTTTCAGTTTTTAAAGATGAGGTTCAGTTATAAAGATTGGGGTTCATTTATGAAGATGGGGGTTTAGTTATAAAAAATGGGGGTTTAGTTATAAAGATGGGGTTTCAGTTATAAAGATGAGGTTCAGTTATAAAGAGGGGTTCATTATAAAAATGGGTTCAGTTATAAAGATGGGGTTCAGTTATAAAGATGGGGTTCAGTTATAAAGATGGGGTTCAGTTATAAAGATGGGGTTCAGTTATAAAGATGGGTTCAGTTTTAAAGAGGGGTTCAGTTATAAAGATGGGGTTCAGTATAAAGATGGGGTTCAGTTATAAAGATGGGGGTTTTTGTTATAAAGATGGGGTTCAGTTATAAAGATGGGGTTCAGTTATAAAGATGGGGTTTTAGTTATAAAGATGGGGTTCAGTTATAAAGATGGGGTTCAGTTATAAAGATGGGTTTTAGTTATAAAAAAAACAGGTTTCAGTTACAAGGACGGAGAAATGCTAAAACAGCTGTTGATAACCTGTACTGGGCGAAACTTGGTGTATACGACCTCTGTGAAGACCATTCATAACAGGTGGGTAAGTTAGGAAAGGTCCCCAGCAACTTCTATGCTATGTAGGGATAGAATACTCACACGAGAGAAACTTTATTAGTAGGGATACAGAGCATTTTGCTCTATGAGTGAAACGTCCTGTGCCTCTTACGTTAGATTCATGGTTTCGTAAGTCCTTTTATGCCTCCGAGGTGTTTCTTAGGGCAATAAAATAGAAATGGTAATGAAAGGGTAAAAGCTATAAATATGACCACGCTGGATGAAATGAGGAAAAGAGGAGACATGATAACAACATACAAGATCATAAAAGAGGAGACATGATAACAACATACAAGATCATAAAAAGGGGACATGAAAAACAACATACAAGATCATAAAAGAGGAGACATGATAACAACATACAAGATCATAAAAGAGGAGACAGATAACAACATACAAGATCATAAAAGAGGAGACATGATAACAACATACAAGATCATAAAAGAGGAGACATGATAACAACATACAAGATCATAAAAGAGGAGACATGATAACAACATACAAGATCATAAAAGAGGAGACATGATAACCAAAAATACAAGATCATAAAAGAGGAGACATGATAACAACATACAAGATCATAAAAGAGGAGACATGATAACAACATACAAGATCATAAAAGAGGAGACATGATAACAACATACAAGATCATAAAAATAATGTAAGAATAGACCAAGCAGATATCTCGCTACCTGCAACAAGGATAACAAGAAACAACATCTGTAAATCGAAGAAGAAAAGAAAATACAATCGAAAAGTGACTAGCACTATTATCTTGGCAGATGGATGGAATAACCAATAAAGATGGCAAGATGTAGTAATTGTTACGATAATTGCTACGATAATTGCTACGATAATTGCTACGATAATTGCTACGATAATTGCTACGATAATTGCTACGATAATTGCTACGATAATTGCTACGATAATTGCTACGATAATTGCTACGATAATTGCTACGATAATTGCTACGATAATTGCTACGATAATTGCTACGATAATTGCTACGATAATTGCTACGATTAAAAATTTCTACGATAATTGCTACGAATAATTGCTACGATAATTGCTACGATAATTGCTACGATAATTGCTAAAGATAATTGCTACGATAATTGCTACGATAATTGCACGATAATTGCACGATAATTGCTACGATAAAATTTCTACATAATTGCACGATAATTGCACGAAATTTCTACGTAATTGGGGAAATATGGTGGAAATGACTCACACTACACCTTGATTATCTCTTTAAAAGTTTTATTTTACCACTCTCGGCCCGGCCATGGCCAGGCTCGTCTGGCTTGTCTTGTAACCAGGCTGTTGCTGCTGGAGGCTCTCTGGGCCCCCCCCTATCCATCACAGCCGGTTGTCTGCACCTGATGTACTTTTAATTACCGGTTAATTAAGAACATACAAAATAAGAAAACGAGGAACACTGCCACAGGCCTACTGGCCCACACTAGCAGTCCTTCTCAAACCAAACTAACAAAAATATTGGTCCAACCCACGGGGTTTTAGGACATATCCGAGGTGCGGGTTTACACCTTGGTCAAGGCGGCTCCATTGCTTAAGTTTTGATACCCTGTTAACGCATGTGCAAGTCTCACTCAAATCCATCCATTCTCACGCATGTATTTACCTAACCTAAATTTGAAGCTACGCAAGGTTTTAGCTTCAAATACCCTGCTAGCGACTGTTCCACTCAGACTACTCAAACCAAAAACTTTCCTAAATCCTTTCTAAATCTAAACTTATCCAATTTGAAACCATTATTTCGTGTTCTTTCATAGAGGGATATCCTCTGGACCTTACTTATCCTTTTTTATGTCCATCATCCACTTACACTTCAATCATATCAAAGACACATACACACACACACACACACACACACACAGACACAGACACACACACACTGACACACACAGACACACACACACACACACACACACACACACCACACACACACACAACACACACACACACACACACACACACACACACACACACATACACACACACACACACACAGGAAGGCCTCTGGGTAGACAGAACAGGATGCCAACAAGGAATATACCAACAAGTGTTAGATGACATACACATAGCTGAGGAGGAGGTGAAGAAGCTGCTTTGTGACCTTGATACCTCAAAGGCGATGGGACCAGACAACATCTCCCCGTGGGTCCTTAGAGAGGGAGCAGAAATGCTGTGTGCCAATAATCACAGTCTTCAACACTTCCATTGAAACTGGGCAACTACCTGAGGTATGGAAGACGGCAAATGTAGTACCCATATTTAAAAGGGGAGACAGAAAAGAGGCACTAAACTATAGACCAGTGTCACTGACGTGCATAGTATGCAAAGTAATGGAGAAGATTATTAGGAGGAGAGTGGTGGAGCACCTGGTACGGAACAAGAGTATTAACGCCAACCAGCACGGATTTATGGAAGGCAAATCCTGTGTCACAAACCTACTGGAGTTTAATGATAAAGTAACAGAAGTAAGACACGAGAGAGACGGGTGGGTTGATTGAATCTTCTTGGACTGTAAGAAGGCCTTCGACACAGTTTCTCACAGGAGATTGGTGCAGAAGCTAGAGGATTAGGCGCGTATAACAGGAAGGACGCTGTAATGGATCAGAGAATACCTGACAGGGAGGCAACAAAGAGTCATGGTGCGTGATGAGGTATCACGGTGGGCACCTGTGACGAGCGGGGTCCCACAGGAGTCGGTCCTAGAACCATTGCTATTTCTGGTATATATGAATGACGTAATGGAACGGTTAGACTCAGAAATGTCCTTGTTCGCAGATGATGTGAAGTTAATGAGAAGAATTAAATCAGATGAGGATCAGGTAGGACCTCAAAGAGACCTGGACAGGCTGCACATCTGGTCCAGCAACTGGCTTTTCGAATTTAACCCCGCCAAATGCAAAGTCACGAAGATCGGGGAAGGCCAAAGAAGACCGCAGACTGCAAACCTCGCTCGAGGAGAAAGATTTTGGGGTGAGTATAACACCAATTACGTCTCCGGAAGCACACATCAACCAGATAACTGCTGCAGCATATGGGCTCCTGGCAAAACTGAGAATAGCGTTCCGATACCTTAGTAAGGAATCGTTCAAGACACTGTACACCGTGTACGTCAGGCCCATACTGGAGTATGCAGCACCTGTTTGGAACCAACACTTGATCAAGCACGTCAAGAAATTAGAGAAAGTGCAAAGGTTTGCGACAAGGTTAGTTCCAGAGCTAAGGGGAATGTCCTACGAAGAAAGGTTAAGGGAAATCGGCTTGACGACACTGGATGAGAGGAGGGTTAGGGGAGACATGATAACAACATACAAAATACTGCGGGGAATAGACAAGGTGGACAGAGACAGGATGTTCCAGAAAGGGGACACAGAAACAAGGGGTCACAATTGGAAGTTGAGTACCCAGATGAGTCAAAGGGATGTTAGGAAGTATTTCTTCAGTCATAGAGTAGTCAGGAAGTGGAATAGCCTAGCAAGTGAGGTAGTGGAGGCAGGAACCATACATAGCTTTAAGATGAGGTATGATAAAGCTCATGGAGCAGGGAGAGAGGGGACCTCGTGGCACTCAGTGAAGAGGCGGGGCCAGATGCTGAGTCTCGACCCCTGCAACAACAATTAGGTGAGTACAAACACACACAGACACACAAACAGACACACAGATACACAAACACACACACACACACGCACACACACACACATTCAGGACCCTGTACACCGTGTACGTTAGGCCCATATTGGAGTATGCGGCACCAGTTTGGAACCCACACCTAGCCATGCACGTGAAGAAACTAGAGAAAGTGCAAAGGTTTGCAACAAGACTAGTCCCAGAGCTAAGAGGTATGTCCTACGAGGAGAGGTTAAGGGAAATCAACCTGACGACACTGGAGGACAGGAGAGATAGGGGGGACATGATAACGACATACAAAATACTGAGAGGAATTGACATGGTGGACAAAGACAGGATGTTCCAGAGATTGGACACAGTAACAAGGGGACACGGTTGGAAGCTGAAGACACAGATGAATCACAGGGATGTTAGGAAGTATTTCTTCAGCCACAGAGTAGTCACTAAGTGGAATAGTTTGGGAAGCGATGTAGTGGAGGCAGGATCCATACATAGCTTTAAGCAGAGGTATGATAAAGCTCACGGCTCAGGGAGAGTGACCTAGTAGCGAACAGTGAAGAGGTGGGGCCAGGAGCTCGGACTCGACCCCCGCAACCTCAACTAGGTGAGTACACACACACACCCACACACACACACACACACACACACACACACACACACACACACACACACACACACACACACACACACACACACACACACACACACACACATACACACATCCCATTATTTCTGTTTCCCAAGGGAAACAGAAATAATGGGAAGAACAGAACGAGTCCTTTGTTCACCCAAAGGTGTAGGGAGGCAAAAACTAGGTGTACTAGAGAATGGAAAAGGTACAGAAGACAGAGAACTCAGGAAAATAAAGAGATTAACCGAAGAGCCAGAAACGAATATGCACGGATAAGAAGGGAGGCTCAGCGGCAATACGAAAATGACATAGCATCGAAAGTCAAGACTGACCCGAAGCTGTTGTACAGCCACATCAGGAGGAAAACAACAGTCAAGGACCAGGTAATCAGACTGAGAAAGGGTGATGGGGAGTTCACAAGAAAAGACCGAGAGGTATGTCAGGAGCTCAACACGAGATTTAAAGAAATATTTACAGTGGAAACCAGTAGGACTCCAGGTAATCAGAACAGGGGGATACACCAGCAAGTGCTGGATGAGGTACATATAACCAAGGAGGAGGTGAAGAAGCTGCTATGCGAACTTGACACCTCAAAGGCGGTGGGACCAGACAACATCTCTCCGTGGGTCCTTAAAGAGGGAGCCGAGATACTGTGTGTGCCATTAACAAAGATCTTCAACACATCATTTGAAACTGGGCAACTCCCTGAGGTATGGAAGATGGCAAATGTAGTCCCAAATTCTAAAAAGGGAGACAGACATGAGCCACTAAACTACAGACCTGTATCACTAACGTGTATAGTATGCAAGGTCATGGAGAAGATCATCAGGAGGAGAGTGGTGGAGCACCTGGAAAGAAACAAGTGTATCATTGACAACCAGCATGGTTTCAGGGAGGGAAAATCCTGTGTTACAATCCTACTAGAGTTTTATGACAAGGTGACAGAAGTAAGACAAGAGAGAGAGGGGTGGATCGACTGCATTTTTTTTGGACTGCAAGAAGGCCATCGACACAGTTCCTCACAAGAGGTTACTGCAAAAGCTAGAGGATCTGGCACACATAACAGGAAAGGCACTGCAATGGATCAGAGAATACCTGACAGGGAGGCAACAACGAGTCATGGTACGTGACGAGGTGTCAGAGTGGGCACCTGTGACAAGCGGGGTTCCACTGGGGTCAGTCCTAGGACCTGTGCTGTTCTTGGTATATGTGAATGACATAACGGAAGGGATAGACTCAGAAGTGTCCTTGTTTGCAGATGATGTGAAGTTAATGAGAAGAATCAAATCGGATGAGGATCAGGCAGGACTACAAAGAGACCTGGACAGGCTACAAGCCTGGTCCAGCAACTGGCTCCTTGAGTTTAACCTTGCCAAATGCAAAGTCATGAAGATGGGGGAAGGGCAAAGAAGACCACAGACACAATATAGTTTAGATGGCCAAAGACTGCAAACCTCACTCAAGGAAAAAGATCTGGGGGTGGGTGAGTATAACACCGAGCATATCTCCTGAGGCGCACATCAATCAGATAACTGCTGCAGCATACGGGCGCCTGGCAAACCTACGGATAACGTTCCGATACCTCAGTAAGGATTCGTTCAAGACTCTGTATACCATTTACGTCAGGCCCATACTGGAGTATGCAGCACCAGTTTGGAATCCACACCTAGTCAAGCACGTCAAGAAATTAGAGAAAATGCAAAGGTTTGCAACAAGACTAGTCCCAGAGCTACGGGGATTGTCCTACGAAGAAAGGTTGAGGGAAATCGACCTGACGACACTGGAGGCCAGGAGGGTCAGGGGAGACATGATAACGACATATAAAATACTGCGCGGAGTAGACAAGGTGGACAAAGACGGGATGTTCCAGAGATGGGACACAGAAACAAAGGGTCACAATTGGAAGTTGAAGACTCAGATGAATCAAAGGGATTTTAGGAAGTATTTCTTCAGTCATAGAGTAGTCAGGCCGTGGAATAGCCTAGAAAGTGACGTAGTGGAGGCGGGAACCATACATAGTTTTAAGGCGAGGTATGATAAAGCTCATGGGGCAGGGAGAGAGAGGACCTAGTAGCAATCAGCGAAGAGGCGGGGCCAGGAGCTATGAATCGACCCCTGCAACCACAAATAGGTGAATACAAATAGGTGAGTACACACACACACACACACACACACACACACACACACACACACACACACACACACACACACACACACACACACACACACACACACACACACACACACACACACACACACACACACACACACACACACACACACACACATACACACACACACACACACACACAAGGTGTTAATACCCACGACTACAGCATTTGATTTTGATGTGTGTCACCAGCACACAGGGTGGCTGGCGGCTTAACAGGGGCAGTAGTAGCGACCACGGTGTCCGCTCCGTCACCACCACTCATACACCAGTCATTGTATTTAGAATAAGATTATTGGAAGAACCAAGATTATTCACCGTGGAGGCAGGAGGGTGCGGTGGAGGCCAGAGGCGGTGGAGGCAGTGTAGACCAGGGGCAGGGAAGGTCAGAGGAAGTAGAGGTGATGAAGGTATTGAAGACCAGCGCCAGGAGGGGCAGTGAAGACCAAGGGCAGGAGAGGCAGTAAAGTCCAGGGGCAGGCAAGGCAGTGAAGACGAGGGTCAGGAGAGGTAGTAAAGACCAGGGGCAGGAGAGAAAGTATTGGGAGAGAAGGCAGAGGGGTAGGATGGAAGGCTAGTAGAAGAGGGAGTGAAAAGCTAGGAGTAGTAGGGAAAGCTAGAGGCTGGATAGTGGACCGAGGGCTGGAGCGAAGGCTAAGGGCAGGATAGTAGACGGAGGCTTTTCAGACTTTTTGAACGTAAGGACGAAACCTTTTCAGACAGTATCCAGACAACGTTCATACAACGTTCAGACAGCATTCAGACAACGTTCAAAGAACGTTCAGACAACATTCAGACAACGTTCAGACAACGTTCAGACAACATTCAGACAACGTTCAGACAACGTTCAGACAACGTTCAGACAACGTTCAGACAACGTTCAGACAACAAGAACACTAGCACAAGACTTCTGAAACTTCCCATAAATAGTGATTCTGTAATTATCGAGACACCTGAAATTTTTCCAGAGTCCGTCACACAGCAATTAAAGGTGAGGGATTTTTTTAACAACAACCTATGTGAGAAATTTTCAAACTCAACAATAGAATGAGGGAGATGATCCGAGAGAGAGAGAGAGAGAGAGAGAGAGAGAGAGAGAGAGAGAGAGAGAGAGAGAGAGAGAGATAAGGGGAAGGGGAAAAAACTTGAGTTTGGAGTCCCTATATTCCACGTTTTGCTGCACTTCAATAAGAGGATTAGTTCTGTCCCACCTCCCCTTTGTGTCTGTCCCTGCTCTCGCTCTCTCTCTCTCTCTCTCTCTCTCTCTCTCTCTCTCTCTCTCTTTTACACAGGGTTCTACAAAGTTAGGTTAAGGTTCCTAACTTTATTTACAAGTTAAGAGCTGTTACCTATATTTGAAAGCCTTTTTATTATGTCTGTGTCTGTCTGTCTCTCTGTCTGTCTGTCTGTCTGTCTGTCTGTCTCTCTCTCCCTCTCTCTCTCTCTCTCTCTCTCTCTCTCTCTCTCTCTCTCTCTCTCTCTCTCTCTCTCCCTCTCTCTCTCTCTCTCTCTCTCTCTCTCTCTTTTTTTTTTTTTTTTTTTTTTTTTTTTTTACACAGGGTTTGACAAGGTTAAGGATCCCTAGCTTTATTGACAAGCTATTTACAGGTTAAGGATTCCTAACTTTATTGGCAAGCTAAGAGCTGTTACCTACATCAGCTCATTTGAAAGCATTTTTATTGTTATGAGACATACAAGTAGGGAACAGGATGAAGTTGGAGCCATCTGTGGGCCAGCATTTTCATTTGATCAACTGACTTTATCTCGTTGACATCATTATGCTGTACGAATGTGTTCCATACTCGAGTCATCCTGGGTATGTATCATCTCAGATGGAGTGATGTTCGGGAGAAGGGTACAGCCAGAGTGAAGTTGCTGCTTTCTGCCCGTCTTGTGGCATAAAAGCTTGTTTCACGCTGTCCTCTCTCTCTCTCTATTTCTCTCTCTCTACCATCATGTTATTCAAAGTAGTTTCAGCATTGCCACATGAATTTATGATGAGTGTGACGTGAATCAAGGTTTTCTTAGCCTGTAGTTCCTGGGTGACCACCAGCACTACCACAATTACCACCCCCAACCCTCGCTGCCAACCCAACAACATTGCTAACCCCTTCCCTCCCTCCCTCTTCCCCCCCACACAACCTTCGTTACCACCATCCAAACACTTGCAACGACTCCCTCCCAAAACCTAGCTATGCACCTCAGCCCCACTACATCCATGTCTATCAACCTCAATCACAACCACCACCCCATCACGCCCTAGTTACCACCAGCACCACCACATCTACAACCATTATCACGACCACATCTACAACGACCATATCTACAACCACCACTATCACCATAACCCCTGCCCCCCTTCCCTTTACCACCACCCAGACCACAATAGACATCACTAAAGGCTGAGGTCTCTTATTTTTGGTCTGGTTTTGACACCCGCTCTGCACCCATTATCCCATGAGTGCATCCTCCCTTACTCCTCCTCACCCCATCATTATCACCCATCTCCCCTCTCCCTACAAGACCTGCTTTCCCTTCCCCAACCCCACACATCTGGTCCCGTGGGATAATCTCCCTTATCCCCTCTCGGCGCAAGGGCGATCACCTCCCCTTTACCCTCGTCATCCCAGGCGATTCAAATGCATTTAGATTGTTAATGGAATATTGTTTCTAGTGTGGGGCCCCAGGCGCCTCGTAGAATGGTGGAGACTCTTGGAATAAGAGTATGGTAATGAGGAAGAATTAGGAAGGCTTCTCGCTGCCTCACACACACACGCGGGTAATGCACTTCGATGTGTCCTCCTTCGTGGTCGCTTCCCACGGCGCGTTAACACGTCTCAGGGTCTTCCGCTTGGGAGATCACGAGGCTTGGAGGAAGTGGGGGAGGAGAAGAGGAGGAGAAGAAGAAGGAGAAGACCAGGAAGAGAAGTAACAGCAGGAGGAAGACGATAAGCACGTTGGTTATTTGTCAAGCGAGATAGACCGAACTCAGTGGTCCGGGACCTGATACATGGCCCTAATGATCTTTTATGATTATGGACCGAACTGATACAAGATCCTCATCAGCTTTTATAGCCAGATACCGAATTCAGGGGGTGCGGGACCTGATGAAAGTCCCTAATGATTTTTTATAGTCAGGGACCGAACTCAGGAGTCCGGGACCTGATACAAGTCCCTAACGGTCTTTTGTGTCAGTTCAGCGAACTCAGCTTATCTTTTGTCAGGTAAAGATCAATCTAGCATGAGAGAGTCTTGTGTGTCACCCAGGATAATAAGTATTGTGTGTCAGCCAGGGTAATAAGTGTTGCGTGTCACCAAGGGTAATAAGTGTTGCTTGTCACCCAGGGAAATAAGTGTTGTGTGTCACCCAGGGTAATAAGTGTTGCGTGTCCCCCAGTGTAATAGTTGTTGTGTGTCACCTAGGGTAATAAGTGTTGAGTGCCACCCAGGGTAATAGTTGTGTGTCACCCAGGGTAATAAGTGTTGAGTGCCACCCAGGGTAATAAGTGTTGCGTGTCACCCAGGGTAATGTGTTGTGTGTCACTCAGGGTAATAAGTGTTGTGTGTCACCCAGGGTAATAGTTATTGTGTGTCACCCAGGGTAATAAGTGTTGAGTGCCATCCAGGGTAATAAGTGTTGCGTGTCACCCAGGGTAATGTGTTGTGTGTCACTCAGGGTAATAAGTGTTGTGTGTCACCCAGGGTAATAAGTGTTGTGTGTCACCAAGGGTAATAAGTGTTGTGTGTCACCCAGGGGTAATAAGTGTTGTGTGTCACCCAGGGTAATAAGTGTTGTGTGTCACCCGGGGAAATAAGTGTTGCGTATCACCCAGGGTAGAAAGTGATGCATATCACATAGAGTAATAAGTGTTGCGTGTCACCCAGGGTAATAAGTGTTGCGTGTCACCCAGGGTAATAAGTGTTGTGTGTCACCCAGGTAATAAGTGTTGTGTCACCCGGGTAATAAGTGTTGTGTGTCACCCAGGGTAATAACTGTTGTGTGTCACCCAGGGTAATAAGTGTTGTGTGTCACCCAGGGTAATAAGTGGTGTGTGTCACCCAGAGTAATAAGTGTTGTGTGTCACCCAGGGTAATAAGTGTTGTGTGTCACCCAGGGTAATAAGTGGTGTGTGTCACCCAGGGTAATAAGTGTTGTGTGTCACCCAGTGTAATAAGTGTTGTGTGTCACCCAGGGTAATAAGTGTTGCGTGTCACCCAGGAGTAATAAGTGGTGTGTGTCACCCAGGGTAATAAGTGTTGTGTGTCACCCAGGGTAATAAGTGTTGTGTGTCACCCAGTGTAATAAGTGTTGTGTCAGCCAGGGTAATAAGTGTTGTGTGTAACCCAGGGTAGAAAGTGTTGTGTGTCACCCAGGGTAATAAGTGTTGCATGTCATCCAGGGTAATAAGTGCTATTTGTCACCCAGGGTAATAAGTGTTGCGTGTCACCCAGAGTAATAAGTGTTGTGTGTCACCCAGGGTAATAAGTGTTGTGTGTCAGCCAGGGTAATAAGTGTTGTGTGTCACCCATGGTAGAAAGTGTTGCGTGTCACCCAGGGTAATAAGTGTTGCGTGTCACCCAGGGTAATAAGTGTTGTTTGTCACCCAGGGTAATAAGTGTTGCGTGTCACCCAGGGTAATAAGTGTTGTGTGTCACCCAGGGTAATAAGTGTTGTGTGTCACCCAGGGTAATAAGTGTTGTGTCACCCAGGGTAATAAGTGTTGCGTGTCACCCAGGGTAGAAAGTGCTGTGTGTCACCCAGGGTAATAAGTGTTGTGTGTCACCCAGGGTAATAAGTGTTGTGTGTCACCCAGGGTAATAAGTGTTGTGTGTCACCCAGAGTAACAAGTGTTGCGTGTCACCCAGGGTAGAAAGTGTTGCGTGTCACCCAGGGTAGAAAGTGTTGTGTGTCACCCAGGGTAGAAAGTGTTGCTTGTCACCCAGGATAATAAGTGAGGTGTGTGTCACCCAGGGTAATAAGTGTTGTGTGTCACCCAGGGTAATAAGTGTTGCGTGTCACCCAGGGTAGAAAGTGCTGTATGTCACCCAGGGTAATAAGTGTTGTGTGTCACCCAGGGTAATAAGTGTTGTGTGTCACCCAGAGTAACAAGTGTTGCGTGTCACCCAGGGTAGAAAGTGTTGCGTGTCACCCAGGGTAGAAAGTGTTGCTTGTCACCCAGGATAATAAGTGAGGTGTGTGTCACCCAGGGTAATAAGTGTTGTGTGTCACCCAGGGTAATAAGTGTTGCGTGTCACCCAGGGTAGAAAGTGCTGTATGTCACCCAGGGTAATAAGTGTTGTGTGTCACCCAGGGTAATAAGTGTTGTGTGTCACCCAGGGTAATAAGTGTTGTGTCAGCCAGGGTAATAAGTGTTGTGTGTCACCCAGGGTAATAAGTGTTGTGTGTCACCCAGGGTAATAAGTGTTGTGTGTCACCCAGGGTAATAAGTGTTGTGTGTCACTCAGGGTAATAAGTGTTGCGTGTCACCCAGGGTAATAAGTGTTGCGTGTCACCCAGGGTAGAAAGTGCTGTGTGTCACCCAGGGTAATAAGTGTTGTGTGTCACCCAGGGTAATAAGTGTTGTGTGTCACCCATGGTAATAAGTGTTGTGTGTCACTCAGGGTAACAAGTGTTGCGTGTCACCCAGGGTAGAAAGTGTTGCGTGTCACCCAGGGTAGAAAGTGTTGCGTGTCACCCAGGGTAGAAAGTGTTGCGTGTCACCCAGGGTAGAAAGTGTTGCGTGTCACCCAGGGTAGAAAGTGTTGCGTGTCACCCAGGGCAGAAAGTGTTGCGTGTCACCCAGGGTAGAAAGTGTTGCGTGTCACCCAGGGTAGAAAGTGTTGCGTGTCACCCAGGGTAATAAGGAGAGAACACTAGCTCTATCCAACACTGAAAGTCATCAAGGTCTCCGCCAGATATTCATTGATCACTAGATCCTGAAAATGACGCTGTTGGATCATTGGATCCTGAAAGTAATGTTGTTGTATAATTGGATGCTGTAAGTGACGTTGTTGGATCGTTGGATCCTGCAAGTGATGTTGTTGGATCATTGGATCCTGTACGTGACGTTGCTGGATCATTGGATCCTGTAAGTGACGTTGTTGGATCTTTGGATCCTGAAAGTGACGCTAATGGGTCATTGGATGCTGTAAGTGACGTTGTTGGATCGTTGGATCCTGCAAGTGATGTTGTTGGATCACTGGATTCTGAAAGTAACGTTGTTGGATCATTTAATCCTGCAAGTGATGTTGTTGGATCATTTGATCCTGAAAGTGATGTTGTTGGATCACCAAATCCTGAAAGTTTCATTGGATCACCAGATCGTGAAAGTGACGTTGTTGGATCGTTGGATCCTGCAAGTGATGTTGTTGGATCACTGGATTCTGAAAGTGACGTTGTTGGATCATTTAATCCTGCAAGTGATGTTGCTGGATCACTTGTTCCTGGAAGCGACGTTACTGGATCACCAGATCCTGAAAGTGACGTTGCTGGATCAAATGATCCTGAAAGTGGCGGAGAGCTGAGAGAGCTGAAAATCTTCCAAGAACAGCGTCACGACAGCAACACACACAACCCAGATTCACAGAAATACAGCGAGAGATTACTCGATATATAACAGTGAAACAATCTATAGATCGAGTTGGGTGAGTTGCGTGTGTTACTCAGCAGGGACTGTACACTCAGGTGTAGCCTTGTGCTGGGTGAGACATGCTGAGAAAGGTAGAAGCAGAAGAACAAGGAGAATGGTGGCCAGAACTGTTTTCAGTTACTCGTGTATGAGGTAGACTGATGTAGTAAGTGGAAGAGAGGCAGAGATTGTTTTCAGTTACTCGTGTATGAGGTAGACTGATGTAGTAAGTGGAAGAGAGGCAGAGATTGTTTTCAGTTACTCGTGTATGAGGCAGACTGATGTAGTAAGTGGAAGAGAGGCAGAGATTGTTTTCCGTTACTCGTGTATGTGGTAGCCTGATGTAGTAAGTGGAAGAGAGGCAGAGATTGTTTTCAGTTACTCGTGTATGAGGTAGACTGATGTAGTAAGTGGAAGAGAGGCAGAGATTGTTTTCAGTTACTCGTGTATGAGGCAGACTGATGTAGTAAGTGGAAGAGAGGCAGAGATTGTTTTCAGTTACTCGTGTATGAGGCAGACTGATGTAGCAGCTACAAGAAAGGAGAGGCAGTTTGAATGTGGATCACAAATACTATGCAGTACCAATAAGCAGGCGACTAAGGTGCAACACTTTGATATTTTTATTGAAGTAACGTCAGTATTTTCACTGAAGAAGCCTGTTGAGCAGGCGATACGTTTGGTAATAAAGATAACACACTTGCACATCTGTCTAGCACACTGTTGCATATGTGTATAGCAAACTGTTGCACATATATCTTACGTAATCCTTTGCATGGAGAGAAATAAACACTCTCCAGCACTACATCTTAGAAAATATCACAGGACTAGAGTATAGATTAAATACCAGAGGAATATATAGTGTCAACATGTAACAAAGTTTGATGCAATTAGATAGAGATCATTTATAATTATTATTCTTGCTACTGTTATTATTATTTTTATGGTCAACATCACTGAGAGAGGGGCTACATACGTATTTTATTTAACGCAACTAGAGGTCAAGGCTCGATTCTCCGTCCTCACAGTTCAAGAGTCACTCTACCTGACCCTACTAACTCAGGTGACATAAGGGTAGCGATATTGTAATTGTATCTGAGGTTGATATATATATATATATATATATATATATAATATATATATATATATATAATATATATATATATATATATATATATATATATATATATATATATATATATATATATAACGAACGAGTAGTATTAAATCAAAAACAACACTGCGACTAGCCGGGGTATCGAACCCGTGTTGCTTTAGCCCGCCTCATGGTGAGCGAAAGTTCACGACGCTCTAACCCAGGGGACCATACAATCCTACAAGAATCACGCACCCAGAAGAGCTAGGTGTTGTACCGTGATCCGAGGACATACGATGGTGTGGGTGCCTCACACTAATTTCATTCTACTCCCCGTTTGATGTACTAGCCTCCACGAGCAGTATCTATAGTATTGTAACTACGAAGGAGTGGTATATAATCAATAGCAACACTGTGACCATACATATCCCAGTAACTAGGTCACTTCTTCCACACACGACCACGGCTAGTCTCTAGACCCAGGTCTTGTTGACGACCGTGAGGACCTCTCTAGGAGGTCTTCACGGACCACAAATAGGGACGGTCCTAGGGCCAGTATTTGGATAGTTGGGACCGCAAAAGAGACTCCCATGACCTGGATGGGTGGGACCTCACATAGAGAGTCCCAGGACATGGGTGGGGCCACACACGGAGGGTCCCAAGACCTGGATAGTTGGAGCGAGGCATGGAGGGTCCCAAGATCTGGACGGTTGGGACCACACATGGAGGGACCCAGGACCTGTATGGTTAGGACCACACATGGAGGGTCCCAGGACCTGTATGGTTAGGACCACACATGGAGGATCCCAGGACCTGTATGGTTGGGACCACACATGGAGAGTCCCATGACCTGGATGGCTAGGACTACACATGGAGGGTCCCAGAACCTTGATGGTTAGGACTACACATGGACGGTCCCATGACCTGGATGGTTGGGACCACACATGAAGGCTCCCAGGACCTGGGTGGTTGGGACCACACATGGAGGGTCCCAGGACCTGGATGGTTTGGACCACACATGGAGGGTCCCAGGACCTGGATGGTTTGGAACACACATGGAGGGTCCCAGAACCTGGATGGTTGGGACAACACATGGAGGCTCCCAGGATCTGGATGGTTGGGACCACACATGGAGGCTCCCAGGACCTGGATGGTTGGGACCACACGTGGAAGATCCCAGGACATAGATGGTTGGGACCACACATGGAGGGTCCCAGGACCTGGATGGTTGAGACCACACATGGAGGGTCCCAGAACCTGGATGGTTGGGACCACACATGGAGGCTCCCAGGACCTGAATGGTTGGGACCACACATGGAGGCTCCCAGGACCTGGATGGTTGGGACCACACATGGAGGGTCCCAGAACCTGGATGGTTGGGACCACACATGGAGGCTCCCAGAATCTGAATGGTTGGGACCACACATGGAGGCTCCCAGGACCTGGATGGTTGGGACCACACATGGAGGGTTCCAGGACCTGGATGGTTGGAACCACACATGAAGGGTCCCAGGACCTGGATGGTTGGAACCACACATGGAGGCTTCCAGGACCTGGATGGTTGGGATCACATGGAGGCTCCCAGGGCCTGGATGGTTGGGACCACACATGGAGGCTCCCAGGACCTGGATAGTTGGGACCACACATGGAGGGTCCCAGGACCTGGATAGTTGGGACCACACATGGAGGGTTAAAGGACCTGGATAGTTGGGATCACACATGGAGGGTCCCAGGACCTGGATAGTTGGGGCTCCCACATGGAGGCTCCCAGGACCTGGATAGTTGGGACCACACATGGAGGGTCCCAGGACCTGGATGGTTGGGACCACACATGGAGGCTCTCAGGACCTGGATGGTTGGGACCACACATGGAGGGTCCCAGGACCTGGATGGTTAGGACCACACATGGAGGCTCCCAGGACCTGGATGGTTGGGATCACACATGGAGGGTACCAGGACCTGGATGGTTGGGACCGCACATGGAGGCTCCCAGGACCTGGATGGTTTGGACCACACATGGAGGCTCCCAGGACCTGGATGGTTGGGGCCACACATAGAGAGTCCCAGGACCTGGATGGTTGGGACCACACATGGAGGGTCCCAGGACCTGGATAGTTGGGACCACACATGGAGGGTCCCAGGACCTGAATGATTTGGACCACACATGGAGGCTCCCAGGACCTGGATGG
>NC_069437.1:26223320-26260820 GCF_026875155.1 Cherax quadricarinatus
ATGAGCTCTTCTTGCCACCTCAGCAAGTGTGTCCACCATTGCTCTGTTGCTCTCTTCATATTCCTCTCTTGGCCTCCTGCAGTTCTGTGGTGGATTATACATCACTGCAATGACCACTTTGTGTTCCCCAGACTGAAGTGTACCTGCTATGTAGTCTCTTTCTCCCGTCTCATCTATGCCTTCCATTTTCTCGAATTTCCATCTGTTTTTTACGAGCAGAGCAACCCCACCTCCCCCCCTGCTCCTTCTATCTTTCCTCATGATCTGGTATCCTGGTGGGAAGATTGCATCTGTTATTGTCTCCGTGAGTTTTGTTTCTGTAACTGCTATGATGTCTGGGGACTTCTCATTGATTCTTTCTTGCCATTCCTCATGTTTATTCGTTAATCCATCTGTATTTGTGTACCAAACCTTCAACTTCTGTTCTAATACTGTAACTGTGGTGTGGGGTGTGGAAACAGAGGGATCGGTGTGTGATGGTTGGTTTGGATTGTTCAGTTGCCTTGGGGGTGTCGTGGCTGGAGTCTTTCTGCAGTTGTTTCTGGGGGGTGTGCTTGTCCTTCCATTTGATCCTGGGTTATTCTGCTCTCCTTTTCATTTCCTCCCATTTCTCCTTTCGTTTTTGAGCTCTCTCTTTCATCGTCTTCCTTTCGTCCTGTGTTCTGTCTCGATCGAGGTACACACTCCGGAACTGTGTGTGTGTGTGTGTGTGTGTGTGTGGTGTGTGTGTGTGTGTGTGTGTGTGTGTGTGTGTGTGTGTGTGTGTGTGTGTGTGTGTGTGTGTGTGTGTGTGTGTGTGTGTGTGTGTGTGTGTGCATGTGTGTGTGTGTGTGATATGTGTTTATAAGTGTATATAATTAAGATGATGAGTCTAGCCGAAGTTCCCTGAAGGAAAATATAGAATATAACTTTGGTATGACTGTCTAGCATCAGAAATATTATTAGGAGAAAAGTAAGTAATGAAACAGAATCTCACAGAAATGCAGTTAGAAACCTGAGTAGATCGATCATTCACTATGATAACATGAACGTAGATATAAGTACGTTCATGGAGCAGCTTGTAATGTAAACAGACTGACTGATGGTGTAGTGGCCAGACTCAGTCTTGGTTACAAGTACTTCTGGCAGTTTGGCAGACACACACATGATGATCACCAAATGTGGCCAGCACTATGGCCACTGTCTTGAACACTGTACTTAATTGTCCACTTATCGAGTAATTTAGAGAAATACAGTATAATAACCTATGTAATATGTCAAGATATCTTATTAATGAAAATAGGATACCAACCATATTTGAAGAAATATCTTAAATGAGCTTGCAACAGATATAATAATTGTAGCTAAAAATATAGATGTATTCCTCTAAACCCTTTTGGGATCTAGTTTCTAGGTCTTTTATGTATCCATATACTCTTGTGCTACCATCCACAGGATGGATATGGATTACACAATAAACTATCCGCTTCGACGGCAAAATCTAAAATCTCTATAAAAAAAACCTCATTTATTCATTTTCATATCTGACTCATCCATTAACTTCTCAAATTTCTTTTGCCATTTTCTTTGTACAGTTTTTCCAGGCTCTTGCGCTTCTGGTTATTTCCTCTCTGCATCGTTGACTGAACTATGGACACTCTCTTCCCTTACTATTGCTCCTTCTGGAGGTAAAGTTCTCTTCTGCCTCCCATCACTCTAGGTATTCTATCTTTTCTTTCATTTGCTTTCTTTTCAGATCCTTTTAAATTGCCTATTTCAGATGGACTTATAATGAATACTAGATCCAGTCTTGATAACTCATCTGCTTCCCCCGTCTATCTCTCTCTCTCTCTCTCTCTCTCTCTCTCTCTCTCTCTCTCTCTCGTTGCGTTCCTGGCGTGCTGACACGTTATTTTTTTCCTTACCTTCACTATTTTCCTAGCTCTTCCACGTGGGTCACAGTTCCGAGTCTTTTTCTTTGTAATTGAAATCTTCCTTAATCAAGGACTTTACTGTGGTCATGTGGGCATTTCTCGCCACTCTCGCTCCAGTATGGCTCTATCTTCGTATTTCTGGCTAAGTCTGCTGTCCGATGGTGGGTTGTAGATCACTGCTACTGATGATACTACTACAACTACTACTACTTTTGGTCCCCAAGACTTTACTATGCTTGTTATATATTTGTTTGAGTCCTCTCTATTTATCCCTGTCATCTCAAAGTTCTTTTGGTTTCTGGTTAGCCGTGTCACTTCTCCTCCCCGGCTTTCATTTCTTCCCTCATTACTCGACATCCTGCTGGGAATACTGCACATGTTATTATTTCACTTAGTTTTGTCTCTGTGAAAGCTACAATATCTGGGATGGCCTCTGCTGTTCACTCTTTCAGTTCATCAATATGTGTGTGTGTGTGTGTGTGTGTGTGTGTGTGTGTTTCCATGTTTACAAACCCACACACCTGTTCCGCCCACACACCTACACTACCCACACCCCTGCACCACCCACACGCCCAGGGCTCCAGGGCGCCCACTCGTTTGGTTTTTACATCACAGGTATTAAAATAGACACAAGGTGCCAGGTCAGCGAGTAAGGAAAGCGATCACGACCAGGTTAAGTTGACGCTCTCTCTCCCCACCCCTCACATACCCCCTCCCACCCATCACATACCCCCTTCCACCCCACCATTCCCTCCCTTCTCTCTCCGTTCGTCCTCCCCTCTCCCTTCCCTACTACCACCTCTCCTCCCTCATCACTCCCCACTTAGACACGCACGCTTCCCAACGCTTTATCTCCCCATTCCCTCTTTCTCTCCCCATGATCATCACTCTATCCGCCTCTATTCCTTCTCTATCTATGTTTTCCTCCCTCTATCTCTATTTCTCCTTTATCTCCAGTTCCACTCCATTTTTAGTTTCCAATTGCCTATATTTCTTATACAATTAAATTTCCGCTTCACTCTCTGTGTCTCCTCACTGTCTGTGTCTCCTCACTGTGTCTTCTCACTCTGTGTCTCCTGACTATTTGTCTTCCTATTCTGTGTCTCCTCACTCTGTGTCTCCTCACTCTGTGTCTCCTCACTCTGTGTCTCCTCACTCTGTGTCTCCTCACCTCCAGAATTACACGAACAAGAATTCTTTGTCACATTACGTGGCACGGATTTATCTTTGATTCTCGTGTATAAAACAAGAACAATTTGCGGTCTGCGGTCCAGACTCTGACCAGTCAGGCTGTTGGTGACCTTGTCGATGTCATGCTTTCAGAAAAATCTGTCATTGGAAGATCTCCTAACTCAACCTTACGTATTCTAACCTGACCTAATATCACCTAACTTAACCAGGCTTAACCTAACCTCAAGTAACCTGATCTCACTTAACGTCACCTGACCTACTTTCACGTAACCTAACCTCACCTAACGAAACCTCATGTAACCTAAGCTAACTTCACTTAACCTATCCTCATCTAATCTAACCTCATCTAACCTACCCTCACGTAATCTGGCCTAACTTCACCTAACCTAACCAAATGTCACATAACCTAACCTAACCCCACCTAACCTAACCTCACGGAACCTGACCTAGTCTGTCCTAACCACGCTTAACAACCTGTTATTAAATTATATTCGCTAATTTGACCGGTTACAGGTCTTAATCAAGCAGTTAGCGAGTTACAGTATGGAGAAGCCGGCTGTATCCCCGTCCCTACAATCCGGCAGAAAGGGAGCCTGACTGTGTTGATTCTGGTATTCCTCCCTTGCCTGAAGACCGAAAATTTACCTAACCTAACCTAACTTAAACTAACCTAAATTAAATTAGATTTCGCCAACTAGATGGGTTCGACTCCTTGGCTAGTCGCAGTGTTGTTATTGATATATATATATATATATATATATATATATTATATATATATATATATATATATATATATATATATATATATATAATATATATATATATATATATATATATATTAAAGAGAAGTCAATACACGTACCTCAGGGAAAACTCAAGGTTCTCCCCGGAGCTATTTGAGTATTTTCTTCTCCTACCACCCCCTATATTTTACATTCTATATTGAAAATTTATTAATAGACGGAATACATTTACAGAAAACACAAACATGAATACAGTGGTAAAATATATTAAAAATTAAGGATTTCCTCCAGCTCCTCTGAAGCCGGACGCGAGCCAAGTATGCAGCAAGCATTTTCCCTCTGGATGGCCACGCTGAGGTGCTGGAACTTGAAAGTGGTTGTCCTTGGGTCCCTGGTGGTGTCGATGAGTCTGGAATCCAATTCTTTAAGAAAACGTGTGGCATTTTTCCCCATGATCCCAAGGTTTCTGATCCCACTGGAACAAATTGATAATGTTGGCTTATGTCCCTGTACTTGTTGATCTTGTACTCCTCCCTGTGGTCAGCAGCTCCTCCCTGTCGCCGACACTGTGATGGATATAGGTGTCAGCCAGTGTGGACACACAGGTATAGTCCCACGCTAACAGCTTGCCATTATTCCAAGGATAGATGGTGTTCCCGTTGGGGTGGTTTGCTGGGTTCTGCGTATTGTTGGCTGCTAGTGATCGGGGCTCCCTCTCGGCTGGGCATCCAGCTGTAGCAAGAGTTATCTTTATGATGTCGTTGACCTCATTGTGTCTTTAGTGCCCTTGGTTTTGGAACAGTTAAGACAATAGACCATATTGGTCAGGTTGCGCTTCGCCGCAAATACACGTGTATTGCGTGTGAATTGGGGCAGCAAGGCGCAGAGCCACTGCGATATGGAGGGTTGTAGGGTCGAGGCGCATTCCCATTGTCGATATGGGAACTGTTTGGAGGAAGTCCACAGCCTGGAGACAGGCAGTCTCCTTGTCTGATGTTGCAGGCCTGAGCATGTTGGCAATCACCTTTTCAGCGATCGGGCCATTCCAGCTTGACTGTTTGTGAGCCAGTGCTGCACTAGGGTTTGGTGCTGGAGCAGCAGGAGTCTCCCATTCAGTGATGGCACTGGCATAGTTAGGGTCCTGAATTCCTGCTGAGTCACTGAGGTTATCAGGAAGAATTTGTCTTATTAACTCGTTTGATGTTATGGAAGAGGATAGGAAAGCTGGTAGAGCAATCTGGGAGGATTTGCGTACTCCCAGCCCCCCAAGCCTGACCGTAAGTGAGGCTTGCAACCACTGTCCATCTTCAAGGGAAAGAGTCAATACACTCTCTAGCATGGTCTTTAGGAGAGAGTCACATTCCTTGAGCTTCGGAATGATGAAGGCTGGGGAGCATCTTAGAAAGTAGGTAAGTTTTGGGATTGACAGGTACCTGGTAAGTAGGTAGAAGGCATCATGTGTATCAATGTCTTTCATCCTGCTTTCCATCGTCCGGAGGTCGGAGACTTTTTTTTCTAGGATCAGATCGATGGCATTGGACCCAAGAGGAGCACCAAGGAGAGTGCTATTGGCTGGATCAATGGCTCGTGCTCCTGGTAAAACGACACTAATATTCTGGATCATCTGTTGATTGGTAGAAACTATTTCACATTTGTTGGGGCTTAAAGAAAGGCCCAGGCTTTCTCCCATGTCTTTAATTTTACTGATGTCTTCTAGGAGAGATTCTGTTGTGCCAGCCAGGGTACCATCATCCAGGAACCAGATATTGAGCTCATTGGAGAGTGCTTCTGTGACTTCCTTGATGACCAAACAGAATAGAAAGGGGGCGAGAGGGTCCTCCTGTTGCACACCCTCACACGAGTCAATTTCATGGTCCCCAAACAATAGTTTGGAAGTCAATATATATATAATATATATATATTATACATATATATATATATATATATATATATATATATATATATATATATATATATATATATATATATATATATATATATATTATATTTATATTTAACCTTATTAAAACAACAGAAAATGAGATTAGAAGAAATAAAATCTTACAGAAACTTTCTTTGAGTACCAAGTCAATTTTTTGACGTGGTAAAATGACGAGCCTTAACAAGACTTGACGCTAAACACAGCAGGAGAATAATGCTAAGTAGCAGTAGCGTCATGCTGAGGCTGCCTGAGAGAGAGAGAGAGAGAGAGAGAGAGAGAGATGATGTTATATAAGGTAGGTAAGGAGAAGGAGGAGGTGAGGGATGGAGGAAAATTGCCATAAAATTGTAAACAATTATATTTGATGGTTATCTCTTGTTTGTGCTGACAGTCGTCCGTGAACGCTGACAGTCCTCCGTGAACGCTGACAGTCGTCCGTGAACGCTGACAGTCGTCCGTGAACGCTGACAGTCGTCCGTGAACGCTGACAGTCCTCCGTGAACGCTGACAGTCGTCCGTGAACGCTGACAGTCCTCCGTGAACGCTGACAGTCCAACTCTGCCCAAATTCTCTAGATAACCAGAACATTTGGACTTTCTATACAGTATTGCATTAATGTCAGCGTTAGTCTATATAAGTTGTATCATGTACTTGTAGAAATAAGGATTCTTCTTCTTCTTCTTCTTCTTCTTCTTTATTATTATTATTATTATTATTATCATCATCATCATTATTACTGTTGTGTATATATACTGATGGCACTGGATCCTACATAGAGGATGAGATGCGCAAAAACAGCTAGGATTCAAGCCTCTACCCAGCTTGTTCGTTGTTTCTTACACTCAGTCGTTCACAACATCTAATTGTTGAGATTTCTCTCGTTTCTCTAGTTTCCATTTGCTGGAAACTTTATATACACGAGTGTGTCACTGTGTCTGCAGCCACGCACGACATGAAAATAAATTTTAAGTGGTGGTATCCGAGTCCATTTTGATGCGAATTCCAAATTACAGTGACTGTCGTGAGGGTGACAATCGCGGTATTAGAAGGTATAAGTACATGCTTATACCTTCTCGCTGTCTGTAGCCACTCTCTCGCTGTACACTGAAACAGTCAAGAAGAAAAAGTAACAATACCGTGACTGGAACAATACACAAATAACCGCACATAGGAGAGAGGAGCTTACGACGACGTTTCGGTCCGACTTGGACCATTTACAAAGTCAAATTAGAAACTGCATTTCTAAACGACAGTCAATGGACGTGAGAAAAGGCAGTACTAGTACCAGTCTGTCATACAGCAACAGCCCCATGTCTCTGGTGCAAATAAGAAATTCAACAGACTCTTAGACGATACCCAGGGGTTTATACGCCGTGAGGTGTGCAAAACAACCACGGGGGAGGAGGGGGGAGTTGAGTGATAGCTCTAGGCCTTTCGTGTTGCGATCAACACATCATCAGGAGCTTGCAATGCTGCAGAAAAGGGGTGGAAGTTCAAGCAAATACGTTTAAAGGAAGCGTCTTTGCTCGAATAAGTCGTCCCTACGACGTTCGAGTCGTCCCTATGACGCTGAGTCGTCCCTATGACGCTGGAGTCGTTTCTACGACGTTGGAGTCGTCTCTACGACGTTGGAGTCGTCCCTATGACGCTGGAGTCGTTTCTACGACGTTGGAGTCGTCTCTACGACGTTGGAGTCGTCCCTATGACGCTGGAGTCGTGCCTACGACACTGGAGTCCTTCCCAGTAAGATGTTTAATCTAAGAGGACTTTTCAGTGTCTTTTCTTCTGCCTCGTAAGACGACATAATCAGTTTTAAAAGACGACTCACTCTTAATGTACGACTTTCCTTTCAGATGTAATAAGACTTGTTAAGTTTGACTCATCTCAGTCCCAGTACTGCCTTGCTGGGCTCAGCTTAGTTAAGCTCCACTGTACTCAGTTCTAACAGAGCCTATCTTCTCTCAGCAGTACTGTCCTCAGCTCCAACAGAGCCAAGGCTCTCTCAGCAGTACTGTCCTCAGCTCCAACAGAGCCAAGTTTCTCTAAGCAGTACTGTCCTCAGCTCCAACAGAGCCAAGCTTCTCTCAGCAGTACTGTCCTCAGCTCCAACAGAACCAAGCTTCTCTCAGCAGTACTGTCCTCAGCTCCAACAGAGCCAAGCTTCTCTCAGCAGTACTGTCCTCAGCTCCAACAGAGCCAAGCTTCTCTCAGCAGTACTGTCCTCAGTTCCAACAGAGCCAAGCTTCTCTCAGCAGAACTGTCCTCAGCTCCAACAGAGCCAAGCTTCTCTCAGCTGTACTGTCCTCAGCTCCAACAGAACCAAGCTTCTCTCAGCAGTACTGTCCTCAGCTCCAACAGAGCCAAGCTTCTCTCAGCAGTACTGTCCTCAGCTCCAACAGAGCCAAGCTTCTCTCAGCAATACTGTCCTCAGCTCCAACAGAGCCAAGCTTCTCTCAGCAGTACTGTACTCAGCTCCAACAGAGCCAAGCTTCTCTCAGCAGTACTGTCCTCAGCTCCAACAGAGCCAAGCTTCTCTCAGCAGTACTATCCTCAGCTCCAACAGAGCCAAGTTTCTCTCAGCAGTACTGTCCTCAGCTCCAACAGAGCCAAGGCTATCTCAGGAGTACTGTCCTCAGCTCTAACAGAGCCAAGGTTCTATCAGCAGTACTGTCCTCAGCTCTAACAGAGCCAAGGTTCTCTCAGCTGTACTGTCCTCAGCTCCAACAGAGCCAAGCTTCTCTCAGCAGTACTGTCCTCAGCTCCAACAGAGCCAAGCTTCTCTCAGCAGTACTGTACTCAGCTCCAACAGAGCCAAGCTTCTCTCAGCAGTACTGTCCTCAGCTCCAACAGAGCCAAGCTTCTCTCAGCAGTACTGTCCTCAGTTCCAACAGAGCCAAGCTTCTCTCAGCAGTACTGTCCTCAGCTCCAACAGAGCCAAGCTTCTCTCAGCAGTACTGTCCTCAGCTCCAACAAGCCAAGCTTCTCTCAGCAGTACTGTCTCAGTCCAACAGAGCCAAGCTTCTCTCAGCAGTACTGTCCTCAGTTCCAACAGAGCCAAGCTTCTCTCAGCAGTACTGTCCTCAGCTCCAACAGAGCCAAGCTTCTCTCAGCAGTACTGTCCTCAGCTCCAACAGAGCCAAGCTTCTCTCAGCAGTACTGTCCTCAGCTCCAACAGAGCCAAGCTTCTCTCAGCAGTACTATCCTCAGCTCCAACAGAGCCAAGCTTCTTTCAGCAGTACTGTCCTCAGCTCTAACAGAGCCAAGCTTCTCTCAGCATAAAACACTCCCATTAGAGAATAACTTACTCAGTGGTGGAGAGAGAGAGAGATGGAGAGACTTTGTACGTTTATCTGTGTTAATAGGAGGAAGAGAAAGAGGAGGAGGAGGAAGAGGAGAAGGAAAAGGAGGAGGAGGTAGAGGAGGACGGGAGGAGGAGGGGAGGAGGAAGGGGAGGAAGGAAGATAGGAATGGGGTGGGGGGAGATGAGGAGTCTCAGAGACGTGATCAAGGGCCGAGAAGAGGTTGGAGTGGGAAGAGAGGAGGGGAGAGAGAGAGAGAGAGAGAGAGAGAGAGAGAGAGAGAGAGAGAGGAGAGAGAGAGAGAGAGAGAGAGAGAGAGAGAGAGATCACAAGCAGGCTTGGTCAACCCTTCACTTGCTGTTAAGGAGAAGTGTTCAACAGGTAAATTAAAGACTGCAGGAAGGAAGGAAGGAAGGAAGGAAGGAAGGAAGGAAGGAAGGAAGGAAAGGAAACGGAGGAAATGAAAGGAAAGTTAAGGTAGGAGAAGGAGGATACAAAGAAATTGCAAGGAAGAAGAAGCAAGAGAGAGAGAGAGAGAATCCTTAACCTGTAAATAGCTTGTCAATAAAGCTAGGGATCCTTAACCTTGTCAAACCCTGTGTAAAGAAAAGAAAAGAGAGAGAGAGAGAGGGGAAGGACGGAAGGAGTTAGAGGACACAGAAGCAAGGAGAAGGATGAGATAGAAAGGAGAGGAAAGAGAGGGAAGGAAGGAGAAGCAAGAGATGGAAGGAATGAGAGGGAGGATACAGAAAGAAAGAGAGGGGGAGACAGAAGGAAGGAAAGGAAGGAGACAGAAGGAGGAGGAAGCGGAAGGCAGGAAAGGGAAGAGAGGTGGAAGTGAGGAGACGGAAGAAAGGAAAGAGAATAAAACAAAGAAGGGGAAAGGAGAGAGTTAAACTAATTTAAATTTAGATCGAAGTAGAGGAGTGAAAGAATGTTAGAAGAGAGAGAGAGAAAGGGACAGAAGGAGGGGAAGAGGATAATGAAAAGGAAAAGGGAGGAATATAGACACAAAAACAGCAAATGGAAATCTTATTTAGAATTAAAAACCCTATTAAGAATTAGAAACCCCATTTAGAATAAAAATCCTATTTATAATTAGAAACTCTGTTTAGAATCAAAAACTCTACTTAGAATCAAAAACTCTGTTAGAATTAGAAATAGAAACTCTCTTTACATGGATGAGGTTTGTGTAAGTAGACTCAAGACACATTTGGAAGGAGCGGGAGAATTATTTCCGTGGGTAAGAACGTTTAGAGAGGCTATTGTGAGGCATTTGTGTTTCTGGAGGGAAGTGAATTGGTGGTTCACCTCGGGATTGTCATCCAGGTGGTTAAGGCGGAGTTGTGTGTAGGCGGGTATCAATATAATATCAAAATACCTCATGCAAGAAACATCGATTGGAATTAAGATGACAGTTCGAAATAAAAGCCCTTAGGACAGGAACCTTATGACGAAGTTTAGGTCCGTCCTGGACCACTGACAGTTTAGTTGTGGCTTCACAGCGGTCCAGGACGTCGTCATAAGGTTCCTCTCCAAAGTGCTGAATTTTTGATGAATTGTTTCAGCCACGTTAGGTTGGTAGGTCAGTTTCGAGCAGCTCCACATAGACGTTCGTGACTACGATACTTAATGGTGAGCCATGCCGAAGGACTGTCCGAAGCAAGCTTCACTGTACATGAAGGAATTCAATGCACAGTTCTACTAATTCACTGAAATCCGTCCGTACAGATATAAGAACGTGTATATATAGTGGCAGGAGTTAGGTGGTAACCTGCTAGAGGGGTGGTAGCAGCACCAGCAGCAGAACAGCTGTGGTGAGACGGGTTGGGCTTTGAGACGGACCTGTCAATATCATTTTACAACAATTTCCAGAATTGGCAATATCCTGTTGATCAGCAATTTGGTTATAGTGTAACTTCCGAATTTTTGTTGGATTGTGTTACCGAGGGCAATTATGGCAGCCTCTAAATACTTTCGCCGTCGTAACTATTTTTCCTTAATGACTAATTAGCTTCACTGAACTTCATGTGCCCATCATCGTCTCTGCGTTGAACACTCGCGTTTCACGGTCATGACGGCTGCAGACGTTTTTATACTCCCGGATCCTAACATCCAGAGACGTGGATGAGCAAGACACCTGCGCAAGCAGTAGAGATGTAAAGACGATGTAATCAGTCCATCACCCTCGAAGACGTAGTTTTGGGGTGATCAGTCCCTCAGCCTGGAGAAGAGTTGTGTTCCATAGTCTGGAACAACGTCAAGCTGGAGCAACATAATGGAGAGTTACATACTGTCGAAGTTGAGGCGCAGAAAATCTTGACGACAGAAGAGGCGAGACCCACTAGTAGAAGAAGGTAATCACTCAGAGGCAGTGCAACCTGCTGGATAGGTCTCTCTCAAAACCAACCTTCCTCAATCGTAACTAGTGGTCAGGCACTGAAGTTGATGAAGATGTCCTTTGTACCAAGATACTTTTGTGTTGCAGTGTCTGGCAGTGTGAATATGATATTGGTATACAGTACCGACAAGTTGATAGGTAAGACACATGTGCAGAGACGTTTCGGAATAAAGAAACCTAACTATTGTATATGTAGATAGAAGACAGTGGCTTGCTGAGAAAGGTGTTACCACCTCACTGTAGCTGTCAGTCCATGGTGTTACCACTTCACTGTAGCTATCAGTCCATGGTCTTACCACCTCGCTGTAGCTGTCAGTCATGGTGTTACCACCTCGCTGTAGCTGAAAGAGTAGATAGAAGACAGTGGCTTGCTGAGAAAGTAGATAGAAGACAGTGGCTTGCTGAGAAAGTAGATAGAAGACAGTGGCTTGCTGAGAAAGTAGATAGAAGACAGTGGCTTGCTGAGAGATTAGATAGAAGACAGTGGCTTGCTGAGAAAGAGAACAGAAGACAGTAGTTTACTGAAGTGGAAGACAGCAAACTTACTGAAGTGGAAGACAGTAGGTTACTGAAGTGGAAGACAGTAGATCACCGAGGTGGTAACTACCTAACAATCAGTGCCTGGGGGAACCAGCGTTCCTGAGGTGTGGGAACGACACAACAAAGATGTCGATGATTTTGTGAGTGGAGGAGGACGTCTCCTTGTGGCATTGTGTGTGTTCACTCTCTGTCTCTCCCAGTGTTCACTCCCTGTCTCTCCCAGTGTTCACTCTCTGTCTCTCCCAGTGTTCACTCCCTGTCTCTCCCAGTGTTCACTCCCTGTCTCTCCCAGTGTTCACTCTCTGTCTCTCCCAGTGTTCACTCTCTGTCTCTCCCAGTGTTCACTCCCTGTCTCTCCCAGTGTTCACTCTCTGTCTCTCCCAGTGTTCACTCTCTGTCTCTCTCAGTGTTCACTCTCTGTCTCTCCCAGTGTTCACTCTCTGTCTCTCTCAGTGTTCACTCTCTGTCTCTCCCAGTGTTCACTCTCTGTCTCTCCCAGTGTTCACTCTCTGTCTCATCCAGTGTTCACTCTCTGTCTCTTCCAGTGTTCACTCTCTGTCTCTCCCAGTATTCACTCTCTGTCTCTCCCAGTGTTCACTCTCTGTCTCTCCCAGTGTTCACTCTCTGTCTCTTCCAGTGTTCACTCTCTGTCTCTCCCAGTGTTCACTCTCTGTCTCTCCCAGTGTTCACTCTCTGTCTCTCCCAGTGTTCACTCTTTGTCTCTCCCAGTGTTCACTCTCTGTCTCATCCAGTGTTCACTCTCTGTCTCTTCCAGTGTTCACTCTCTGTCTCTCCCAGTATTCACTCTCTGTCTCTCCCAGTGTTCACTCTCTGTCTCTCCCAGTGTTCACTCTCTGTCTCTTCCAGTCTTCACTCTCTGTCTCTCCAGTGTTCACTCTCTGTCTCCCCAGTGTTCACTCTCTGTCTCTCCAGTGTTAAACTCTTTGTCTCTCCCAGTGTTCACTCTCTGTCTCTCCAGTGTTCACTCTCTGTCTCTCCCAGTGTTCACTCTCTGTCTCTCCCAGTGTTCACTCTCTGTCTCTCCCAGTGTTCACTCTCTGTCTCTCCCAGTGTTCACTCTCTGTCTCTCTCAGTGTTCACTCTTTGTCTCTCCCAGTGTTCACTCTTTGTCTCTTCCAGTGTTCACTTTCTGTCTCTCCCAGTGTTCACTCTGTCTTTCCCAGTGTTCACTCTCTGTCTCTCCCAGTGTTCACTCTCTGTCTCTCCCAGTGTTCACTCTCTGTCTCTCCCAGTGTTCACTCCCTGTCTCTCCCAGTGTTCACTCTCTGTCTCTCCCAGTGTTCACTCTGTCTCTCCCAGTGTTCACTCTCTGTCTCTTCCAGTGTTCACTTTCTATCTCTTCCAGTGTTCACTCTCTGTCTCTCCCAGTGTTCACTCTCTGTCTCTCCCAGTGTTCACTCTCTGTCTCTTCCAGTGTTCACTTTCTGTCTCTTCCAGTGTTCACTCCCTGTCTCTCCCAGTGTTCACTCTCTGTCTCTCCCAGTGTTCACTCTCTGTCTCTCCCAGTGTTCCTCTCTGTCTCTCCCAGTGTTCACTCTCTGTCTCTCCCAGTGTTCACTCTCTGTCTCTCCCAGTGTTCACTCTCTGTCTCTCCCAGTGTTCACTCTCTGTCTCTTCCAGTGTTCACTTTCTGTCTCTTCCAGTGTTCACTCCCTGTCTCTCCCAGTGTTCACTCTCTGTCTCTCCCAGTGTTCACTCTCTGTCTCTCCCAGTGTTCACTCTCTGTCTCTCCCAGTGTTCACTCTCTGTCTCTCCCAGTGTTCACTCTCTGTCTCTCCCAGTGTTCACTCTCTGTCTCTCCCAGTGTTCACTCTCTGTCTCTCCCAGTGTTCACTCTCTGTCTCTCCCAGTGTTCACTCTCTGTCTCTCCCAGTGTTCACTCTCTGTCTCTCCCAGTGTTCACTCTCTGTCTCTCCCAGTGTTTACACTTTGTCACTCCCAGTGTTCACTTTCCCAGTGTTCACTCTTTGACAGTGTCCACACTGGCTCTCACAGCCAGAGTGGATGTACTCACACTCGGGTGAATTCCTCTTTTCCCTTCATTACTAAGTTTCCCATCAACCGGAAGCAAAGTTTCGCTCAACTTCCGGGAGTTGTGACTGGATGAGCCTGACTATTAATAAACACCGAGATAAACACAGATACCCAGATGTTTCACACGAGTTTCGCTCACCTTGTCGGTAACGCGTGCCAGTACTGCAATGTTAAGATTATTGTCGATGTTTCGCCCGCCAAATAAACTAGGTTTTAAATTGTACCAGTGACGGGGTTGAAGAGAGAGAGAGAGAGAGAGAGAGAGAGAGAGAGAGACGTGGGAGAACTTGCTTTAACCGTGGCTACGTTTCGCTCTCCTATGGACGAAACGTGGAAACAATTGAAGCTTGTTCTGCTGTGCGAGCCTCTACCATGATAAGATGAAGTTCATGGCTGTTGAACATGTGAAGAACCAAGATGAACACTTGAAGAACTAGGGTGAACACGTGAAGCACCAGGGTGAACACGTGAAGCACCAGGGGGTGAACACGTGAAGCACCAGGGTGAACACGTGAAGCACCAGGGTGAACACGTGAAGCACCAGGGTGAACACGTGAAGCACCAGGGTGAACACGTGAAGCACCAGGGTGAACACGTGAAGCACCAGGGGGAACACGTGAAGCACCAGGGTGAACACGTTAAGAACCAGGGTGAACACGTGAAGCACCAGGGTGAACACGTGAAGCACCAGGGTGAACACGTGAAGCACCAGGGTGAACACGTGAAGCACCAGGGTGAACACGTGAAGCACCAGGGTGAACACGTGAAGCACCAGGGTGAACACGTGAAGCACCAGGGTGAACACGTGAAGCACCAGGGTGAACACGTGAAGCACCAGGGGGAACACGTGAAGCACCAGGTGAACACGTGAAGCACCAGGGTGAACACGTGAAGCACCAGGGGGAACACGTGAAGCACCAGGGGGAACACGTGAAGCACCAGGGGGAACACGTGAAGCACCAGGGTGAACACGTGAAGCACCAGGGTGAACACGTGAAGCACCAGGGTGAACACGTGAAGCACCAGGGGGAACACGTGAAGCACCAGGGTGAACACATGAAGCACCAGGGGGAACACGTGAAGCACCAGGGGGAACACGTGAAGCACCAGGGTGAACACGTGAAGCACCAGGGGGAACACGTGAAGCACCAGGGGGAACACGTGAAGCACCAGGGAAAAGACGTGAAGCACCAGAGTGAACACGTGAAGCACCAGGGAAAAGACGTGAAGCACCAGAGTGAACACGTGAAGCACCAGGGTAAACACGTGAAGCACCAGAGTGAACACGTGAAGCACCAGAGTGAACACGTGAAGCACCAGGGTGAACACGTGAAGCACCAGGGAAAAGACGTGAAGCACCAGAGTGAACACGTGAAGCGCCAGGGTGAACACATGAAGCACCAGGGTGATCACATGAAGCACCAGGGTGAACACGTGAAGCACCAGGGTGAACACGTGAAGCACCAGGGTGAACACGTGAAGCACCAGGGTGAACACGTGAAGCACCAGGGTGAACACGTGAAGCACCAGGGTGAACACGTGAAGCACCAGGGTGAACACGTGAAGCACCAGGGGGAACACGTGAAGCACCAGGGGGAACACTTTGAAGCACCGGGGGGAAAACACGTGAAGCACCAGGGGGAACACGTGAAGCACCAGGGGGAACACGTGAAGCACCGGGGTGAACACGCGAAGCACCAGGGGAACACGGGGAAGCACCAGGGGGAACACGTGAAGCACCAGGGAAAAGACGTGAAGCACCAGAGTGAACACGTGAAGCACCAGGGAAAAGACGTGAAGCACCAGAGTGAACACGTGAAGCACCAGGGTAAACACGTGAAGCACCAGAGTGAACACGTGAAGCACCAGAGTGAACACGTGAAGCACCAGGGTGAACACGTGAAGCACCAGGGAAAAGACGTGAAGCACCAGAGTGAACACGTGAAGCGCCAGGGTGAACACATGAAGCACCAGGGTGAACACATGAAGCACCAGGGTGAACACGTGAAGCACCAGGGTGAACACGTGAAGCACCAGGGTGAACACGTGAAGCACAAGGGTGAACACGTGAAGCACCAGGGTGAACACGTGAAGCACCAGGGTGAACACGTGAAGCACCAGGGTGAACACGTGAAGCACCAGGGTGAACACGTGAAGCACCAGGGTGAACACGTGAAGCACCAGGGTAAACACGTGAAGCACCAGGGGGTGAACACGTGAAGCACCAGGGTAAACACGTGAAGCACCAGGGGGTGAAAACGTGAAGCACAAGGGTGAACACGTGAAGCACCAGGGTAAACACATGAAGCACCAGGGTGAACACGTGAAGCACCAGGGTGAACACGTGAAGCACCAGGGTGAACACGTGAAGCACCAGGGTGAACACGTGAAGCACAAGGGTGAACACGTGAAGCACCAGGGTGAACACGTGAAGCACCAGGGTGAACACGTGAAGCACCAGGGTGAACACATGAAGCACCAGGGTGAACACGTGAAGCACCAGGGGGTGAACACGTGAAGCACAAGGGTGAACACGTGAAGCACCAGGGTGAACACGTGAAGCACCAGGGTGAACACGTGAAGCACCAGGGTAAACACGTGAAGCACCAGGGTGAACACGTGAAGCACCAGGGTAAACACGTGAAGCACCAGGGTGAACACGTGAAGCACCAGGGTGAACACGTGAATCACCAGGGTGAACACGTGGAGCACCAGGGTGAACACGTGAAGCACCAGGGTAAACACGTGAAGCACCAGGGTGAACACGTGAAGCACCAGGGTGAACACGTGAAGCACCAGGGTGAACACGTGAAGCACCAGGTGGAACACGTGAAGCCACCAGGGTGAACCGTGAAGCACCAGGGTGAACACGTGAAGCACCAGGGTGAACACGTGAAGCACCAGGGTGAACACGTGAAGCACCAGGGTGAACACGTGAAGCACCAGGGTAAACACGTGAAGCACCAGGGTGAACACGTGAAGCACCAGGGTGGAACACGTGAAAGCACCAGGGTGAACACGTGAAGCACCAGGGTGAACACGTGAAGCACCAGGGTAAACACGTGAAGCACCAGGGTGAACACGTGAAGCACCAGGGTGAACACGTGAAGCACCAGGGTGAACACGTGAAGCACCAGGGTTAAACACGTGAAGCACCAGGGTGAACACGTGAAGCACCAGGGTGAACACGTGAAGCACCAGGGTGAACACGTGAAGCACCAGGGTAAACACGTGAGCACCAGGGTGAACACGTGAAGCACCGGGGTAAAACACGTGAAGCACCAGGGTGAACACGTGAAAGCACCAGGGTGAACAGTGAAGCACCAGGGTAAACACGTGAAGCACCAGGGTGAACACGTGAAGCACCAGGGTGAACACGTGAAGCACCAGGGTAAACACGTGAAGCACCAGGGTGAACACGTGAAGCACCAGGGTAAACACGTGAAGCACCAGGGTGAACACGTGAAGCACCAGGGTAAGCACGTGAAGCACCAGGGTGAACACGTGAAGCACCAGGGTGAACACGTGAAGCACCAGGGTAAACACGTGAAGCACCAGGGTGAACACGTGAAGCACGAGGGGGTGAACACGTGAAGCACCAGGGTGAACACGTGAAGCACCAGGGTGAACACGTGAAGCACCAGGGTGAACACGTGAAGCACCAGGGTAAACACGTGAAGCACCAGGGTGAACACGTGAAGCACCAGGGTGAACACGTGAAGCACCAGGGTAAACACGTGAAGCACCAGGGTGAAACACGTGAAGCACCAGGGTAAACACGTGAAGCACCAGGGTGAACACGTGAAGCACCAGGGTAAACACGTGAAGCACCAGGGTGAACACGTGAAGCACCAGGGTAAACACGTGAAGCACCAGGGTGAACACGTGAAGCACCAGGGTGAACACTACTTAAGGAGCCTGCTATCCTTTCCACACATTTGCAACATCTGCCCCAGTGCTTCCCTGTCCACACAATCAAAGGCCTTTTCTAAAGCCAAAAAGGCCGGAAAAATGTCCCTTATCTTTATCGAAGTATTGAATACTTTAGTGGTTTAATTTAAACACTTGATCTACACTTCCTTTACACTTCCTAAATGATCCTTCTTCCTTTATCATATTGTTATATATATTATTATTGGTAGTAGTAATAGTAGTAGTAGTAGTAGTAGTAGTAGTAGTAGTAACAAGTACTAGTAGTAGTCGTAGTAATACTTATAGTAGTAGCAGTAGTACTAGTAGAAGTACTAGTAGTAGTAGTAGTAGTACTAGTAGAAGTACTAGTAGTAGTAGTAGTAGTACTAGTAGAAGTACTAGTAGTAGTAGTAGTACTTGTTGTAGTAGTATTTTATTATTGTTTTTGTTTCTTCTGGTGCAATTTATCATTAATAACAATAATAATAATTATTATTTGTTATTATTATTAATATTGTTATGCCTCTGTGGAACTTGGAGATGTTAGGTGGTCGTCTCACTGTGGAACTTGGAGATGTTAGGTGGTCGTCTCACTGTGGAACTTGGAGATGTTAGGTGGTCGTCTCACTGTGGAACTTGGAGATGTTAGGTGGTCGTCTCACTGTGGAACTTGGAGATGTTAGGTGGTCGTCTCACTGTGGAACTTGGAGATGTTAGGTGGTCGTCTCACTGTGGAACTTGGAGATGTTAGGTGGTCGTCTCACTGTGGAACTTGGAGATGTTAGGGGGTCGTCTCCACTGTGGAACTTGGAGATGTTAGGTGGTCGTCTCACTGTGGAACATGGATGATGTTAGGTGGTCGTCTCACTGTGGAACTTGGAGATGTTAGGTGGTCGTCTCACTGTGGAACTTGGAGATGTTAGGTGGTCGTCTCACTGTGGAACTTGGAGATGTTAGGTGGTCGTCTCACTGTGGAACTTGGAGATGTTAGGTGGTCGTCTCACTGTGGAACTTGGAGATGTTAGGTGGTCGTCTCACTGTGGAACTTGGAGATGTTAGGTGGTCGTCTCACTGTGGAACATGGAGATGTTAGGTGGTCGTCTCACTGTGGAACTTGGAGATGTTAGGTGGTCGTCTCACTGTGGAACATGGAGATGTTAGGTGGTCGTCTCACTGTGGAACTTGGAGATGTTAGGTGGTCGTCTCACTGTGGAACATGGAGATGTTAGGTGGTCGTCTCACTGTGGAACTTGGAGATGTTAGGTGGTCGTCTCACTGTGGAACTTGGAGATGTTAGGTGGTCGTCTCACTGTGGAGCTTGGAGATGTTAGGTGGTCGTCTGACTGTGGAACTTGGAGATGTTAGGTGGTCGTCTCACTGTGGAACATGGAGATGTTAGGTGGTCGTCTCACTGTGGAATTGGAGATGTTAGGTGGTCGTCTCACTGTGGAACATGGAGATGTTAGGTGGTCGTCTCACTGTGGAACTTGGAGATGTTAGGTGGTCGTCTCACTGTGGAACTTGGAGATGTTAGGTGGTCGTCTCACTGTGGAGCTTGGAGATGTTAGGTGGTCGTCTGACTGTGGAACTTGGAGATGTTAGGTGGTCGTCTCACTGTGGAACTTGGAGATGTTAGGTGGTCGTCTCACTGTGGAACTTGGAGATGTTAGGTGGTCGTCTCACTGTGGAACTTGGGGATGTTAGGTGGTCGTCTCACTGTGGAACTTGGAGATGTTAGGTGGTCGTCTCACTGTGGAACTTGGAGATGTTAGGTGGTCGTCTCACTGTGGAACTTGGAGATGTTAGGTGGTCGTCTCACTGTGGAACTTGGAGATGTTAGGTGGTCGTCTCACTGTGGAACTTGGAGATGTTTGGTGGTCGTCTCACTGTGGAACTTGGAGATGTTAGGTGGTCTTCTCACTGTGGAACTTGGAGTGTTAGGTGGTCGTCTCACGTGGAATTGGAATTTGGTGGTGTCTCACTGTAAATTTGGAGATTTTGGGTGGTGTCTCACTGGGGAACTTGGGAGTGTTAGGTGGTCGTCTCACTGGAAAAACTTGGAAGGTTAGGTGGTCGTTCACTTTTTGGAAAACTTGGAGATGTTAGGGGTGTCCACTGTGGAATTTGGGAGATGTTGGGTGGTCGTTTCACTTGGAACTTGGAGATGTTAGGTGGTCTTTCTCACTGTGGAACTTGGAGATGTTAGGTGGTCGTCTCCGTCCCCAGTTGGTTTCGTCTCACTGTGGAATTTGGGAGATTTAGGTGGTGTCTCACTGTAAATTGGAGATGTTAGGGGTCGCTCACGGGAATTTGGAGAGTTAGGTGGTCGTCTCACTTGGAATTGGAGATGTTGGTTTGGTCGTCTCACTTGGAACTTGGAGAGTTAGGTGGTCGTCTCATGTGGAGCTTGGGAGATGTTGGTGGTCGTCTCACTGTGGAATTGGGAGGTTAGGTGGTCGCTCACTGTAAAATTGGAGATGTTAGGTGGTCGTCTCACTTGGGAATTTGGGGAGATGTTAGGTGGTCGTCTCACTGTGAACTTGGGATGTTGGGTGGTCGTCTCACTGTGGAACTTGGAGATGTTAGGTGGTGTCTCACTGGGGAAATTTGGAGATGTTAGGTGGCGTCTCACTTGGAACTTGGAGATGTTGGGGGTGTCTCACGGGGGAGTTGGAGAGTTAGGTGGTTTTCCACTGTGGAATTGGAGATGTTAGGTGGTGTCCCCTGTGGAACTTAGATGTTAGGTGGTCTTTCTCACTGTGGAACTTGGGATGTTAGGTTTTCGTTCACTGTGGAATTTGGGGAGATTTTGGGTGGTCGTCTCACTGGGGAAAATTTGGGAATGTTGGTGGTCGTTCACTGTGGAATTTGGGAGATGTTAGGTGGTCGCTCACGTGGAATTTGGAGTGTTAGTGGTTCTCATGTGGAACTTGGGGAATGTTAGGTGGTCGTCTCCTGGGAGCTTGGGTTTTGGGTGGTCGTCTCACTGGGAACTTGGAGATGTTAGGGGTCGTCTCACTGGGGAAAACTTGGAGATTTAGGTGGTCGTCTCATGTGGAACTGGAGATTTAGGTGGTCGTCTCACGTGGAAACTTGGAGAGTTAGGTGGTCGTCTCACTGTGGAATTTGGGAGATGTTAGGGGGTGTCTCACTGTGGAATTGGAGATGTTAGGGGTGCTCACTGTGGAACTTGGAGATGTTAGGTGGTCGTTCACTGTGGAACTTGGGATGTTAGGTGGTCGTCTCACTGGGGAATTTGGAGATGTTAGGTGGTCGTTCACTGGGAAAACTTGGAGATTTAGGTGGTCGTCTGTTGTAACTTGAGATGTTAGGTGGTCGTCTATGTGGAACTTGGAGATGAGGGGGTCGTCTCACTGGAACTTGGAGATTTTAGGGGTGTCTCACGGGGAAACATGGAGTGTTGGTGGTCGTCCATGTGGAACTTGGAGAGTTGGGGGTCGTCTAAAGTGGAACTTGGATTTTTAGGTGGTGTTGACTGTGGAATTGGAGATGTTAGGTGGTCGTTCACTGTGGAATTGGAGTGTTGGGGGTCGTCTATGGGGAATTTGGAGATGTTGGGTGGTCGCTGACTGTGGAACTTGGAGATGTTGGTGGTGTCCACTGGGAACTTGGAGATGTTAGGGGTGTCTCACTGTGGAACTTGGAGATGTTAGGTGGTCGTCTCACTGGGAATTTGGAGATGTTAGGGGGTCGTTCATGTGGACTTGGGGATTTTTGGTGGTCGTCTCATGTGGAATTTGGAGATGTTAGGTGGTGTCTACTGTGGATTTGGGAGATGTTAGGTGGTCGTCTCACTGGGAATTGGGATGTTAGGTGGTCGTCTCACTGGGGAAACTTGGAATGTTAGGTGGCGTCTCATGGGGAATTTGGAGATTTTAGGTGGTCGCTCACTGTGGATTTGGGATGTTAGGTGGTCGTTCATGTGGAACTTGGAGATGTTGGGTGGTCGTCTCACTGTGGAATTTGGAGTGTTAGGGGGTCGTCTCACGTGGAACTTGGGGGAAATGTTAGGGGGTTTGTCTCATGGGGAAATTGGAATTTTAGGGGTCGTTCTCACTTGGAACTGGAGATTTTAGGTGGTCGTCCATGGGGAACTTGGAGATGTTAGGTGGTGTCTGACTGTGGAATTTGGGAAATGTTAGGTGGTCGTCTCACGGGGAATTTGGGAGATGTTGGTGGCGTCTGCGTGGAACTTGGAGATGTTAGGTGGTCGTCTCACTTGGAATTTGGGAATTTTTAGGGGTCGTCTGACTGTGGAATTTGGGAGAGTTAGGTGGTCGTTCATGTGGAACTTGGAGTTTTTGGGTGGTCGTCTAACTGTGGAACTTGGAGATTTTGGTGGTCGTCTCACGGGGAAACAGGGAGATGTTGGTGGTCGTTCCTGTGGAAACTTGGAGATTTTTAGGTGGCGTCTCACTGTGGAATTTGGAGATGTTAGGTGGTCGTCTGATGTGGAATTTTGGAGATGTTAGGGGGGTTCTCACTGGGGAATTTGGAGATGTTAGGTGGTCGTCTACTGTGGAATTTGGAGATGTTAGGTGGCGTCTGACTGGGGAATTTGGGAGATGTTAGGGGTCGCTCACTGTGGAATTGGAGATGTTAGGTGGTCTTTGATGTGGAACTGGGATGTTAGGTGGTCGTTCACTGGGGAACGGGGAGTGTTAGGGGGTCGTCTGATGTGGAATTGGAGTGTTAGGGGGTGTCTCACTGTGGAACTTGGAGATGTTAGGTGGTCGTCTCCTGTGGAATTTGGAGATGTTAGGTGGTGCTCACGTGGAACTTGGGATGTTAGGTGGTCGTCTCACTGTGGAACTTGGAGATTTTTGGGTGGCCCTCTCACTGGGGAAACTTGGAGATTTTAGGTGGTCGTTCATGTGGAACTTGGAGTGTTGGTGGCGTTCATGTGGAATTTGGGAGTGTTGGGGTGTTCCCTTGGAACTTGGAGATTTTAGGTGGTCGTCTCACTGTGGAATTGGGATGTTAGGTGGTCGTCTCACTGTGGAACTTGGAATGTTAGGTGGTCGTCTCCTGTGGAATTGGAGATTTTAGGGTCGTTCACTGTGGAATTGGAGATGTTATGGTCGTCTCACTGTGGAACATGGAGATGTTAGGTGGTCGTCTCACTGGGAACTTGGAGATGTTAGGTGGTCGTCTCACTGTGGAGCTTGGAGAGTTAGGGGGTCGTCTCACTGTGGAACTTGGAGATGTTAGGTGGTTTTCTCATGGGGAATTTGGGAGTGTTAGGTGGTCGTCTCACTGTGGAATTGGAGTGTTAGGTGGTCGTCTCACTGTGGAACTTGGAGTGAGGTGGTGTTATGTGGAATTTGGGAGATGTTAGGTGGTCGCTCACTGTGGAACTTGGAGATTTTAGGTGGTGCTCATGGGGAATTGGGGAGATGTTAGGGGGTTTCGTCTCATGTGGAACGGGAGATGTTAGGTGGTCGTCTCACTGTGGAACTTGGAGATGTTAGGTGGTCGTCTCACTGTGGAACTTGGAGATGTTAGGTGGTCGTCTCACTGTGGAACTTGGAGATGTTAGGTGGTCGTCTCACTGTGGAACTTGGAGATGTTAGGTGGTCGTCTCACTGTGGGTTGGAGATGTTAGGTGGTCTTCAGGGGAAACTTGGGATGTTGGGGTGTCTCACTGGGGAAAATTGGAGATGTTAGGTGGTCGTTCACTGTGAATTTGGAATGTTAGGTGGTCGTCTCACTGGGAACTTGGGAATGTTAGGTGGTCGTCTGACGTGGAATTTGGGAGATTTTAGGTGGTCGTCTCACTGGGGAACTTGGAGATGTTAGGTGGTCGTCTCACTGTGGAACTTGGAGATGTTAGGTGGTCGTCTCACTGAACACTTAACAAATTAACATGACATACTACGTAACATTGTTTTTTGGTTTAAGCAAATATAGTGTATAGACAGTATGTAGACAGTGTGTAGACAGTGTGTAGGCAGTGTATAGACAGTGTAGACAGTGTGTAGACAGTGTGTAGACTGTGTAGACAGTGTGTAGACAGTGTATAGACAATGTGTAGACAGTGTATAGACTGTGTAGACAGTGTGTAGACAGTGTGTAGACAGTGTATTGACTGTGTAGACAGTGTGTAGACAGTGTGTACAGTGTATAGACAGTGTGTAGACAGTGTAGAGAGTGTATAGACAGTGTGTAGACAGTGTGTAAGCAGTGTGTATACAGTGTGTAGACAGTGTGTAGACAGTGTGTAGACAGTGTATAGACAGTGTGTAGACAGCGTGTAGACAGCGCTTCTGAGAGCCCAGTTGATCTTCACATCAACTCTTCGGATATTGGTAAATATTTAGTAAAACAAGTGATAAATCTCTGTGAGGTCCTGGACACTGACGAGGTGACTCACACTGCGCGTTCTTTCTAACACGCGTACGTACACGCATTCCCATACACACACACACACACACACACACACACACACACACACACACACACACACACACACACCAACACACCACACACATACACACAACAGGTAAGACGGGAGGCTGCGCCCCGCCACTACGATCAACCAACCTGTCCATCAGATGGGTGACCGGGGGTGCGTGAGGAGCCCATCAACCCCCCCACCTCCCATCCCGTCTATTATTGATCTATAATGTCACTCCCGCTTAATACTCTCAACCCTCGCTTCAAAGACCTACTTCTGTTCTATTGGTCATGGGTTACCTTTCTTTACCTCCCTTCTCTCTTTTTTGCAACCTCTGAGTCTTATTCTCGACGTCTTGAGGCTGTGAAGATGGAAAGGAGGCCTATTTTACTGAACATTATGCAAATATGTATCATAGGTCTGGTGTGCTGACTCGCTGACGGTGTTAAAAGATCATTTGCAGAGTTGTTCAACTTGTTAATGTACTGCGCGACTGTATGTATGTCTGTGTGTATTGTGGATGACGTCCTGGGATGCTGAGGGCAGGAGTTGGTGAAGGGAGGAGGAGAGGGCTTTGTGTAGAGGGGTTTGGAGGGGGGAGGGAAGGATGGGTTTTGGAGAGGGGAGGGAAGGATGGGTTTTGAGTGGGAGGGAAGGATGGGTATGCTTTTGGAGAAGGAGGGGTTGAGCGGTGGGAGGGATTGGTCAAGGAAGGGTTGGAGGAGGAAGGAGTTGGATGAAGGACTGGACGAGGAAGGAGTGGATGAGGGTGGGGGGTGTGGCTAGTTAGTGGATTGAAAGAAAGGAAGGAGGATATATAAGAGATTAATTGAGATGGAGAAAATAGAATTGAGGTTGAAAAAATAGAATAAGCAACGCCACCTCCCAGAGTTGAAGCAGTTACTAGTTACAAGAGTTACCATGGGAGTTTCCAGTCGAAAAGACTACTCCCAACTTTCCTCCCACCACCCCTATGTTTATTATCAGTCCATGATGTTACCACCTCGTTGTAGCTGTCAGTCCATGATGTTACCACCTCGCTGTAGCTGTCAGTCCATGATGTTACCACCTCGCTGTAGCTGTCAGTCCATGGTGTTATCACCTCGCTGTAGCTGTCAGTCCATGATGTTACCGCCTCGCTGTAGCTGTCAGTCCATGGTGTTACCACCTCGCTGTAGCTGTCAGTCCATGCGCCACCCCCCCCCCTCCCCCCCCCGCCGCCCCGCCCGCCCCCCCTCCCCCCCCCCCCCTCCACCTCTCGCTGTCTAGCTATCAGTCCATGATGTTACCACCTCGCTGTAGCTGTCAGTCCATGGTGTTATCACCTCGCTGTAGCTGTCAGTCCATGATGTTACCGCCTCGTGTAGCTGTACGTCCTTAGGTGTTACCACCTCGCTGTTAGCTGTCATCCATGGTGTTACCACCTCGCTGTTAGCTATTCAGTCCATGGGGTTACACGCCAACCTCGCTGTATGCTGTCAGTCCATGGTGTACCACCTCGCTTGTAGCTAGCAAGTCCATGGTGTTCCACCTCGCTGTAGGCTATCAGTCCATCCGGTCGTTACCACGCCTCGTGTAGCTGTCAAGTCCATGATGTTACCACCTCGCTGTAGCTGTCAGTCCATGATGATACCACCTCGCTGTAGCTGTCAGCACCCAATCGGCCCCGTCGTATCACCTCGTGTAAAGCTGTAGTCATATGTTACCGCCAGCCGCTGTAGCTGTTCGTCTCATGGTGTTACCACCTCGCTGTAGCTGTCAGTCCATGGTGTTACCACCTCGCTTGTAGCTATCAGTCCAGGTGTTACATCACCTCGCTGTGCTGCTCAGTCCATGGTGCTTACCACTCGCTTGTAGTATTCAGTCCATGGTGTTACCACCCTCGCTGTAGCTATCAGTCCATGGTGTTACCACCTCGCTGTAGCTGTCAGTCCATGGTGTTACCACCTCGCTGTAGCTATCAGTCCATGGTGTTACCACCTCGCTGTAGCTATCAGTCCATGGTGTTACCACCTCGCTGTAGCTGTCAGTCCATGGTGTTACCACCTCGCTGTAGCTGTCAGTCCATGGTGTTACCACCTCGCTGTAGCTGTCAGTCCATGGTGTTACCACCTCGCTGTAGCTGTCAGTCCATGGTGTTACCACCTCGCTGTAGCTGTCAGTCCATGTAATGATTACCAACTGCTGTCGCTGTCAGTCCATGTTTGTTACTCCACTCGCTGTAGCTGTCAGTCCATGGTTGTTTAACCATCGCGCTGTAGCTGTCAGTCCATGGTGTTACCCCCTCCATGTAGCTGTCAGTCCATGGTGTCACCCCCTTCATGTAGTTGTCAGTCCATGGTGTCACCCCCTCCATGTAGCTGTCAGTCCATGGTGTTACCACCTCGCTGTAGCTGTCAGTCCATGGTGTTACCCCCTCCATGTAGCTGTCAGTCCATGGTGTCACCCCCTCCATGTAGCTGTCAGTCCATGGTGTTAACACCTCGCTGTAGCTGTCAGTCCATGGTGTTACCACCTCGCTGTAGCTGTCAGTCCATGGTGTCACCCCCTTCATGTAGTTGTCAGTCCATGGTGTTAACACCTCGCTGTAGCTGTCAGTCCATGGTGTTACCACCTCGCTGTAGCTGTCAGTCCATGGTGTTAACACCTCGCTGTAGCTGTCAGTCCATGGTGTTAACACTAGCTGTATAGCTGTCAGTCGCATGGTGCACCCCTCCAATGTAAGCTGTCAGTCCATGGTGTTTAAAACACCTCGCTGTAGTGTCAGTCCATGGTGTTACCACCTCGTGTAGCTGCCCAGGACCAATGGGTGTTACCACCTCGCTGTAAGCTGTCAGTCCTGGGGTTACCATCTCGCTGTAGCTATGTGAGTCCATGGGTGTTACCACCTCGCTTGTCAGACTGTCAGTTCCATGGTGTTACCCACCCTCGCTGTAGCTGTCAAGTCCATGGTGTTACCACCTCCTGATAGCTGTCAGTCCATGGTGTTACCACCTCGCTGTATGCTGTCAGTCCATGGTGTTACCAGCCTCGCTGTAGCTTGTCAGTCCTGGTGTTACCACCTCGCTGTCGCTGTCAGTCCATGTGTTACCACCTCGCTGTTAGCTGTCAGTCCATGGTGCTTACCACCTCGCTTGTAGCAGTCAGTCCAAGGTGTTTACCCCTCCATGTAGCTGTCAGGTCATGGATGCCACCCCCCTCCATGTAGTTGTCAGTCTCCATGGTGTCATCCCCACTCACCATGTACGTTGTTCAGTCCATGGTGTCACCCACTCATGTAGTTCGTCAGTCCATGGTGTCCACCCCCCTCCATGTAGTTGTCAGGATCCAGGTGTCACCCCCATCCATGTAGTTGTTCAGTCCATGGTGTCACCCACTCCATGTATTGTTCAGTCATGGTGTCACCCACTCCATGTAGTTGTCAGTTCCATGGTGTTCCCCCTCCATGAGTTGTCAGCCATGGTGTCACCCCTCCATGTAGTTGTCAAGTCCATGGTGTCAAACTCCTGTTAGTGTCAGTCCATTGGTGTCACCCCTCTCCAGTAGTTGTTCAGTCATGGTGGGTGTCACCCCCTCCATTGTAGTTGTCAGTTCCATGGTTCGCCCGCACTCTCCAGTAGTGTCAGTCCTGGTGGTCACCCCTCTCCATTGTAGTTGTGCAGTCCATGGTGTATCACCCACTGAATGTAGTTGTCAGTCCTTGGTGTCACACCCTCCATGTAGTTGTCGAGTCCATGTGGTGTCACCCCCTCGCATGTGTTGTCAGTCCATGGGGTTCAACCCACTCCATGTAGTTGTCGAACCAGTCCATGTGTTCACCCCACTTCCATGTTAGTTGTCACAGTCCAATAGGTGTCACCCCACTCCATTGTAGTTGTCAGTCCATGGGGTTCACCCACTCCATGTAGTGTCAGTCCATGGTGTCACCCCCTCCATGTAGTTGTCAGTCCATGGTTGTCACCCCCTCCATGAGTTGTCGTCCATGGTGTCCACCCCCTCCATGTAGTTGTCAGTCCATGGTGTCACCCCCTCCATGTAGTTGTCAGTCCATGGTGTCACCCACTCCATGTAGTTGTCAGTCCATGGTGTCACCCCCTCCATGTAGCTGTCAGTCCATGGTGTCACCCACTCCATGTAGTTGTCAGTCCATGGTATCACCCCCTCCATGTAGCTGTCAGTCCATGGTGTCACGCCCTCCATGTAGCTGTCAGTCCATGGTGTTACGAGTTCATAAGGCTACGTGGTTATCAGTTTCCACTGAACAGATCTGAAGTTTTTGTGATCGACATATCTATGTGATGACCAGAGCCTTTTAGTTAGTTCTGTAATATTCCACTACACACTAGACTGGTGTGACTACTTCATGTGAGTACTAGTCCATAGAGTTACTAGTGACATGGGCTACCAGCCTAATGAGTTATCAGTCAACATTTAAATAAATATAAATTGCCAAGGATTCGAACCCATGTTGTAGTGGCCCGCCATTGTGAGCGAGACCACATGACGCCTTAGCCCACAAGACCACCCAATCCTCGGCTAGCACAGTGTTGTTAATGATCAATACCACTCGTTCGTGGTTACAATAATATATGTATGCTGCTCGTAGGCTAGTACAACAAACAGCGATGAGTATAAAATTAGCTTGAAAGCTTCCACACCTCTGTATGTCCTCGGACCTTGAGTAACACCATGAGGCAGGTCAAAGCAGCATAGGTTCGAGTCCTTGGCTAGTCGCAGTGCTGTTAATATATATATATATATATTATATATATATATATATATATATATATATATATATATATTATATATATATATATATATATATATATATATATATATATATATATTATATATATATTATATATAATATATTATATATCATCTTCTTTACTCAATCATCATTATCATCATCATGATCTTCATTACACCGTCATTATCAGCACCAACATTCAGGTCACAGGTTATTATATTATCACTTCATTCATTCATTACAGGTTCGCTGGTACTTCCGGCCCGGGTCTTCTCCATATTATCACTAACGTAACACTATAATATCACCATCACAAACTCAGTTTCTTCACCATTACCAACACGCCGTAACACCATCATCACCAGTATACCACCATCATCACCCTCACTAACATTCCACCACACTATCAACAAAATCACCATCTCTTTATTGTCACCACCCTCTACTTCGCCCGTCCCTCCCTCATGCCCTTTCTCCCTCATCTCCAACACACGATAGGCAGGAAGACCCTCCCTCGCTCCCTCCCTCCCTTCCTCCCTCCCGCATCTCCATCACACGGTAGGCAGGAAGAGCCTATCTCCTCTCCCTCCCTCCTTCCCATCCTCCCTCCCTACAGTATCTCCAAGTCTCCCAGCTCAGGCTGACACATTTCACCACCTTGTGTGAGCACCAGTCTGTGTGATGGAATATGACAGGGGAAGCAGCTCTGTTCCCACTATGTAACAATCACACATAACAGCCTAGAAGCAGAGTGCTAATGCATTTAGTTTTGTTTAATAAAAGAAGTCATACGAGACTTGGCGTCTCTGATTAATTAATGTTCAGTACTGGGGCCTAGCCTCGGCCCAACTTAATCACAGGTCAACCTGCATTTAGTGCGTGTTGCTTAGTAAATGTTTAGTAGAGTTGGTTAATAATGTTCAGGATGGCTGCCGCCAGGCTAGTGCATGTATTCTCAGGTATATAATGTTTTAAAACCTCTAGAAGCTATTGCAACAATGAATCTGCATTGTTTTTGTATGCTTTATTGGATATGCTCTGTATTCCAATTTTCTTTTCCTTCCCTCTCTCTCTCTCTCTACATTTTCTCCTGTATACATAATTTCTCCTGGCCCCACTCTGGGATGATGGAGATACTTCATAAATATTCTATTTCTGCTGTGTATGGAATAAGCTGTCCTGAGAGATGATAATTCCCAAGTGGTAGTAACTCCAGCTCTGCTGGAAGGAAACCCTTGAAGCTGCCCTAGCTGATGAATCCTCGCTGGAATACTTGACAATATCCTCATTGCCTTACTGAAGTCTCCCAGCTCAGACTGACAGATTTCTACGAAATCCTTCCTGTATGCTGGTATACGACAGTAAAACATAGTTAGCTGTATAACTATCACAGAGAATAGGATAGCAGCACACTGCCGATGCATCCAGTTTTGCCTGGGAAAAAAATCAGATGATAGGCAGGAAGGCCACTCTCACAACCTATACTTAAGACATTATATCGGCCATTTGCTGCGAATGTTATCAGAGAATCAGGTCGCTCCGTCATGGAGAGTTAACTCTTCCCACCAGCTTAATGTCTCGTCCAGGAGGGAGGGGGCAGAGAAAAAGGGGTGAGAGGGACGATAAGTGGGAAGAGAGGGAGTGGGAGAGGAAGAAGAGAGGAATGAAGGAAGAGAAGGGGGGCGAAGTTACTTCATGTAGGGGTAAATTCTAATTCAGGTAACTTCTTCAAAGATAAATTAGAAATTTGATGGTTCTTCCTTACATGGACGAACTTTGGGGTCAGTCAAACAAGATTCTTTGTTGGGTAAAAGGACGCAAGTGCAACTAATGCGACATTTTATTGTGGTAACGTTTCGCTCTCCAGGAGCTTTGTTTCGCTCTCCTACAGAGCTAAACGTTGCCCCTATAAAATGTCGTATTAGTTGAACTTGTGACCTTTACCTAACATATTGTCGGTAATTCCACCGACATTATCACAAGATTCTCTTTCCCAGTGATATGAACGATACCTTCATTAACACTAGCGCCATTAAGTTTCCTTCCTAATGACATGAACGATACCTTCATTAACACTAGCGCCATTAAGTTTCCTTCCTAATGACATGAACGATACCTTCATTAACACTAGCACCATTAAGTTTCCTTCCTAATGACATAAGACTTTCATCGGGAGATTGTGATGAGTATTGCATGGGGAGACTGTAATCAGTGGTGCATGGGAAGAAACAATGATTTTGAGGGTCGACTCTGTCAACAAATGTTGATGATGATGATGATGTTGAGGTGTAACAACACGCAAGTAGTGTTGATGTGTAACAACACATCATAGTGTAGATGTGATGTAGCATCACGTGTCGTAGAAAGATCAAGGGATATTTCAAACCTTCTCATTGTAGCAGATCTATCATTGTAGCAGGTCTATCATTGTAGCAGGTCTATCATTGTAGCAGGTCTATCATTGTAGCAGGTCTATCATTGTAGCAGGTCTAGCATTGTAGCAGGTCTAACATTGTAGCAGGTCTATCATTGTAGCAGGTCTATCACTGTAGCAGGTCTATCATTGTAGCAGGTCTATCACTGTAGCAGGTCTATCATTGTAGCAGGTCTATCATTGTAGCAGGTCTATCATTGTAGCAGGTCTAACATTGTAGCAGGTCTATCATTGTAGCAGGTCTATCACTGTAGCAGGTCTATCATTGTAGCAGGTCTATCATTGTAGCAGGTCTATCATTGTAACAGGTCTATCATTGTAGCAGGTCTATCATTGTAGCAGGTCTATCACTGTAGCAGGTCTATCATTGTAGCAGGTCTATCATTGTAGCAGGTCTATCATTGTAGCAGGTCTATCACTGTAGCAAGTCTATCACTGTAGCAAGTCTATCATTGTAGCAGGTCTATCATTGTAGCAAGTCTATCATTGTAGCAGGTCTATCATTGTAGCAGGTCTATCACTGTAGCAAGTCTATCATTGTAGCAAGTCTATCATTGTAGCAGGTCTATCATTGTAGCAAGTCTATCATTATAGCAGGTCTATCATTGTAGCAGGTCTATCATTGTAACAGGCCATCATTGTAATTACACACAAGAGTTACTAAGTGTGAAATTGCCACCTGAGTTAAGGTATTGTCAGCCATATGTCTCCCTAAGATATGTCACATACCTCTCCTCCTCCCCTCATTCCTCTCCCCTTTCCTCATTCCTCTCCCCTCCCCTTATTCCTCCCCCCTCCCATCATTCCTCTCCCCCTTCCCTCATTCCTATCCCCTTCCCTCATGTCTCTTTCAGCCCCTCCCTTCATTCCTCTCTCCTCCCTTCATTCCTCTCTCCACCCTTCATTCTTCTACCAACTTGGAAGATGTTGGGTGAGGTGGTGGTGGTAGTGGTGGTGGTTGTGGTGGTGGTAATGGTGGTGGTGGTGGTGGTTGTGGTGGTGGTGATGGTGATGGTGGTGGGTGTGGTGGTAGTGATGGTGGTGGTGCTGGTTGTGGTGGTGGTGATGGTGATGGTGGTGGGTGTGTGGTAGTGAAACAGTGTGTGGTGGTGGTGTTGGGTGTGTGGTGGTGGTGGTGCTATGAGTGTGATGGTGGTTGATAATGGTGATGGTGCCAGAAGTGTGGTAGTGGTGATACTACATCTGGCCACAAGGTCACTACCAACAACAACACAACAACAACAACCATTACCAACCTCCATGACCACCAACCTTCAAAACAACAACAAGCACCACCACAACCACCACCACAACAACAACCACCACACACCACCACCACCCACCACCACCACCACCACACCACACCATCACCACAACAACAACAACAACAACAACAACAACAACAACAACAACAAACAACAACAACAACAACAACAACACCCACCACCGCAGTATTGTCCAGGAAAAGGGCAGCTCCACCCACCGATTCGTCAAATTTAAATGAAAAAAATATATCTTTAAACGTATAAGAGAAAAATTTTAGAAATGAACTCAAATTAAAATGAGTTCTTGGGGGGGGCTAATTGACCAGTTTACATATTCGGCACGACAAATAAGTATATAATATATATATAAATAAATATATATATAAAATAATATATATATATATATATATATAAAAATATACAATATGTATATATAAATATATACATATGTGTGTGTGTGGTGTGTGTGTGTGTGTGTGTGTGTGTGTGTGGTGTGTGTGTGTGTGTGTGGTGGGTGTGCGTTGGTGGTTGTGTGTGTGTGTGTTGATTATTTTTGAAAAAAATACTATGTAAAAGCGTAAACCTGAAATTCATGTGAGTGGTAGTGCCATGTAATGTTATCAAGATACTTTATTATCAAACACTGACAACTCAACCTAACCATATTTGTCTGTTTTTTCACAATAATTAAAATGAATTATTTTGGTGTCGCTGCGTCACCAGTTGGACACACACACACAACACACACACACACACACACCCACACACACACCCACACACCCATATACACACATACACCTATACACCCACTACACACACTTCACTCGCACATACAACCCACACACCACACACACACACATACCACACATACACATACACACAACACACACACACACACATCACACACACACACACACACACACATACATAACACACACACACACATAAACACACACACACACAACACACACACATACAAGGAAACAGAAGTGGGAGGAGCAAGTCAAAGCAGCAGAGCCAGATACAGATGTAGAAGAGGAACTGAAAAATCTTGAAACAGCCTAAAAAGAAATAAAGACATTTTGGGATTGACAACAGAGACCGCTACCTCAGTCACAAAAAGGGGACTGTAGGGAAAGAAGGAGCAACACTGCATCTAGAAGCTCAATCAGTGAGACTGTATTAAATGAAAAGCTAAGCTATATGTTGAGGCCCTAACAAGACCACAGCAAGCCCAGGGAAAGCGAAGAAGGTAAATGACAAGGACCACTGAGCCCAAGTACATTAGCTAGAGAAACTGAAGAAAGGAAAGCTGCAAAGGAGGAACATCAAATTGAATGAGGATACCAAGGGATATGCATGTGAGAATGAAAGGGTTGAGTCATCTTTGTTATGGGCTCCAGGAAGTTGAAGGGGAACACATAAGCAAGGAAAACAAGGGAAAAAAAGCAATTGAAAGCATCATGAAAGCAATATGAGAAGGAGCGACATGACTCCAGCTGGAAAATTTTCGGAGAATAGGGGTTTGTAAAAAAAAGAACCCATCCAGTGAAAGTGAAACCTTCAACAGAAGCGACCGGAACAGGATCCTGCAGAAAAGCACGATTATGGGACATGCGGCATACAGGAAGGTGTAAGCTCGACTGCGACAGAACACAAGCTGAAATGCAGAAACTGAGAGAGAGGTACAAAGGCCGAAAGAGGAAAAGAGGGGATGGAGAAGACAGACAGGAGATCCCAGACACAGGAAGATCAAATACAGCCTCCCTCACACCATCCTATAGAAGCCTCCCAACCAGGTCAACCCAAAGTGCAAACCAAACACTCTAAAAAACCAAAACAATCCCCTGCCACATCCAATGCCCCCTCCCACTGCCTTAGACAACTCCCACTCCCAACAGCAACCACCCATAGTTCCTCAACAAGTCTCCTCCTCCCCACTTCCCTAACCCAATACACCTCCCAACCACAATCTCAGAAAAAAGTTGAAGGTGTGTATACAAATGCAGATGGAATAACAAATAAGTATGAGGAGTTGCACGAAAGAATCAAGGAGACATCCCCAGACATAAAAGCACTCACAGAAAACCAAAACACACCAGAAAAATAACAGAATTCAATCTTTCCATCCGGAAATCAAATCCTAGAAAGGACAGAGGGAGGAGAAGGAGAGGAGGAGTTGCATACTGCTCATTAAAAACCATGGGGTTTGAGAAAAAGGAAGGAATGGATGGCACGGGCGAAAGGCCTACTTAGTAGAACAATCCAGTCTGAGGGACATAATGTGATAATTGCAGTAAATAACAAAACCCACCACAGAACTGCTAGAGCCAAGAGAAGAATACGATGAGAGCAACAAGGCAATGTCGACACACTAGCCGAGGTGGCACAGAGAGCACACATGGGGGGGAGCAAAGTTACTAATATATGGGTGATTTCAATCACAGGAGATTGACTGGGAAAACCTGGAGCCCCCCATGGGGTCCTGAACATGGAGAGCCAAGATGATGGATGTGGTACTGGAAAACCTCATCATCAACATTGTTAGAGACACTAACAAGAGAGAGAGGAGAGGATGAAACCACAAGACAGGACCTTTGTTTTCACCTGATAGTTCTGAACATCGGAGGATATCAAGTAAGAAAGGCCCCTGGGAGCTAGTGATCATGTGGTTCTGAGCTTCGAACACATAGTTGAGCTCCACGTGGAGAAAGCATCAGGAATAAGGTGGGGGAAAAATAACCAACTACAAAAAGGGGAACTACTCAGGCTTGAGGAACTTCTTTCAAGACATTCATGGGAGAGGGAACTGACAGAAAACCAGTACAAGAAATGATGACGTATATGTGGGCAACAAAATGCAAGGAGCAGATGGAAGTTTGTTCCCAAGGAAACAGAAATAATGGGAAAAGAACAGAACGAGTCCTTGTTCACACTCCAAGGGTGTAGGAGGCAAAACCTAGGTTTACTAGAGAATGGCAAAGGTACAGAAGACAGAGAACTCAGGATAAAACAGAGATTAACCGAAGAGCCAGAACGAATATTCACTTGATAAGAAGGGAGGCTCAGCGGCAATAACGAAAATGACATAGCATCCGAAAAGTCAGGACTGACCGAAAGCTTGTTTGTAGAGCCACATCAGGAGGAAAACAACCAAGTCAAGGACCAGGTAATCAGACTGAAAGGGTGATGGGAATTCACAAGAAACGACCGGGAGGTATGGTCAGGAGCTCAACACTAGATTTAAAGAAGTATATACAGTGTAAACCAGTATGACTCCCAGGAAATCAAGCAGGGGGGTGCACCAGCAAGTGCTGGAATAAGGTACATATACCAAGGAGGGTGAAGAACCGCTATGGCGAACTTGACACCTCAAAGGCTGGGACCAGACAACCATCTCCCGTGGGTCCTTAAAGAGGGACAAGAGATATTGTGTGTACCAATAACAATGATACTTCAACACATCATTAAACTGGAACACCCTCCCTCGAGGTATGGAAGATGCAAATGTAAAAGTCCCCAATTTTTAAAAGGGAGACAGACATGAGGCACTAAACTACAGACCTGTATCACTAATGTGTATATATGCAAGGTCAAGGAGAAGATCATCAGGAGTAGAGCGGTGGAGCACGCTGAAAGAAACAAGTGTATAATTGACAACCAGCATGGTTTTCAGGAGGGAAAATCCTGAGTCACAAACCTACTAGATTATATGACAAGGTGACAGAAGCAAGACAAGAGAGAGAGGGGTGGATTCGTCTGCATTTTTTTTGGACTGCAAGAAGGCATTCGACATCAGTTTCCCACATCAAGATACTGCAGAAAGCTAGAGATCAGTCACACATAACTGGAAAGCACTGCAGATGGATCAAGAGAATACCTAGACAGAGAGAGGCAACAACGAGTCATGGTACGTGACGAGGTGTCAGAGTGGGCGCCTTTGGCAAGCGGGGTTCCACAGGGTCAGTCCTAGCCACTGAGCTGTTCTTGTATATTTTATGACAAAACGGAAGGGATAGACTCAGAAGTTCCTTGTTTTGCAGATGATGTGAAGTAAAATATAAGAATCAAATCTGATGAGGAATCAGGCAGACTACAAAGAGACCTGGACAGGCTACAAGCCTGGTCCAGCAAACTACTGCTCTCGAGTTTAACCTGCCAATGCAAAGTCATGAAGATTGGAAGGGCAAAGAAGACCGCAGACACAATATAGTTTAAGATGGCCCAAAGTCTGCAAACCTCACTCAAGGAAAAAGATCTGGGGTGAGTATAACACCGAGAAATATCCCTTGGCGCACAACAATCAGATAACAGCTTGCAGCATACGGTCGCCTGGCAAACAAAACGGATAGCGTTCCGAGACCTCATTAAGGATTCGTTCAAGACTCTGTATACCATTTACGGGTCAGGCCCAAAAACTGAGTATGCACACCAGTTGAATCCACACCTAGTCAAGCACGTCAAAGAGAATTAGAGAAAGAGCATAGGTTTTGCAACAAGACTATCCCCGAGCTACGGGGATTGTCCTATAACGAAGTAGAGGGAAATCGGTATGCCAGGAAACTCTGGAGGCCAGGAGTCAGGTGAGACATGATAACGACAACCACTACTTGCGCGGAATAGACGAGGGTGACAAG
>NC_069437.1:26265820-26280820 GCF_026875155.1 Cherax quadricarinatus
GAGTTAGATGTGTGCTCCAGTTCTAAATGACTCCCGTCCCCCCACCTCCCACAGGCGCTATATAATCCCTACGGGTTTAGCGCTCCCCATAAAAATAATAATAATAATAATAATAATAATAATAATAATAATAATAATAATAATAATAATAATAAAATAATAATAATAATAATGATGGCAATAATAATTGGGGTTGTGAGGGGATTGTAGGGGTTACCGGTGTAGCGATGACTGGGGGTGACCTTTCTAGTGATGCTACTAACGATGTTATAAACGGTAACGAAGGGAACCGCCATTATGACATTTTTCATAAATGTCCCGCAGAAGCTGCCCAGAGAAAAGAAAAAAAAAAAAAAAATATTAAATCACAACACCGTGGCGGGAATACGATGGCGAAAACCAGCACTTAGGATAGAAACTTCATGACGACGTTTCGATCCATCCTAAGCATTGTCAAGTCACAATTGAGGCGATAAATGTCTAAGAATATGTATGTATATATATAATATATATATATATATATATATATATATAATATATATATATATATATTTATATATATAAATATATATATATATATATATATATATATATATATATTATATAATATATATATATATTATATATATATGTCGTGCCGAATATGTAAAACTGGTCAATTAGCAAGAACTCATTTAAAATTAAGTCCTTTCTAAAATTTTCTCTTATACGTTTAATGATATATTTTTTTCATTAATGTTGATGTAAAAATTTACAATTTTGCACCAAAAGGAACTTAGAAAACTTACCTAACCTTATTATAACAAGCGCAATTTATTTTAGCCTAACCCAACTAAATATATTTTAGATTTGTTTACAATAATTTAATACTAAACAAACACAGTGAAATATATTTTTTTCGTTAGGTTCAGAATGATTTTGGCGAAATTATTACATACACAAATTTTCACTTGTCCTATATGGCAAGATGAACGTTGCTATTTAAGCCAAGATCGCAAGTTCTGCCTATTCGGCACGACATATATATATATATATATATATATATATATATATATATATATATATATATATATATATATATATATATATATATATATATATATATATATATATATATTATATATGAATGAAACCACGAAATAAGTGGTTTTGAATCATTTACCAAACTGCGGCAGACCAGCGTTCGACCCCACGACACACTGTCTCGCCTCAAGAGACAACACAACGTACATGTCACCTTATATACTCTGCCATCAACACTACAAAGATCACGCACCCAGCAGAGCTAGGTGTTTTTCGTGATCCGAGGACACTCGTGTCAGTGGAATGATCAAGGATTGTGGAGGCGGGCATTCAAACAGGAGGAGACTGAAATTAACCCTTGAGCATACCACTGAAACGAGTGTCCTCGGATAACGAAAAACACCTAGCTCTGCTGGGTGCGTGATCTAATAAAGTGGCCACTCGGTGGGCACTGTATTAGGTACACCTGCTCGTTAATGCAGATATCTGATCAGTCAATTACGGGCAGCACTTCCACGTCCAATTAACATGGAGTCGTGGTCAGTAGGTTCAGTTGTTGATCAGACTGAACATCAGAATGAGGGGAAAAATGTGATTTAAGTGGCTTGGACGGAGGAATGATTGTTAGTGCCAGACGGTGTGTTTGAGTATCTCAGAAACTGCCGCTATTCTGCCATTTTCACACACAACTGTCTCTAGAGTTTACAGAGACCGGTGTGAGAGACACAAAACATCCAGCGAGTGGCAGTTCTGTGAGCGAAAACGTCTTGATAATGAGAGAGGTCAGAGGAGACTGGCTAGACTGACTCAAGCTGACAGGAAGGTGACAGTAACTCAAATAACCAGGCATTACAACAGTGGTATGCAGACGAACATCTCTGGATGCACAACACGTTGAACCTTTATACGGACGGGCTACCGCAGCAGACAAAACCGTCTTCCACTCCTGCAGGCTCAGAAAAAGAAAACCAAGGATACTGCAATTTCCGTAGCGACATGCAGATGGTAGGGTTAAACTTTGGCGCAAACTCTGGGTGCAAAGGGGAAAGACCCTTCCCAGTACTAGGAGGGTGTACCTAATAAAGTGGCCACTAAGTATTTATTGCTAATTCTAGTAGATTTGTTAGTCATGATGTGCGAAATACATGTTCGTGGCTAGTTATTAATTAGTTAGATTTTCTAGAAATTTTAGGAAGGTGTCGCTAAGGTAACCCAAATACAAAGTCAAAGAAAAGATGCAGTAGATGAGAGAAACGTCTTGCCTCCCGTTTACACGTTTTACCTAGCGTAACACGTCTTGCCTCCCATTTAACACATCTTTTCTCCTGTTTAACACGTCTTGTGTCCTGCTTAACACGTCTTGCCTCCCGTTTAACACGTCTTGCCTCCCGTTTAACACGTCTTGCCTCTTGTTTAACACATCTTACCCACCTATTAACACGTCTTGCCTCCTGTTTAACATTCTAGCACGCTGCTACGGTAGGTTAGATCATTCTAGCAGGCTGCTAACGTAGATTAGATCATTCTAGCAGGCTGCTAAGGTACGTTAAATCATTCTAGCAGGCTGCTAAGGTACGTTAAATCATTCTAGCAGGCTGCTAATGTACGTTAAATCATTCTAGCAGGCTGCTAAGGTACGTTAAATCATTCTAGCAGGCTGCTAAGCTAAATTTGTTAGACAATTCTAGCCGGCTATGCTTCTAAAATATTCAATGTTAGATTCCGGTCTTAGAAATTTTCTTGTTACAGTCTTCAGTACTGAGAAGTTGATAAGATACATGTGCAGTATTCAGGTCTCATTACGTTCGACACGTTTCGCTCTCTCAGCAGGTTTCTTCAGGGGAGAGAGAGAGAGAGAGAGAAAGAGAGAGAGGGGGGGGGAGGAGGATCTGACATTCCAATTCTTGCACAATTTATTATGGGAAAAAGATACGCTGGTCTTACACGATACCGACTAGCGGTGTTTAATTTGGCTAATGAAGCAGGGTAAACCCACCCTTGTGTCACCAGGGGGTAGAGGTGAGTTTATGTGCAGGACGGCACCAGCGATGCGTCGCTAATGGTGGCTGCCGTCATCATAAGGCTGACCTACTTCCAACAAGTCTCTCTCTCTCTCTCTCTCTCTCTCTCTCTCTCTCTCTCTGTTTTACACTGGGTTTTACAAAGTTAGGTTTAGGGATCCTAACTTTATTTACAAGCTGAAAGCTGGTACCTACATCAGCTCTCCCTTCCTCCCTCTCTCTCTCTCTCTCTCTCTCTCTCTCTCTCTCTCTCTCTCTTTCCTCACTCCCGCGGGACTCACTTGTTCCCTCATCAGGGGAATTCCGTAATTCAGAACCATAGGCCCATGTCAAATTTTTGGCGAAAATGTTTGTCTACCATTTTTAAGGGACGTAGGGATGCGTACCTATTTTCCAGTGGTGGGTTTTGTGTGTCGCAGCGTGAAGACTGCTTCCCGCAGGGCGCTCTTTGGGAGCGCAATTGGTAGCGGGAAGGTTCTCAATGGCGCTACTGCATTCCCAAGACTCTACCAGAGTTCTTGTTGTCTTTTTTCGTGGCTGCCGTTCGCTCATTTTCTCTCTCTCTCTCTCTCTCTCACTCTCTCTTGGCATTAAAAATTAGTTTGTGTTCCAGAGAAAGTTAAAGTTCATGTTTCGTGTATCCAGATGATACAGAACGAGGGACACATAGCGACGAGACGTATTTACAAGAAATCCGCGGGACACAGTGTCCATTGATGCAAAAATCTTCCTCGTCCCTTGCCTTCACACGCACAATAGACTCTCACCGCCTCATTGCTTACCTGCGCTTTGCATACGTAAATGAACTGCAAGCGGGAAGTAACAGTGGGTTTAATGCCCACTGGAAAATCCCATGTGTGACACTAACATTGACGAGGTAAACAAAAGAAAGTGTCGAATGTTAATTTATACGCGACGTGGTGAAAATTAATGCTAGAGTTTAGGTAGGGGAAATTCGTCTTCAAATTTATAAAAGAAAACCGTGAGAGATAGAGGAGGGGGCGGGGTAGGAGGCACAGGAGGACGGAAGAAGAAAGCTGGGTAGGAGGCACAGTAGGACGGAAGGAAGAAGGCTGGGTAGGAGGCACAGTAGGACGGAAGGAAGGAGGTGAGGCAATTGGTAAGGTAGGAAGTAGGGAGAATGATAAGGCAAGATAGAAGGTGAATCATGGGGCAGGGCTTAAGGTAACGTAGGAGGTAAGACAGGAAGCATAGCAGGAGGTGGGTAGGCGCCAGGGCAGGCCAGGAAAAATGTAGGACGGGAGACAAAAAAAATAAATGGGGGCAGGAGGCGAGGTATAAAACGGGGCAGGAGACAGGGCATAAGACGAGCAGGAGGCAGGGCATAAGACAGGGCAGGAGGCAGGACATAAGACGGGGAAGGAGGCAGGGCATGAGGCAGGGGACAAGGACAAGCCAGGGCAGCGAGCCTGGGACCAAACCCTCATCAATGTGACAAAAGCCCCCACGCCTCGGCTACTGCTCTCACCGATACCAAACCCAGATATCACCTTAATTGGATCCTGACCCCGCCCACTGATACCATCTTCCCCTATCCTTTTCCCTCCCACCCCCTCCCCACTACAATCCTTACCTTATCTCCATCTTTCCTCCTGACGAGGCTCTTCCATTCCATCTCTGTTATGGCATCCTGTCATAACACACACAACATCAATGTTTACCTGAAGCGACGGTAAAAGTTTCTAAGCGACCTTCCCGCGATGGAATTGTAACCCCGTTGAGGACTTCCTCGGGGACACAATGGTACACCGACCACCAGGCTTAAATAAAGAGGAAAGGGGGGGGGGAGAAAAAGGAGAAGGGATTTTCGCTCGGCAAACGAGACAGATGAAGCGATATTTAACGTATATGGCTATTATTGTATCAGAGTACAATGGCTGCAGAGAGCTAAAAGAGACTTACAGATGGCTGAGTCCAGTGTGGAAACGTGTAATCAGGAGGAGAGAGAGAGACCTTTTGCGCCTCTCTGCCCCGGACCAAGTGGACATGTCGAGCAGCCTTTGTTGTTGTTTATATAGGAGAGGTGGGTGGGGATGGCTGCATGAAGTTGGCTAGATGGCTGGCTGGCTTGCTAGGTACCTCGCTAATTTGCTAGCTGGCAGACTTGAGGACTAACTAACTGGTTGGCTGGCTGACTAGAGGTCTGACTAATTGGTTGACTGCATGACTGACAAGCAGGTTTGTCTTGCAGGTTGGCTGGCTTATTTACTGGCTTGATGGCTGGCTAAATGGCTTATTTGCTGGTTTGATGGCTGACCGAATGACTGTTTGGCTAGTTAGACCGCTAACCAGTTGGTTAGCTATTTGACTAGCTGCATTATGGGCTAATTGACTAGTTTGCTTACTGGCTTATGTCGTGATTGGCTCATTTCTAGTTGGTTCGTGTGCTAGTTTGTAAGCTGATTTATGTTCTAGTTCGTTAACTTGCTAGTTGACGTGTGCGCTAATTGGCTAGTTTACTAGTTGACTTTTGTGCTAATTGGCTAATTTGCTAGCTAACTTGTATACTCATTAGCTAGTTCGCTAGTTGACTTCTGTGCTAATTGGGTAGTTTACTAACTGGCTTGTGTGCTTCTCTACCAGTTTGCAAGCTGGCTTGTGTGCTAATTGGCTAGTTTGTTAACTGGCTTACTTGCTTATCGACTAGTTTGTTAACTGGCTTGTGTGCTTTTCTACTAGTTTGCTACCTGGCTTATGTGCATATCGACTAGTTTGCTACATGGCTTGTGTGTTTATCGACTAGTTTGCTAGCTGGTTTATGTGCCTCTCTACTAGTTTGCTAGCTGGCTTGTGTGCTTATCAATTAGTTTGCTCGCTGAACTGTGTGCTTATTGACTAGCTTTCTAGCTGGTTTGTGTGCTTATCGACTAGCTTTCTAGCTGAGTGTTATCTTAGCGTAATACATTGGGTTTTAATGAATTTTAGAGAACTTGGCAGAAAGATTGATTAATAGCAGGTTAATTTTGAGAATGTTTTATTAAAAGTCGGTTAATTTTGAGAAAAGTTTTTATTAAAAGTCAGTTAATTTTATGAAGTTTTTATTAAAAGTTGGCTAATTTTGAGAAAGTTATACCAAAACTTGGTTAATTCTCAGAAAGTTATATTAAAAGTCGGTTAATGTTAAAATTTTTTTATTAAACGTTGGTTAATTTTGAGAGTTTTATTAAACGTTGGTTAATTTTGAGAGTTTTATTAAACGTTGGTTAATTTTGAGAATGTTTTATTAAAAGCTGGCTAATTTTGAAAGTTTTATTAAAAGTTGGTTAATTTTAAGAAAGTTTTATTAAACGTTGGTTAATTTTGAGAAAGTTTTATTAAAAGCTGGTTAATTTTGATAAAATTTTACTAAAAGTTGGCTAATTTTAAGAAAGTTTTATTAAAAGTTGGTAATTTTGAGAAAGTATAAGTGTATTGAAGTATTGTAAGTAAGTGAATTGGGGAGAGGGTGAAAGTATACTTATTTGTCTCTAAATATATTACTAATTCTTACACCTAACTCAACAAAGTTGGTGTAGATGTTAACTAGGAAAGTGACAACAAGAGCAGATGCAGCCCTGCCAGTAGACTCCTGCTGGAGGTGACAACAAGAGCAGATGCAGCCCTGCCGGTAGACTCCTGCTGGAGTGACAACAAGAGCAGATGCAGCCCTGCCAGTTAGACACCTGCTGGAGTGAACAAGCAAAGCAGATGCAGCCCTGCCGTAGACTCCTCTGGAGGTGACAACAAGAGCAGATGCAGCCCTGCCAGTAGACTCCTGCTGGAGGTGACAACAAGAGCAGATGCAGCCCTGCCGGTAGACTCCTGCTGGAGGTGACAACAAGAGCAGATGCAGCCCTGCCAGTAGACTCCTGCTGGAGGTGACAACAAGAGCAGATGCAGCCCTGCCAGTAGACTCCTGCTGAGGTGACAACAAGACAGATGCACCCTGCCGTGAGACTCCTGCTGGAGTGACAACAAGAGCAGATGCAGCCCTGCCAGTAGACTCCTGCTGGAGGTGACAACAAGAGCAGATGCAGCCCTGCCGGTAGACTCCTGCTGGAGGTGACAACAAGAGCAGATGCAGCCCTGCCAGTAGACTCTTGCTGGAGGTGACAACAAGAGCAGATGCAGCCCTGCCAGTAGACTCCTGCTGGAGGTGACAACAAGAGCAGGTGCAGCCCTGCCAGTAGACTCCTGCTGGAGGTGACAACAAGAGCAGATGCATCCCTGCCAGTAGACTCCTGCTGGAGGTGACAACAAGAGCAGATGCATCCCTGCCAGTAGACTCCTGCTGGAGGTGACAACAAGAGCAGATGCATCCCTGCCAGTAGACTCCTGCTGGAGGTGACAACAAGAGCAGGTGCAGCCCTGCCAGCAGACTCCTGCTGGAGGTGACAACAAGAGCAGATGCAGCCCTGCCAGTAGACTCCTGCTGGAGGTGACAACAAGAGTAGATGCTGCCCTGCCAGTAGACTCCTGCTGGAGGTGACAACAAGAGCAGATGCAGCCCTGCCAGTAGACTCCTGCTGGAGGTGACAACAAGAGTAGATGCTGCCCTGCCAGTAGACTCCTGCTGGAGGTGACAACAAGAGCAGATGCTGCCCTGCCAGTAGACTCCTGCTGGAGGTGACAACAAGAGCAGATGCTGCCCTGCCAGTAGACTCCTGCTGGAGGTGACAACAAGAGCAGATGCTGCCCTGCCAGTAGACTCCTGCTGGAGGTGACAACAAGAGCAGATGCAGCCCTGCCAGTAGACTCCTGCTGGAGGTGACAACAAGAGTAGATGCTGCCCTGCCAGTAGACTCGTGCTGGAGGTGACAACAAGAGCAGATGCAGCCCTGCCAGTAGACTCCTGCTGGAGGTGGCAACAAGAGCAGATGCAGCCCTGCCAGTAGACTCCTGCTGGAGGTGACAACAAGAGCAGATGCAGCCCTGCCAGTAGACTCCTCCTGGAGGTGACAACAAGAGCAGATGCAGCCCTGCCAGTAGACTCCTGCTGGAGGTGACAACAAGAGCAGATGCATCCCTGCCAGTAGACTCCTGCTGGAGGTGACAACAAGAGCAGATGCTGCCCTGCCAGTAGACTCCTGCTGGAGGTGACAACAAGAGCAGAGGTAGCCTGCCAGTAGACTCCTGCTGGAGGTGACAACAAGAGCAGATGCAGCCCTGCCAGTAGACTCCTGCTGGATGTGACAACAAGAGCAGATGCAGCCCTGCCAGTAGACTCCTGCTGGAGGTGACAACAAGAGCAGATGCTGCCCTGCCAGTAGACTCCTGCTGGAGGTGACAACAAGAGCAGATGCAGCCCTGCCAGTAGACTCCTGCTGGAGGTGACAACAAGAGCAGATGCAGCCCTGCCAGTAGACTCCTGCTGGAGGTGACAACAAGAGCAGATGCAGCCCTGCCAGTAGACTCCTGCTGGAGGTGACAACAAGAGCAGATGCAGCCCTGCCAGTAGACTCCTGCTGGAGGTGACAACAAGAGCAGATGCATCCCTGCCAGTAGACTCCTGCTGGAGGTGACAACAAGAGCAGGTGCAGCCCTGCCAGTAGACTCCTGCTGGAGGTGACAACAAGAGCAGGTGCAGCCATGCCAGTAGACTCCTGCTGGAGGTGACAACGAGTGCAGATGCAGCCCTGCCAGTAAACTCCTGCTGGAGGTGACAACAAGAGCAGGTGCAGCCCTGCCAGTAGACTCCTGCTGGAGGTGACAACAAGTGCAGATGCAGCCCTGCCAGTAGACTCTTGCTGGAGGTGACAACAAGAGCAGGTGCAGCCCTGCCAGTAGACTCCTGCTGGAGGTGACAACAAGAGCAGGTGCAGCCCTGCCAGTAGACTCTGCTGGAGGTGACAACAAGAGCAGGTGAAGCCCTGCCAGTAGACTCCTGCTGGAGGTGACAACAAGAGCAGGTGTAGCCCTGCCAGTAGACTCCTGCTGGAGGTGACAAGTGCAGATGCAGCCCTGCCAGTAGACTCCTGCTGGAGGTGACAAGTGCAGATGCAGCCCTGCCAGTAGACTCCTGCTGGAGGTGACAAGTGCAGATGCAGCCCTGCCAGTAGACTCCTGCTGGAGGTGACAACAAGAGCAGATGCAGCCCTGCCAGTAGACTCCTGCTGGAGGTGACAACAAGAGCAGGTGCAGCCATGCCAGTAGACTCCTGCTGGAGGTGACAACGAGTGTAGATGCAGCCCTGCCAGTAAACTCCTGCTGGAGGTGACAACAAGAGCAGGTGCAGCCCTGCCAGTAGACTCCTGCTGGAGGTGACAACAAGTGCAGATGCAGCCCTGCCAGTAGACTCCTGCTGGAGGTGACAACAAGAGCAGGTGCAGCCCTGCCAGTAGACTCTTGCTGGAGGTGACAACAAGAGCAGATGCAGCCCTGCCAGTAGACTCCTGCTCGAGGTGACAACAAGAGCAGATGCAGCCCTGCCAGTAGACTCCTGCTGGAGGTGACAACAAGAGCAGATGCAGCCCTGCCAGTAGACTCCTGCTGGAGGTGACAACAAGAGCAGATGCAGCCCTGCCAGTAGACTCCTGCTCGAGGTGACAACAAGAGCAGATGCAGCCCTGCCAGTAGACTCCTGCTGGAGGTGACAACAAGAGCAGATGCAGCCCTGCCAGTAGACTCCTGCTGGAGGTGACAACAAGAGCAGATGCAGCCCTGCCAGTAGACTCCTGCTGGAGGTGACAACAAGAGCAGATGCAGCCCTGCCAGTAGACTCCTGCTGGAGGTGACAACAAGAGCAGGTGCAGCCCTGCCAGTAGACTCCTGCTGGAGGTGACAACAAGAGCAGGTGCAGCCCTGCCAGTAGACTCTGCTGGAGGTGACAACAAGAGCGGGTGCAGCCCTGCCAGTAGACTCCTGCTGGAGGTGACAACAAGAGCAGGTGCAGCCCTGCCAGTAGACTCTGCTGGAGGTGACAACAAGAGCAGGTGCAGCCCTGCCAGTAGACTCCTGCTGGAGGTGACAACAAGAGCAGGTGCAGCCCTGCCAGTAGACTCCTGCTTAGATCCATCACTCTCTATAACTTGTGATGTATTATTACTAACAATTAAGCAAAAAAATCTCTGCTCGAGGAATTGCCTTTGCGAGTGATTTATTAAGAGATTACTTTTGATAAGCTTCATGGAGGAACTTGTTATTGTATGATGTTAAATGAACAAAAAATTCCTTGAAGGGTGTGTTTAATTCAACACATTTAGTATGATATATGGTGACAGTGTCTTGTTCCATTCTCAGCATTTTAACAACAGGTACAGTGTTAAGGTCAATTATTCTCTCTCATATTACAAATACCAAACTCCTTCCTCGTCTTAGTAACCTTGGCAGTTTTAGGACAGCCAAAACTAATTCTGAAGGCTTCGTTTTGTATTAATTTCTAAAGAGGGCAAGAATTTTCTTTAGCTAATGTGAAAGTAGGCACAGCATATCCAATTAAGGATAAAATATAGTCTGTTTACATTATTTTCACTGTTCGTACAAAAGTACCATAGTTGAAGATGTAACCAGCAACATCTCTGAGAGTATTAGCCTATCTTTGCATGTCTTATTTACTGTAGTTGTGGTATGTATATGTCTACAAGACATCCAAGATTTAACGTAGACGAATTTGCTTTTGCAAACAAATAAGTGAGGCGTGTTGTTTGTTTTGGAAGCAGATATTACTCTATTACATAATTAAATCTCATTATAAATGGTACCCATTTTCCTGTGCCCTGTTGTATGAATCATGATGTCGTTGGCATATGCTTAAATAAGATAGTTAAAGCATTTATAAGAGCATAAACACAACAACAAGGGGCTGAGAGCCCCTCCCTGTGGTGTACCTGGGAACTTTTCTTTAGATCCACTTCTAAAACCTTGGAAGAGAACAGGGAAAACTCCATTTGACAGGCAACTTATTATTTAAACGAGGACGTTACAACCAATATTAATTTTTGCCGGTTCACGTAGGATAACTTCTTTTTGAGATATCAAGTGAAGGTTGTAAGTAAAGAGATGTGGTAAATAAGTAGAAGAAAGTGCACTGAGAAAGGTGGTAATTCATTTTGTTCCCCTTCCATAAAAAATGAAGTGAGGATTAATCTGAGTCTCTAGTACCGACTACCAGTCACTCAGACTCATTATTGTGGCTTAAAAATAGGTACAATAAGACTAATAGTTCAAGAATTAAGGAAGACACCTCCAGTGTAACTAAAATTATACAGTGTCAACAATGTGTTATCAAAGACTCGCTTTAATGTACTGATGATATCATAAATTGTGTCATCCTCTCCAGAGGCTGTTATTCAATTTTTTATATAAGGCATTTTTTAACTCCTACTGACTGAAGGGGTAATCGTTGTCATCAGTATTATGGTTCATAACAGTGCTGCTTCAGAAGCTCTGTCACATTTCGTAGAGAGATTTTTTCTGCACATTTTCCACATTAAGACCGGGATAAGCTGTAGCTTATTGCTCATAGGAAGCTGAGGCTCCTCAAGGGAAAGAGATGTAAGTCTGATACCCAGATGTTTACAGGGCGAGGCCACAGACTCACCCAACTGGTGACATTTTGGGGTCCTGCACGCAAGACTTCGGTTCCACTGACGTATTCACTCTGTTAAACAGGAAGGATTCATGTCTAAAAGGTATGCAAGTACTATTATGCATATTTTTTTAATATTTTGCATCTCTCTCTTTAGGGCGGAAGAGCTTGATGCCTCCATAATTTGTACTGACGACCCGGCTCTGCATCGCACTTTCTTTTCCACCAACACGTAGTCGTACCTAACCTACAGGCATGACCTACTTACACTGGTGGATTTGTCCAATGGTGACGTCGCCTCCTATTGCTTCTACTCACCTGACTGCAGTATATAAGCCACTTCAGTCCATCACTTTTCTCAAAAAGTGATGGACTGAACACATCGACTCCAGGCTGAGGGACTAAGCACCTCAAACTCCTTCTGATCTCCCACTGTTATTCTGTATACTGGACTGAAGAAACCACAGGCTGGAGTAACGTTTCTTCAATAAAGATTCCCAAATACTGCAAGAGTCTCTCATTCTTCACCGTAGTCGTAGTATATTTCTTTGCTTCTTCTATTAACTAGGTACACCTAGCAGCAGGGTATAAGGTAATTCCTACCCTAAAACTGGTGTATAAACACACGTGAGCAAACACTAAGACATATTGGAAAACGTTTCGATCCTGGGACCTTGATCAGGTTCCAGGACCCAAGACCTGTTTTTAAACCACACTTAGCAGCTAGCTGGGTTTTCTCTTGACGAAAAGGTACTGATCCTGTGGGTACAAGAGTAACTTAGTATCACGTGGACCTGGTTACTTTGACGATCAAGCCATTTCTCATACCTTCTCCTTCTCCTGTTTTTAACTTCCTGAAATTTATCGTCTTTTCAACACTAGCGTTAAATTGCTCCTCGGGGAGGATCCATTATCCTCATTTACCCGCAGCTGCACGCTACACTGGGTCACACCTCTCGCCAACACACACCCACAGCTACGCGCTACACTGGGTCACACCCCTCGCCAACACACATCCACAGCTGCACGCTACACTGGGTCACACCCCTCGCCAACACACATCCACAGCTGCACGCTACACTGGGTCACACCCCTCGCCAACACACACCCACAGCTGCACGCTACACTGGGTCACACCCCTCGCCAACACACACCCACAGCTGCACGCTACACTGGGTCACACCCCTCGCCAACACACATCCACAGCTTCACGCTACACTGAGTCACAACCCTCGCCAACACACACCCACAGCTGCACGCTACACTGGGTCACACCCCTCGCCAACACACACCCACACCTGCACGCTACACTGGGTCACACCCCTCGCCAACACACACCCACAGCTGCGCGCTACACTGGGTCACACCCCTCGCCAACACACATCCACAGCTGCACGCTACACTGGGTCACACCCCTCGCCAACACACACCCACAGCTGCACGCTACACTGGGTCATACCCCTCGCCAACACACACCCACAGCTGCACGCTACACTGGGTCACACCCCTCGCCATCACACACCCACAGCTGCACGCTACACTGGGTCACACCCCTCGCCAACACACACTCACAGCTGCACGCTACACTGGGCCACACCCCTCGCCAACACACACCCACAGCTGCACGCTACACTGGGTCACACCCCTCGCCAACACACACCCACAGCTGCACGCTACACTGGGTCACACCCCTCGCCAACACACATCCACAGCTGCAAGCTACACTGGGTCACACCCCTCGCCAACACACACCCACAGCTGCACGCTACACTGGGTCATACCCCTCGCCAACACACACCCACAGCTGCACGCTACACTGGGTCACACCCCTCGCCAACAGACACCCACAGCTGCACGCTACACTGGGTCATACCCCTCGCCAACATACACCCACAGCTGCACGCTACACTGGGTCACACCCCTCGCCAACACACACCCACAGCTGCACGCTGCACTGGGTCACGCCCCTCGCCAACACACACCCACAGCTGCACGCTACACTGGGTCACACCCCTCGCCATCACACACCCACAGCTGCACGCTACACTGGGTCACACCCCTCGCCAACACACATCCACAGCTGCACGCTACACTGGGCCTCACCCCTCGCCAACACACACCCACAGCTGCACGCTACACTGGGTCACACCCCTCGCCAACACACATCCACAGCTTCACGCTACACTGGGTCACAACCCTCGCCAACACACACCCACAGCTGCGCGCTACACTGGGTCACACCCCTCGCCAACACACACCCACAGCTGCACGCTACACTGGGTCACACCCCTCGCCAACACACACCCACAGCTGCACGCTACACTGGGTCACACCTCTCGGCATCACACACCCACAGTTGCACGCCACACTGGGTCACACTCCTCGCCAGCACACATCCACAGCTGCACTCTACACTGGGTCACACCTCTCGCCATTACACCTACAGGTCACACACTACACTGGGTCACATACCCACAGATCACACACTGTAATGGTCACATACCCACAGGCCACATACTACACTGGATCACATACCCACAGGTTACACACTACACTAGGACACATACCAACAGGTCACACACTACACTGAGTCACATATACACAGGTCACACACTACACTGGGTCACATACAGGTCACACACTACACTGAGTCACATATACACAGGTCACACACTACACTGGGTCACATACAGGTCACACACACTACAATGAGTCACATATACACAGGTCACACACTACACTGGGCCACATACAGGTCACACACTACACTTAGTCACATATACACAGGTCACACACTACACTGGGTCACATACAGGTCACACACTACAATGAGTCACATACACAGGTCACACACTACACTGGGTCACATACAGGTCACACACTACACTGAGCAACATATACACAGGTCACACACTACACTGGGTCACATTCTGGTCACACACTACACTGAGTAACATATACACAGGTCACACACTACACTGAGTAACATATACACAGGTCACACACTACACTGAGTAACATATACACAGGTCACATACTACACAGGACCCGGAGTCTTACATAGCTTTTCCAAAATCTTCAATCCCCGGTGTCAGTCCTATCATAAGTTTACACTCGTTGTCGTCTAACGTGATACCCAGCATCTGGGTGAAGCAAGGGCCAACCCGGGCACTCTGCTGAAGAAGTCACTGAAAGCAGCGACCTCTACCGTTATAACTACTCTCAAATCTCACCTCCAGATGGCGCCCGAGAATCATTATGACTGCAGGCAACCTGTTCACGACCAGTCATGCATACTTTAATTCCTAAAGCGGGTAGTTAAAGTAAGCTCCCTCAGCCAGTGCACACTGAGAGATGAACACCTTGGCAGGTGCGCGGTGTTCTCCTTCAAGTACTTGTGCAAGGTCACCGCTGAGAAGCAGACACCGG
>NC_069437.1:26285820-26288320 GCF_026875155.1 Cherax quadricarinatus
TGGTGATGAAGTGACGATGATGTCCAGCGTGTGGTGGTGGTGGTGGTAGCAGAGGGGGTATTGGAGAGAGGGAGGTTGTGGCAGGAGGGGGTTACGGGGAGAGTGGGGGATGCTGGTCGCGCCCCTGCTGGAAGCTGCTGCGCTGCTGCTGCTGCTGCTGCTGCTGCTGCTACAAGACTGCTTTGGCCTGCTGGCCTTAAACACTGCCTCTGGTTTTGTTCCGGTGAAAGAGAAACACTTTTTTTCATAATTTTTCCCCTGTATCTCCCACATTCCAGGATGTGGTTCTATGAAGTCCAGCTTTGCCGATCAATACGGCTGGACCAACCAAATGGTATGTGTCGTCCGGATCTCCTACTGCTGGCCTCCGGTTCCTCTCTCTTCCAGCCTTCTAGCGCAGCTTCTACACTGCGCATAGAACTTTCACGTTAGATCTCATTAAATACTTGCAAAAGTCTGCTGTATGCTTTCAAAATTACGCGAGTGGCTTTGAGACAGACCTCGCTTTAACGAAACTAAAGCCATAGCCAGAGTGGTAGGATCGGGACGCGCGCCCTCAAGCTGGAGGGCCCTTGAGGAAGCCGGTGTGCGCTCCATGGAAAAACAACATAGCCGTGACAGCAGCAGCACCAGCACCGCCCCAGCCACACCACTACCACATGCCACACATAGTCCAGCTTACACTCCATTTCTAGAAGCCTGCGAGCCATCCATCACCACTGCTACTACTGCCACAGGCCGAGAAAAATGAGGAAAATTGGTCGTAGTTTCTTTTTCAGGATCCTCGAGCCGTGCAATCTGGACCTCGGATGGCCGGATCGACGGAGAGAGAGAGACGGAGAGAGACCGTAGTGAAGGTCCTTGCGGGGCCACTGGCGGAAGTCTTCCCGCTGGTGCTGCAGTAAATTCGAAATACATGCAGCGTAGCCGCCACCTCAATACAGTTTCAGAATCTGCCAGTTTAACACAGATTTTATGTGTTTTTACGAATGCAACAAGGAAAAAGATACCGGTTGTGAGGGGGTTACGGTAGAGGGAGGAGGAGGAGGAGGAAGAGGAGGAGGAGGAGGAGGAGCAGCAGCAGCAGCAGCAGCAGCAGCAGCAGTAGCAGTAGCAGTAGCAGACCTCACCGCCTCACCCACGAAACATCTTCGTGCACTTTCAAAGGCCAAACCAAGAAAAATAAACACCCTCGAGTATCTAGCCCCGTCACTGTTATCACTCCCGGCTCCTGTACAGTTGTGGCATGAATGCATAACGAGGGATTATCTAGAGGCCGGTCACGTTCACTCCACTGCCACAGTACACCGAATCACAAAAGTTTTAAATACTGGAAGTCACAAGTTCACAGCTGCTCTGAATTACTGCAAATACCGGGCCTTTGTTGCCTCCCTGCTGCCTCCGACCCCAGTCTTGTGTGATCCACTTCTAAGAGCTGCAAGAGTGCGAGACTGGAATACCAATGAGAAGTTTTACTTTCAAGAGCAATTGCTTTATTTTCCCCCGTGTAATTTTCACAGTGATAAAGCAAGTTATGAAGACAAAGTCCATCCTCTTTTTTTTCCTTCACTTTAACTGATTACGTATTTAAGCAAGCGTCTCGTGAGAACCACTAGTGAATGCACACTCTCCCGGCCCCGTGTTGCCCTAAGTAATTGTAGAGATCTAAGTGAAGAAGAAGAAGAAGAAGAAGAAGAAGAAGAAGAAGAAGAAGAAGAAGAAGAAGAAGAAGAAGAAGAAGAAGAAGAAGAAGAGGAAGAAGAAGAAGAGGGCAGTGACTTGGGTGAGATAAAGCCAGACGTAGGCCCGAGCATCTTGATATTTCCTTGGTTGGAACCAGTATCAGGTGAGCGTCCTTGAGGTGTCAACTGACTGTCAGTGGTGGTAGTGGTGGTAGTAGTGGTGGTGGTGGGAGGCTCTCTTGTGAGTGTGTAGGGCCGCCCACGCCCTAGTCAAACCTACCATATCCCAGGTGAGAGGGTGACTTGGGCCTTCCCTGGTAAGACTGCCTGAAACTCCCCCCCCCCTTCCCTTTCACTCAACAGAAGCGGGGTTTTTCGGGGGCCCTCACCACACGGGCTTTGTGTTCTAGACCTCACTCAGCAGGGGGCGGTGTTCTAAACCCTCACTCAGCCCGGGCGTGTGTCTAGCCCTCACTCAGCAGGGGCGGGGTTTTTCTAGACCCTCTTTCAGCACGGGGGGGGTTTTTTCCCTCACCACCGGGCATGGTTCTGACCCTCATCACAGGGGGCGTGTGTTCTAGCCCCTCACTCAGCACGGGTTGTTCTGACCCTCTTTCCGCAGGGGGCGGTTTCTGACCCTCCCACAGGGCGTGTTTTTTCGGATCATCACACACAAGAGCGTGTGTTCCAGACCCTCAATCAGCAGGGGCGTGTTTTCGGGGATCTTCAATCACGGCGGTGTTCGGGGACTCCCTTACTCAGCACGGGCTGTGTTTCTGGGACTCCCTCACTCACACGGGGGGTTTTTGGGCCCCCCC
>NC_069437.1:26293320-26303320 GCF_026875155.1 Cherax quadricarinatus
ATTATGGAAGTTGTGGTTGTAATTATCGTAATTGTGGTAGTTGTGGTTATTGTGGTAGCTGTGGTAGTCGTGATAGTTGTGGTAGTTATGGTTGTTGTGGTAATTGTGATTGTTGTGGTAGTTGTGGTTGTTGTGGTAGTTGTAGTAGTTGTGGTAGATGTGGTAGTTGTGGTTGTTGTGGTAGCTGTGGTTGTTTTGGTAGTTGTGGTAGTTGTGGTAGTCGTGATAGTTGTGGTAGTTGTGGTTGCTGTGGTAATTGTGATTGTTGTGGCAGTTGTGGTTGTTGTGGGAGTTATGGTAGTTGTGGTTGTTGTGGTAATTGTGATTGTTGTGGCAGTTGTGGTTGCTGTGGGAGTTATGGTACTTGTGGTAGCTGTGGTTGTTGTAGGTAGTCATGATAATTGTGGTAGTTGTGGTTGTTTATGGTAGTTGTTGAATGTTGTGGTAGTTGTGGTGGATGTGGAACTTGTGGTTGTTGTCTTTGTTGTGGTAGTTGTGGTTTGGTAGTTGTGATTGTTGTGGTAGTTGTGGTGGATGTGAAACTTGTGGTTGTTGTCTTTGTTGTGGTAGTTGTGGTTATGGTAGTTGTGGTTGTTGTGGTAGCTGTAGTTGTTATGGTAGTTGTGGTTGTTGTGGGTGTTGTGGTTTGTTGTGGTAGTTGTAATTGTTGTGGTAGTTCTGATAGTTGTGGCAGTTGTTTGTAGTTGTAGTTGTTGTGGTAGTTGTGGTTGTTGTGAAAGTTGTATGTAGCTGGTGTTGCTGTGGTAGTTGTGGTTTGTTGTGGTTGTTTGTAGATGTTGTTTGTAGTTGTGGTTGTTGTGGTAGTTGTGGTTGTTGTGGCAGTTGTAATTGTGGTAGTTGGTAATGAACTTAATAGGTATCCCCTAATGAACTTAATACGTATTGCCTAATGAATTAATGGTATTTCCCCTATGAACTTTAATAGGTATTTAATGAACTTAGATGGTATTTTCCTTAATGAATTTAATAGGTATTCCCTAATGATTAGCAGGTATTCTAATGAATTAATAGATATTCTTAAGGGAAGCTTAATAGGTATTCCCTATGAATTAATTGGTACCTCTGATGATCTAACAGGTATCTCTTAGATGAACTTGAAGTTTTTCCTAATGGGAACTTATGGTATCTGTAATGTGAACTTGAATGGGTATACCTCTAATGAACTTAATAGGTATCCCCTAATGAACTTAACAGGTATTCCCCTAATGAACTTAATAGGTATTCTCCTAATGAACTTAATAGGTATTCCCCTAATGAACTTAACAGGTATCCCTCTAATGAATGTAAAAACTGGTTGCCTTATAATTTTTTGTCATTTTCTTCCTTCAAGATTTTCTTAGATAACGTTAGAAATTATCATGGATAACGTTAGAAATTATCATGGATAACGTTAGAAATTATCATGGATAACGTTAGAAATTATCATGAGTACGTTAGAAATTATCTGGATAACGTTAGATTATCATGGATAACGTTAAATATTATCATGGATAACGTTTAAAATTATCATGGTAAGTTTAGAGAATTATCATGGATATCGTTAAAATTATCATGGATAATCGTTAGAATTATATGGATAACGTTAGAAATTATCATGGATAACGTTAGAAATTATCATGGATAACGTTAGAAATTATCATGGATAACGTTAGAAATTATCATGGATAACGTTAGAAATTATCATGGATAACGTTAGAAATTATCATGGATAACGTTAGAAATTATCATGGATAACGTTAGAAATTATCATGGATAACGTTAGAAATTATCATGGATAACGTTAGAAATTATCATGGATAACGTTAGAAATTATCATGGATAACGTTAGAAATTATCATGGATAACGTGAGAAATTATCATAGATAACGTGAGAAATTATCATTGATAACGTAGAAATTATCATGGATAACGTGAGAAATTATCATAGATAACGTGAGAAATTATCATAGATAACGTAGAAAAATTATCATGATAACGTTGAGAAATTATCATAGATAACGTAGAAATTTTTAGATAACGTAGAAATTATCATGGATAACGTGAGAAATTATTATAGATAACGTTAGAAATTATCATGGATAACGTGAGAAATTATCATGATAACGTGAGAAATTATCATGGATAACGTGAGAAATAATCATGGATAACGTGAGAAATTATCATAGATAACGTGAGAAATTATCATAGATAACGTGAGAAATTATCATGGATAACGTGAGAAATTATCATAGATAACGTGAGAAATTATCATAGATAACGTGAGAAATTATCATAGATAACGTGAGAAAATATTTTAGATAACGTGAGAAATTATCATGGATAACGTGAGAAATTATCATAGATAACGTGAGAAATTATCATGGATAACGTGAGAAATTATCATAGATAACGTTAGAAATTATCATGGATAACGTGAGAAATTATCATGGATAACGTGAGAAATTATCATGGATAACGTGAGAAATAATCATGGATAACGTGAGAAATTATCATGGATAACGTGAGAAATTATCATAGATAACGTGAGAAATTATCATAGATAACGTGAGAAATTATCATGGATAACGTGAGAAATTATCATAGATAACGTTAGAAATTATCATGGATAACGTGAGAAATAATCATGGATAACGTGAGAAATTATCATGGATAACGTGAGAAATTATCATAGATAACGTTAGAAATTATCATGGATAACGTGAGAAATTATCATGGATAACGTGAGAAATTATCATAGATAACGTTAGAAATTATCATGGATAACGTGAGAAATAATCATGGATAACGTGAGAAATTATCATAGATAACGTGAGAAATTATCATGGATAACGTGAGAAATTATCATAGATAACGTTAGAAATTATCATAGATAACGTTAGAAATTATCATGGATAACGTGAGAAATAATCATGGATAACGTGAGAAATAATCATGGATAACGTGAGAAATTATCATGGATAACGTGAGAAATTATCATAGATAACGTTAGAAATTATCATGGATAACGTGAGAAATAATCATGGATAACGTGAGAAATTATCATGGATAACGTGAGAAATTATCATAGATAACGTTAGAAATTATCATGGATAACGTGAGAAATTATCATGGATAACGTGAGAAATTATCATGGATAACGTGAGAAATAATCATGGATGACGTGAGAAATAATCATGGATAACGTGAGAAATTATCAACCGTTCAACTGGTAATTTTTAACTCCTGTATACTGTAATTAGGACAAATATTCGGACCTCTGCCCGAGATTGTTTGTGTTATTTCTTCAGTAAGAAGGTGAGTCAGTCTACTTCCTTCATCAGTAAGATGGTGAGTCAGTCTACTTCCTTCATCAGTAAGAAGGTGAGTCAGTCTACTTCCTTCATCAGTAAGAAGGTGAGTCAGTCTACTTCCTTCATCAGTAAGAAGGTGAGTCAGTCTACTTCCTACATTTTTCTCAAGGGAAAGTTCGTGTTGTTATTTTCCTCGGAGGAAGATTCGTGTTGTCAGTTTTTTTTTACACGAATCGTGAGTGTGATTTCCACTGAATTTCTGGAGAATGGATCTACCGATTGGCTTCAAACCTTCAACCCTGACGCATGTTACTTAGAAGGTTCGGATTAGTAAGATTTTTGTATGACCCCTACGGAATTAGGGCTTCCCTCACTTCCTTCACTTCGTAACAAATCAGTCCGCATATGTTTTGTGAGATCATTATCCACCTGGAACCTGAGTATAGTAACAGAAACACCTGCAGCAGTAGCAGCGAGGGTAACATCACTTACAGCTGCAGCAACAACTGCAGCTGTAAAAGCAGCAACACCGACAGCAGTAAAAGCGTCAACATTTGTATCACTAAACGAAGCAACACCAGCATCAGTAGAGGCAGCAACACCCGCATGAGTAACAGAAACATCTGCAACAGCGGCAATATTTTGTGAGATCATTATCCACATGGGACCTGAGTATGATAACAGTAACACCTGCAACAGAGGCAGAAACACCTGCAGCAGTAACAGAAACACCTGCAACAGCAGCAACTGAAACACCTGCAACAACAGCAACAGTAACACCTGCAACAGCAGCAATTTTTCCTGTAGCAGTAGCAGCCCCTGAGAGAGCGTGGGTGTTCTCCCTTCTGGTACACTGAGTGTCAACAATCAGTGTACTGGTACACAGAATCAAGACAATCCTCTACCCTCATCCCTCCACTTGTCTGCTAATGACTCGCTTACAGTCTCTCGTTGGGGAATCATTCACGTCGTGGGCGTGCGAGACATTGTTTCCACGCCCCTTGTTAACATCGTGGGTGTTATCCTTGAGCCCAGTGATAGCACAATATTAGCTCTGAGGAAACAATCCCAATGATAGCACAATCCTAGCTCTGAGGAAACAATCCCAGTGATAGCACAATCCTAGCTCTGAGGAAACAATCCCAGTGATAGCACAATCCTAGCTCTGAGGAAACATTCCCAGTGATAGCACAATATTAGCTCTGAGGAAACAATCCCAATGATAGCACAATCCTAGCTCTGAGGAAACAATCCCAGTGATAGCACAATCCTAGCTCTGAGGAAACAATCCCAGTGATAGCACAATCCTAGCTCTGAGGAAACAATCCCAGTGATAGCACAATCCTAGCTCTGAGGAAACAATCCCAATGATAGCACAATCCTAGCTCTGAGGAAACAATCCCAGTGATAGCACAATCCTAGCTCTGAGGAAACAATCCCAGTGATAGCACAATCCTAGCTCTGAGGAAACAATCCCAGTGATAGCACAATCTTAGCTCTGAGGAAACAATCCCAGTGATACCACAATCCTAGCTCTGAGGAAACAATCCCAATGATAGCACAATCCTAGCTCTGAGGAAACAATCCCAATGATAGCACAATCCTAGCTCTGAGGAAACAATCCCAGTGATAGCACAATCCTAGCTCTGAGGAAACAATCCCAATGATAGCACAATCCTAGCTCTGAGGAAACAATCCCAATGGTAGCACAATCCTAGCTCTGAGGAAACAATCCCAGTGATAGCACAATCCTAGCTCTGAGGAAACAATCCCAATGATAGCACAATCCTAGCTCTGAGGAAACAATCCCAGTGATAGCACAATCCTAGCTCTGAGGAAACAATCCCAATGATAGCACAATCCTAGCTCTGAGGAAACAATCCCAATGATAGCACAATCCTAGCTCTGAGGAAACAATCCCAGTGATAGCACAATCCTAGCTCTGAGGAAACAATCCCAATGGTAGCACAATCCTAGCTCTGAGGAAACAATCCCAGTGATAGCACAATCCTAGCTCTGAGGAAACAATCCCAGTGATAGCACAATCCTAGCTCTGAGGAAACAATCCCAGTGATAGCACAATCCTAGCTCTGAGGAAACAATCCCAGTGATAGCACAATCCTAGCTCTGAGGAAACAATCCCAATGGTAGCACAATCCTAGCTCTGAGGAAACAATCCCAGTGATAGCACAATCCTAGCTCTGAGGAAACAATCCCAGTGATAGCACAATCCTAGCTCTGAGGAAACAATCCCAATGATAGCACAATCCTAGCTCTGAGGAAACAATCCCAATGATAGCACAATCCTAGCTCTGAGGAAACAATCCCAATGATAGCACAATCCTAGCTCTGAGGAAACAATCCCAATGATAGCACAATCCTAGCTCTGAGGAAACAATCCCAATGATAGCACAATCCTAGCTCTGAGGAAACATTCCCAGTGATAGCACAGTCCTAGCTCTGAGGAAACATTCCCAGTGATAGCACAGTCCTAGCTCTGAGGAAACATTCCCAGTGATAGCACAATCCTAGCTCTGAGGAAACAATCCCAGTGATAGCACAATCCTAGCTCTGAGGAAACAATCCCAGTGATAGCACAATCCTAGCTCTGAGGAAACAATCCCAATGATAGCACAATCCTAGCTCTGAGGAAACAATCCCAGCGACAGTGATTCCACCACCAATTGCAATCGTAATCCCGTGCGTGTTGCTGCTTTGATCCGCCGTCAACACAAAGAGGCCGCCTCATCTGCCACTCCGCTGGGTGTCTCTCCCAGACCACATGGTGCAAGAAGTGTTCCGCAGCGCCAGTGCATGTTAAATGATGTCCCTGCAACACCAGCACGTGTTAAATGATGTCCCTGCAACACCAGCACGTGTTAAATGATGTCCCTGCAACACCAGCACGTGTTAAATGATGTCCCTGCAACACCAGCACGTGTTAAATGATGTCCCTGCAACACCAGCACGTGTTAAATGATGTCCCTGCAACACCAGCACGTGTTAAATGATGTCCCTGCAACACCAGCACGTGTTAAATGATGTCCCTGCAACACCAGCACGTGTTAAATGATGTCCCTGCAACACCAGCACGTGTTAAATGATGTCCCTGCAACACCAGCACGTGTTAAATGATGTCCCTGCAACACCAGCACGTGTTAAGTGATGTCCCTGCAACACCAGCACGTGTTAAGTGATGTCCCTGCAACACCAGCACGTGTTAAATGATGTCCCTGCAACACCAGCACGTGTTAAGTGATGTCCCTGCAACACCAACACGTGTTAAATGATGTCCCTGCAACACCAACACGTGTTAAATGATGTCCCTGCAACACCAGCACGTGTCTTATGATATTCCTGCAACACCGCACGTGTTAAATGATGTCCCTGCAACACCAGCACGTGTTAAATGATGTCCCTGCAACACCAGCACGTGTCTTATGATGTCCCTGCAACACCAGCACGTGTTAAATGATGTCCCTGCAACACCAGCACGTGTTAAATGATGTCCCTGCAACACCAGCACGTGTTAAGTGATGTCCCTGCAACACCAGCACGTGTTAAGTGATGTCCCTGCAACACCAGCACGTGTTAAATGATGTCCCTGCAACACCAGCACGTGTTAAGTGATGTCCCTGCAACACCAACACGTGTTAAATGATGTCCCTGCAACACCAACACGTGTTAAATGATGTCCCTGCAACACCAGCACGTGTCTTATGATATTCCTGCAACACCGCACGTGTTAAATGATGTCCCTGCAACACCAGCACGTGTTAAATGATGTCCCTGCAACACCAGCACGTGTTAAATGATGTCCCTGCAACACCAGCACGTGTTAAATGATGTCCCTGCAACACCAGCACGTGTCTTATGATGTCCCTGCAACACCAGCACGTGTTAAATGATGTCCCTGCAACACCAGCACGTGTCTTATGATGTCCCTGCAACACCAGCACGTGTTAAATGATGTCCCTGCAACACCAGCACGTGTTAAATGATGTCCCTGCAACACCAGCACGTGTTAAATGATGTCACTGCAACACCAGCACGTGTCTTACGATGTTCCTGCAACATCATCACTACTACAAGGATGGTGAGGCAAAAAAGCTATTGGAACTAAACCCTGACAAGTACAGAGTTGTGAAGGACGGGGATGAGAAGACCGGTGACGGAGTATAGACTAGGGTAAAATAGCTAGCTGCAGATTTTAAACAAGGACGTTAGCACAGAACAGACTGTGGAAAAAGACACGTACAGATCAGGACATTTATCAGTGAAAACGTTTCGCCACTCGTGGCGAAACGTTTCCTCTAATGTCCTGAACTGTACATAAGTGTATTTCTCCACATCTTGTCTATATCACTAGACCATTTCTCAGTGTGTGTAGCTGGGAGTAAGAAAACAGGACAAGTGTGTCCTGTCTTAGTCATATGATAACCTACAGCTGGAGCTTTTGGTCATCTGACCAAGGCCTTCCACTGGCTTACCCCCCCCCATCCCTTTAAAAATAATGGTCATGATTAAAAACCATTGGGAAGCGTCAATCAAGGCCTACGCAAATTTCCAAGGCAAAGCGTTAGCTAAGAACTATAGACCAATAGCTCTGACGTCCCACATCATAAAAATCTTTGAAAGAGTGCTAAGAAGCAGGATTGCAAATCACCTGGATTCCCAAAATCTGCACAATCCAGGGCAACATGGGCTCAGGGCAGGTCGCTCCTGCCTCTCACAACTACTGGATCACTATGACATGGCCTTGGATGTACTGGAAGAAAATCAGAATGCAGATGTAATATACACAGACTTCGCAAAAGCATTTGACAAATGCGATCATGGCGTAATAGCCCATAAAATACGTGCTAAAGGAATAACTGGGAAAGTGGGGAGATGGATCTTCAACTTCCTAACAAATCGAACACAAAGAGTAGTGGTCAACAGAGTTAAATCGGAGGCTGCCATAGTGAAGAGCTCTGTTCCACAAGGCACAGTACTCGCCCCCATCTTATTCCTTATCCTCATATCAGACATAAACAGAGATATACACCACAGCACCGTATCATCCTTTGCGGATGATACTAGGATCTGCATGAGGCTGTCATCTGCTGAGGACGCGGTTAATCTCCAAGAAGATATAAACAAAGTTTTCCAGTGGGCAACGGTAAACAATATGATGTTCAATGAGGACAAATTCCAACTACTCCGTTATGGAAAACTGGAGGAGATAATAACTAGAACAGAGTATACTACTGACTCCGGCCATACAATAGAGCGGAAAACTAATGTAAGGGACCTGGGAGTAGTAATGTCTGAGGATCTCACTTTCAAGGATCACAACAGTGCCACGATCGCACGTGCAAAGAAAATGATAGGATGGATAATGAGAACTTTCAAAACGAGAGATGCCAAGCCAATGATGATCCTTTTCAAATCACTTGCTCTCTCTAGGCTGGAATACTGCTGTACAGTAACATTTCCATTCAAAGCAGGTGAGATCGCAGATCTAGAGAGTGTACAGAGATCCTTTACTGCACGTATTCTGTCAAGCACCTTAACTACTGGGAACGCTTGGAAGCACTTGACTTGTACTCGTTGGAACGCAGGAGGGAGAGATATATCATAATCTACACTTGGAAAATCTTGGAAGGAATGGTCCCAAATCTGCACACAGAAATCACTCCCTACGAAAGTAAAAGACTGGGCAGGCGATGCAAAATGCCCCCAATAAAAAGTAGGGGCGCCATTGGTACACTAAGGAAAAACACCGTAAGTGTCCGGGGCCCAAAACTGTTTAACAGCCTCCCATCAAGCATTAGGGGAATTGCCAATAAACCCCTGGCTGCCTTCAAGAGAGAGCTGGACAGATACCTAAAGTCAGTGCCGGATCAGCCGGGCTGTGGCTCGTACGTTGGACTGCGTGCGGCCAGTAGTAACAGCCTGGTTGATCAGGCCCTGATCCATCGGGAGGCCTGGTCATGGACCGGGCCGCGGGGGCGTTGATCCCCGGAATAACCTCCAGTTAACCAGGTATCAAGTAACGTTGAGAAAGAGGAATCCTGCAGCAATGAACGTAGTGGGTGTGACAGACCCATCAGAGTTAGCATTAACTTCCTGAGCTCCGCATCTGATGGAGAAAGTTGGAGGCGGAAATCACGAAATTTGCAACAGAACTAGTCGTGGAGTTGAGAGGGTTGACCTGCTACGAGGAGAGTCTGGAGACGAGGTTCTGGAAACTGGGGAGACATGATCACAACGTAAAAGATATTCAAGGGGACTTGATGAGATAGGCGAGCACCAGATTGCTTCAAAGGCGAGGATAAGGTGCGTGAAGGTGACGAGCAGGTGCATGAGGGTGATGATCAGGTGCATGAGGGTGATGATCAGGTGCATGAGGGTGATGATCAGGTGCATGAGGGTGATGATCAGGTGCATGAGGGTGATGATCAGGTGGATGAGGGTGATGATCAGGTGCATGAGCGTGATGATCAGGTGCATGAGGGTGATGATCAGGTGCATGAGGGTGATGATCAGGTGCATGAGGGTGATGATCAGGTGCATGAGGGTGATGATCAGGTGCATGAGGGTGATGATCAGGTGCATGAGGGTGATGATCAGGTGGATGAGGGTGATGATCAGGTGCATGAGGATGATGATCAGGTGGATGAGGGTGATGATCAGGTGCATGAGGA
>NC_069437.1:26305820-26320820 GCF_026875155.1 Cherax quadricarinatus
TACAAAGATGAAGTGAAACCTTAGCAGGAAGTTAAGAGGGGGAGGAGGAGGGGGAAGTAGGAGGGGGAGGAGGGGGAAGTAGGAGAGGGAGGGGGGTAAGTAGGAGGAGTGAGGAGGGAAAGTAGGGGGCAGAAGGGGGAGTAGGAGGGGGAGGAATGGAAAGTGGGAGGGGAGGAGGGGAAGTAGGAGGAGGAGGGGGAAGTAGGAGGAGAGTGAGTAGGAGGAGGAGGAGGGGGAAGTAGGGGGGGAGGAGGGGGGAAGTAGGAGGGGGGAGGAGGGGGAAGTAGGAGGGGGAGGAGGGTGAAGTAGGAGGGGGAGGAGGGGGAAGTAGGGGGAGGGGGGGAGTAGGAGGGGGAGGAGGGTGAAGTAGGAGGAGGAGGAATGGAAAGTAGGAGGGGGAGGAGGGGGAAGTAGGAGGAGGAGGAGGGGGAAGTAGGGGGGGAGGAGGGGGAAGTAGGAGGGGAGGCGGGGGAAGTAGGGGGAGGAGGAGGGGGAAGTGGGGGGAGGAGGGGGAAGTAGGAGGAGGAGGAGGAGGGGGAAGTAGGAGGAGGAGGAGGAGGGGGAAAGTAGGAGGGGAGGAGGGGGGAAGTAGAAGGGGAGGGGGGGGAAGTAGGAGGGGGAAGTAGGAGGAGGAGGAGGGGGGGAAGTAGGACGAGGAGGAGGGGGAGTGAAGGATGGGGAGGAGGGGGAAATAGGAGGAGGAGGAGAAGGAGGTGGAAGGGGAAGTAGGATAGGGAGGAGGGGGGAAGTAGGAGGGGGATGAGGGGAAGTAGGAGGAGGAGGAGGGAAAGAAGGAGGAGGAGAAGGGGGAAGTAGGAGGGGAGAAAGGGAAAGTTGGAGTGGGAGGAGGGGGAAGTGGGGAGGAGGAGGAGGGGGTGTAGGAGGAGGAGGGGGCAGTAGGATGGGAAGGAGGGGGGAGTAGGTGGAGGAGGAGGAGGAGGAGGGGGGAAGTACGAGGGGGAGGAGGGGAAGTAGGAAGAGGAGGAGGGGGGAGCAGGAGGAGGAGGTGGGAGGGAAAGTAGAAGGAGGAGGGGGAAAGTAGAAGAGGAGGGGGAAGTAGGAGGGAGAGGAGGGGGAAGCAGGAGGGGGAGGAGGGGGTAAGTAGGAAGAGGAGGAGGGGGAAGTAGGAGGGGGACGTAGGAGGGGAGGAGGGGGAAGTAGGAGGAGGAGGAGGAGGAGGGGGGAAGTAGGAGGGGAGGAGGGGGAAGTAGGAGGGGGAGGAGGGGGGAGTAGGAGGAGGAGGAGGAGGAGGAAGGGGAAGTAGGACCAGGAGGAGGGGGAAGTAGGACCAGGAGGAGGAGGAAGTAGGACCAGGAGGAGGGGGGAAGTAGGAGAAGGAGGGGGAAGTAGGAGGGGGAGGAGGGGGAAGTAGGAGGGGGGAGGAGGGGGAAGTAGAAGGACTAGGAGTGGGGGTAGGAGAGGAGGTCGGAGAAGGGGGTTAGGAGAGAGGGTAGGAGAGGTCGTAGAGGGGGTAGGAGAGAGGGTAGGAGAGGGAGGTCGGAGAGGGGGTAGGAGAGGGGGTAGGAGAGGATGTCGGAGAGGGGGGCAGGAGAGGAGGTCGGAGAGCGGGTAGGGGGAGGGGGGTAGGAGAGGAGGTCGGAGAGGGGTAGGAGAGGGGTTAGGAGAGGAGGTCGGAGAGGGGGTAGGAGAGGGGTTAGGAGAGGAGGTCGGAGAGGGGGTAGGAGAGGGGTTAGGAGAGGAGGTCGGGAGGGGGTAGGAGAGAAGGTCGGAGAGGGGGTAGGAGGAGGGGGGGTAGGAGAGGAGGTCGGAGAGGGGGTAGGAGAGGGGGTTAGGAGAGGAGGTCGGAGAGGGGGTAGGAGAGGGGTTAGGAGAGGAGGTCGGAGAGGGGGTAGGAGAGGGGTTAGGAGAGGAGGTCGGAGAGGGGGTAGGAGAGAAGGTCGGAGAGGGGGTAGGAGAGGGGTTAGGAGAGGAGGTCGGAGAGGGGGTAGGAGAGGGGTTAGGAGAGGAGGTCGGAGAGGGGGTAGGAGAGAGGGTAGGAGAGGTCTTTAGAGGGGGTAGGAGAGAGGGTAGGAGAGGAGGTCGGAGAGGGGGTAGGAGAGGGGGTAGGAGAGACTGTCGGAGAGGGGGCAGGAGAGGAGGTCGGGAGAGCGGGTAGGAGAGGGGGGTAGGAGAGAAGGTCGGAGATGGGGGTAGGAAAGGAGAAGGTCGGAGAGGGGGTAGGAGAGAAGGTCGGAGAGGGGGTAGGAGAGAGGGGAACCCACCCTGGAAGGCAATAATATGTAATAAAGGGAGGGAGAAATAAAGGGATGTAGATAAAGGTGTCTCAGGGCGTAAAGTGATGATGAACGGGGGGGAAGAGAGGGACTCGTGGGTGGGTGGGAGGGGGGGGATGTGGGGGTAGTGTGGGTGAGGGTGGGGGAGGAAGAGTGGGTGGCGTGGGTGGAGAATCAGCGGTGTGGATAAAAATGGCTTTACGAGAGGGGTCTCTCTCTCTCTCTCTCTCTCTCTCTCTCTCTCTCTCTCTCTCTCTCTCTCTCTCTCTCTCTCTCTCTCTCTCTCTCTCTCTCTCTCTCTCTCCGTTATATGAAAAGAGACATTTCCATTGAACTTGGTGTGATGGAGTCATCTACTAGTGCAGCACTAGGCCTGGTGGCACTCTAACACACTTTCACTCACACCCTCTCATACACTTTCTTTGACTCTCACGCACTCTCATGCACTTTCATGCACTCTCACGCACTCTCATGCACTCACAATTAATAACCTCGTCACACACAAACAGGTCCCGACCAGCCGTTATTGACACAGAGATGAGCTCTACGTCAAGAGTTTCTCGAAATAAAGAAATAACGTCCAGATACTGGTTCATATTGATATATTGTACAGTATGTGTGTCTGTCTTCCTTCTTGCCAGCAGGACGAGCCCTCAGCACACACTGTGGGCAGGACTAGCCCTCAGCCTCACACTGTGGGCAGGACGAGCCTTCAACCCACACCGTGGGCAGGACGAGCCCTTAACCCACACCGTAGGCAGGACGAGCCCTCAACAACACACTGTGGGCAGGAAGAGCCCTCAACTGCACACTGTGGGCAAGGCTAGTCCTTAACCCCACACTGCGAGCAGGACGAGCTCTCAACCCACACCGTGGGCAGGACGAGCCCGGGCAGGAAGAGCCTTCAACCCACTTCTAGTGAAACTCACTAGGAATGGCACCTGGGGATTGTGGCACTGTCAGAAAGGCTGTGCTCAAAGTTCATGGTGGCTGAGTACGACACACACCTCTCCAAACTACAAGTAGTAGAAATAACTCGCTCCACTCTACACCTAAGCCATTAACCTCAGCGCGCATTTCTATTTTTGTTTTTCAGTGGACAAGAGTCTAAATGACACTCAGAATGCTACAAGGAGGTGTGTTTGGTCCCTTGCTATGAAGTGTCAACTTCAACGACCTGCTTCACCTCATCACTAAGTCCAGCGTCAACATAAGATAACTGCACCCTGATATTTACTCATACCAGAGAGATATCCACTGCTCTCAGCCACGTCAGCATATACGAAAAAACAGCGATGACAAGTTATATTTAACACTGATCAAAAAAAGTATAAATGACATTTAGACAGCATGACATAACTGCTAACAAGTGGAGGGAGAATGAATGGATTAGTCTGTTGGATATAAAGTTGACAGCCCCCAGGGGCAACCTGGACTCCGTAATGTCTACGGAGAACAAGTTAAACCTTGCTATCAAGGCAGCTAGGAGAGTTACAATTGAGGTGCCTTGTAACTTAGTGGTTAGCGCGCGCAGCTTACTACCGAGAAGACTTGAGGTCGAACCTCCACGCGAGGAGGCGGGTCTGATGTGCGAGTCCCCTGACACCTGCTGTCCCTCTTCACCGAGTAATAAACAGATACCTGGGTGTTAGGCGACTGCTGTGGGTCGCAGACCCAGGAAGGATCTAAAAATGAACTCCATAGAAATAAGTTACATTTACTGGATTATCTAGTGTTGCTAACACATGTGGGTTGACAAATCGAATAAAGTTGTTTTCTTTTTCAAGGCAGCTAGGAAAGTTACACTTAAGACACATCTCGAACTTGCTCGAAGGAAGTGATTATAACATTTCTTAATTAAGAGGCGCTACATTGCTCTCATGTTGACAAAGCATCACTTTTGATTGGTCAGTTACCATCTTATCAACAACTTCTTGAAAAGTAGAAGACTAAGCATGGTGACTCATCTCCTGCCTCGACTCGGCCACTTTAACACACCTTCCTCACACTGGATTGGAAATTGTACTTCATGAAGATAGATAGATAGATAGATAGATAGATAGATAGAGAGAGAGAGAGAGAGAGAGAGAGAGAGAGAGAGAGAGAGAGAGAGAGAGAGAGAGTGACACCAGCACAAGCTGGTTGTGTCTCCAGGCAAGGCAGGACGTGGACATTCAGGGACGTACAACGACCTGTGAGTAAGCTCTCTCAATCAACATTTTCCAGTCTCTTTATGCGTCCCGACCAGTTTTTGTCTAACACGAACTGAGAGAGAGAGAGAGAGAGAGAGAGAGAGAGAGAGAGAGAGAGAGAGAGAGAGAGAGAGAGAGAGAGAGAGAGAGAGAGAGAGAGAGAGAGAGAGAGAGAGAGAGAAAGAGAGAGAGAGAGAGAGACAGGCAGAGAAGCTGATTGTAAATACCCTCCAACCGCAAGGATAATAGTGTGAAATTAGAGGTGTGGTGGGCTGGTATTGGCTAGACGGTCGGCCAGACCTGACTCTCTGCTCCTGCCCACAGCTAAAACTAATTCTTTACGTTTTATTTTTCCTATCTGTTTGTTTGCCTGTCTGTCAAGCTGCCATGGTCATGACTGGTGGCTGCACAAGTCCAAGGCTCGTCTCCACCCTCACTGAGACTATGATACGAGGAGGGATCTCAGCTCGTATCCGCTCCCCCCCTCTCCCCGGGATACGTTTCAAAAGTCCTGGTTCGTTTCGCGGCTTCGGGTTCGCTGAGAAACTTCGATTTCGTATGGATTCCACACGTTAATATTTTTAAGGCCTAGTTCCTAGGCCTTTTGTGTATCCATATGCTCTTGCGGTACCGTCCACAGGATGGATATGGAGTGCACAATAAACTAGCCATTTCAGTGGCAAATTCTAAATCTTCCAGGGGGTCGTTATGAAAACTAGGCTTCATATTGGTACTACTTTTTTTTTTTAATCCTCGGTTTGTATCGGATCAACGGATTCATTTCGTAGCTCCGTATTCGTTTCGGCTCTTGTGAAATATCCTCTCTCTCTCTCTCTCTCTCTCTCTCTCTCTCTCTCTCTCTCTCTCTCTCTCTCTCTCTCTCTCTCTCTCTCTCTCTCTCTCTCTCTTTCTCTCTCTCTCTCCTTCCGGAGCGGCGACGCCCCACGGGAAGGAGTTAAAGGATAATAACAGGGGGGTGATGTAGGGGGACGTGGTGTACCTGATTCGACAAAAGCAGAGGTAAGGGAAAGAGGGAAAGGTAAAAAAATGGGGGAGGACGAGAGCGGTCAGTACTACAGGCTCAAGTTAAGACAATATTTTATCCAACAACATTGATGGAGGGATGAGCATCAGTAGCCCTCACGCCGCTCATGTTTAGTCACCAGGGGAGTGAGAGAGAGAGAGGAGAGAGAGAGAGAGAGAGAGAGAGAGAGAGAGAGAGAGAGAGAGAGAGAGGAATGCATGAGAAAGCCATTAAGATATTGCAGTATAAATCGAGGCTATCAAAAGAGATGGACTAGCTAAGTATAATTTTTCTTAAAGGGTTGAGATTAAGATGGAAAAGTATAAGGTTCTCTCCCCAGTCTCCACTCCATCCGCCCGTCACCATACTTTCAGGGACACCACTATAACAATTACCACTACTACCACTGCTATAACAACCACAATTTTACCACTCCACTACATTTACAACTACTGCAGTTAACCCCTGAACTGACCACAGCCAGCCCAAACACTGATCACAGCCAACCCAGACTCTAACCACAGCCAGTCCATACACTGGCCATAGCTAGACTTTAGTATATTTAAAGTCATATATATTATATATATATATATATATATATATATATATATATATATTATATATATATATATATATATATATATTATATATATATATATATATATATATATACAGACTCCAATAACGCTCTCTCTTCTAGAAGCTTGATCACCTTCTCTTCACACACACACACACACACACAACACACACACACACAACACACACACATATGCATATATATATATATGTAGGTAGTAGGTTGGTAGACAGCAACCACCCAGGGAGGTACTACCGTCCTGCCAAGTGAGTGTAAAACAAAAGCCTGTGATTGTTTTACATGATGGTAGGATTGCTGATGTCTTATCTGTCTCATAAATATGCAAGATTACAGGTACGTCTTGCTACTTCTACTTACACTTAGGTCACACTACACATACATGTATACATTTATTTATACACACTCATCTGAGTTTTCTTTGATTTTATGCTAGCAGTTCTTGTTCTTATTACTTTTCCTTTTATATCCATGGGGAAGTGGAATAAGAATCTTTCCTCCGTAAGCCATGCGTGTTGTAAAAGTCAACTAAAATGCCGGAACAATGAGCTAGTAACCCCTTTTCCTGTAAAGATTACTAAAAAGAATAAGAAGAAGAAAATTGTCAAAGTGGGAAGTCTAAATGTGCGTGGATGTTGTGCGAATGATAAGAAAGAGATGATTGTGGATGTTATGAATGAGAAGAAGCTGGATGTCCTGGCTTTAAGTGAAACAAAGCTGAAGGGGATGGGAGAGTTTCAGTGCAAAGGAATAAATGGGATTAGATCAGGGGTTTCAAATAGAGTTAGAGCTAAAGAAGGAGTAGTAATAATGTTGAAGGATAAGTTATGGCAGGAAGAGAGGGACTATAAATGTATTAATTCAAGGATTATGTGGAGTAAAATAAAGGTTGGATGTGAAAAGTGGGTTATAGTAAGCGTATATGCACCTGGAGAAGAGAGAAGTGTAGAGGAGAGAGAGAGATTTTGGGAAATGTTGAGTGAATGCGTGGGGAGTTTTGAACCAAGTGTGAGAGTAATGGTGGTTGGGGATTTTAATTAATGCTAAAGTGGACATAAATGTTGTGGAGGGAGTAATAGGTAAATTTGGGGTGCCAGGGGTAAATGAAAATGGGGAGCCTTTAATTGAGCTATATGTAGAAAGAGGTTTGGTAATAAGTAATACATATTTTATAAAGAAGAGGATAAATAAATATACAAGGTATGATACAGCACGTAATGAAAGTAGTTTATTAGATTATGTATTGGTGGATAAAATGTTGATGGGTAGAACATAAGAACATAAGAATGTAGGAACACTGCAGAAGGCCTACTGGCCCATACGAGGCAGGTCCTTATCAAAACGACATCTACCTAAAGCTACTCAAGAAATAACTCCCGTACCCCTTGACACGAATCAAACCCAGCCCCTCCCACTCATATATTTGTCCAGTCTCTTCTTAAAGCTACCCAAGGTCCTAACCTCTATCACCCCACTGGGAAGACTGTTCCACGCATCTACAACTCTGTTAGAAAACCAGTACTTACCTATGTCCTTTCTAAATCTAAATTTTTTATTTTTTTTTTTTTTTATTATCACACCGGCCGATTCCCACCAAGGCAGGGTGGCCCGAAAAAGAAAAACTTTCACCATCATTCACTCCATCACTGTCTTGCCAGAAGGGTGCTTTACACTACAGTTTTTAAACTGCAACATTAACACCCCTCCTTCAGAGTGCAGGCACTGTACTTCCCATCTCCAGGACTCAAGTCCGGCCTGCCGGTTTCCCTGAACCCCTTCATAAATGTTACTTTGCTCACACTCCAACAGCACGTCAAGTATTAAAAACCATTTGTCTCCATTCACTCCTATCAAACACGCTCACGCATGCCTGCTGGAAGTCCAAGCCCTCGCACACAAAACCTCCTTTACCCCCTCCCTCCAACCCTTCCTAGGCCGACCCCTACCCCGCCTTCCTTCCACTACAGACTGATACACTCTTGAAGTCATTCTGTTTCGCTCCATTCTCTCTACATGTCCGAACCACCTCAACAACCCTTCCTCAGCCCTCTGGACAACAGTTTTGGTAATCCCGCACCTCCTCCTAACTTCCAAACTACGAATTCTCTGCATTATATTCACACCACACATTGCCCTCAGACATGACATCTCCACTGCCTCCAGCCTTCTCCTCGCTGCAACATTCATCACCCACATTCATCACCAACTTAAATCCATTATTCCTGGTTCTTACCTGGTTCGACACCCTCAGTACTTTATTAATGTCTCCCTTGTTTATGCCCGTCATCCACTTATACACTTCAATGATATATCCCCTCATTCTACGCCTCTCCAGAGAGTGGAGATTTAAGGCTTTAAGTCTATCTTCATACGGGAGGTTCCTTACACAGTAAATCATTTTAGTCATTCTTCTCTGTATGTTCTCTAATGAGTCTATGTCCATCCTGTAGTAAGGGGACCAAAACTGAGCAGCATAATCTAAATAAGGCCTCACTAGTGATGTATAGAGCTGTAAAATAACTTTTGGACTTCTGTTACTTATACTTCTTGAGAAAAATCCAAGTAATCTGTTGGCCTTGTTGCGCACACTGAGGCACTGCTGTCTTGGCTTTAGATTTCTGCTTACCATGACTCCCAAGTCTTTTTCACATTCTGTAGGCTCCAGGATGTACACGTTTATAGAGGGGCTCTATAGTTGTAGCTACAGTTAGAGTAAGAGGTAGATGGGAAAAGAGGAATATGGCAACAACAAGTAAGAGGGAGGTGAAAGTGTATAAACTAAGGGAGGAGGAAGTTCGGGTGAGATATAAGCGACTATTGGCAGAAAGGTGGGCTAGTGCAAAGATGAGTAGTGGGGGGGTTGAAGAGGGTTGGAATAGTTTTAAAAATGCAGTATTAGAATGTGGGGCAGAAGTTTGTGGTTATAGGAGGGTGGGGGCAGGAGGAAAGAGGAGTGATTGGTGGAATGATGAAGTAAAGGGTGTGATAAAGAGAAAAAGGTAGCTTACGAGAGGTTTTTACAAAGCAGAAGTGTTATAAGAAGAGTAGAGTATATGGAGAGTAAAAGAAAGGTGAAGAGAGTGGTGAGAGAGTGCAAAAGGAGAGCAGATAATAGAGTGGGAGAGGCATTGTCAAGAAATTTTAATGAAAATAAGAAAAAAAATTGGAGTGAGTCAAACAAGTTAAGAAAGCCTAGGGAACGAATGGATTTGTCAGTTAAAAACAGAGTAGGGGAGTTAGTAGATGGGGAGATGGAGGTATTAGGTAGATGATGGGAATATTTTGAGGAACTTTTAAATGTCGACGAAGAAAGGGAGGTGGTAATTTCATGCACTGGCCAGGGAGGTATATCATCTTTTAGAAGTGAAGAAGAACAGAATGTGAGTGTGGGCGAGGTGCGTGAGGCATTACGTAGAATGAAAGGATTACATAAAGCAGCTGGAACTGACGGGATCATGAGAGAAATGTTAAAAGCAGGGGGGGATATAGTGTTGGAGTGGTTGGTATTTTTGTTTAATAAATGTATGAAAGAGGGGAAGGTACCTAGGGATTGGCGGAGAGCGTGTATAGTCCCTTTATATAAAGGGAAGGGGACAAAAGAGACTGTAAAAATTATAGAGGAATAAGTTTGCTGAGTATACCAGGAAAAGTGTACGGTAGGGTTATAATTGAAAGAATTAGAGGTAAGACAGAATGTAGGATTGCGGATGAGCAAGGAGGTTTCAGAGTGGGTAGGGGATGTGTAGATCAAGTGTTTACATTGAAGCATTTACGTGAACAGTATTTAGATAAAGTAGGGAAGTTTTTATTGCATTTATGGATTTAGAAAAGGCATATGATAGAGTAGATAGAGGAGCAATGTGGCAGATGTTGCAAGTATATGGAATAGGTGGTAAGTTACTAAATGCTGTAAAGAATTTTTATGAGGATAGTGAGGCTCAGGTTAGGGTGTGTAGAAGAGAGGGAGACTACTTCCCGGTAAAAGTAGGTCTTAGACAGGGATGTGTAATGTCACCATGGTTGTTTAATATATTTATAGATGGGGTTGTAAAAGAAGTAAATGCTAGGGTGTTCGGGAGAGGGGTGGAATTAAATTATGAGCAATCAAATACAAAATGGGAATTGACACAGTTACTTTTTTGCTGATGATACTGTGCTTATGGGAGATTCTAAAGAAAAATTGCAAAGGTTAGTGGATGAGTTTGGGAGTGTGTGTAAAGGTAGAAAATTGAAAGTGAACATAGAAAAGAGTAAGGTGATGAGGGTATCAAATGATTTAGATAAAGAAAAACTGGATATTAGATTGGGGAGGAGGAATATGGAAGAAGTGAATGTTTTCAGATGTTTGGGAGTTGACGTGTCGGCGGATGGATTTATGAAGGATGAGGTTAATCATAGAATTTATAAGGGAAAAAAGGTGAGTGATGCATTGAGGTATATGTGGAGACAAAAAACGTTATCTATGGAGGTAAAGAAGGGAATGTATGAAAGTATAGTAGTACCAACACTCTTATATGGATGTGAAGCTTGGGTTGTAAATGCAGCAGCGAGGAGACGGTTGGAGGCAGTAGAGATGACCTGTCTAAGGGCAGTGTGTGGTGTAAATATTATGCAGAAAATTCGGAGTGTGGAAATTAGGAGAAGGTGTGGAGTTAATAAAAGTATTAGTCAGAGGGCTGAAGAGGGTTGTTGAGGTGGTTTGGTCATTTAGAGAGAATGGATCAAAGTAGAATCACATGGAAAGCGTATAAAGCGTATAAATCCGTAGGGGAAGGAAGGCGGGGTAGGGGTCGTCCTCGAAAAGGTTGGAAAGAAGGCGTAAAGGAGGTTTTGTGGGCGAGGGGATTGGACTTCCAGCAAACGTGCGTGAGCATATTCGATAGGAGTGAATGGAGACGAATGGTATTTGGGACATGACGAGCTGTTGGAGTGTGAGCAGGGTAATATTTAGTGAAGGGATTCAGGGAAACCGATTATTTTTATATAGCCGGACTTGAGTCCTGGAAATGGGAAGTACAGTGCCTGCACTTTAAAGGAGGGGTTTGGGATATTAGCAGTTTGGAGGGATATGTTGTGTATCTTTATACATATATGATTATAAACTGTTGTGTTCTGAGCACCTCTGCAAAAACAGTGATAATGTGTGAGTGAGATGAAAGTGTTGAATGATGATGAAAGTATTTTTTTGGGGGGGGGATTTTCTTTGTTTTTGGGTCACCCTGCCTCGGTGGGAGACGGCCGACTTGTTGAATATATATAAAATATATATATATATATATATATATAATATATATATATATATATATATATAAAATTTTATATATATATATATTATATATATATATATATATATAATATATATATATATATATATATATTATATATGTATATATATGTATATATATATATATATATATATATATATATATATATATATATATATATATATATATATATATATATATATATATATATATATATATATATATATTATATATAAATTTATATAATGCAGAAATACATAAATTACTACAATTTTGATCAATCTTGCTGTCTTAAAAACATCTTATGAATTTGTTTGTTTGTTTTTTTTGGCAAAAGTTAATGGGTTTTTCATTATTCATTTTAAGCAGTAAATTCAACATACATGAGAAGCTGATGAGTAAACAAGACCTGACGAGTCCTGCCTCTATACCTAAGTAATGTACGCATTTAAAGCCTCGTAAGTGTGATGTTCAATATATTGTTCGCTGTGACATTGAACTTTTTTTTACTGAAAAAGGTTTGTTTTAAAGTAACAATAAACCAAAATAACTCGACCACAACCTAAGTTAATGGTATGATTAACTATTGTAGCCTAACCTAACCTAACCTAACCTAACCTAACCAAACCTAACCTAACCTAGCCTAACCTCACTTAACCATAACCTAACTTTACTTATTCTTACTTAACTACAACCTGGATGGAAATAAATTATATAAAATACCGACACAATGGAGAAACAAAGACATAAGCAGTATAATGCGATCCTTTACTGACGTTTCGCCCACACAGTGGGCTTTATCAAGTCACAAACAGATCTACCTGGATGAAAGGTACGTGAGTATTTATAGGATGGAGTCAGGTGGAGAATGCTGGGTAAGTTGGATCTGCTAAAGACCTGCACGGGACTGGCGGGTGAGTATGTAGTTATGTAGGATAACGATGAAGAAGTTTCTTGGCAAGGGGTTCAGCTGTTATAAAAGCCGTTGTTTTGGTTGAAGTTGTTGGATATACAGATAAGTAATAATTCCAGGATTCTGCGGTATTGAATGTTTTCTTCTCTGGCGATAAATCTTGCATTTCTGTAGTTGCTTCAATGGTTGTGTGAATTTCGGTGTTGAACACAGGCATTCCTTATATCGTCCTTCTAAATTTCACTATCCTCGTTACTTCATTAGAGACTGCAGACGCCGGTCATGTAACATCTTTAACACACCCAGAGAAAATACTGCCGAGAGGAAATACATAGTCCTCCCCACCATCTCCATTGCCAAACACGTTTCCAACAGCTTTTCCAGTACCTCATTCCAAGTATCTACCTCCACATCCACCACCATGAATAGACAGTAATAGACAGGATAAGCTTAAATCCTCTGCAGGAGTATACATAATCCCTTGTAATGACTGCAACAAATTATACGTGGGCGAAACATCTAGAGACCTCCAAACATATATTTCAGAACACCAGTACGCAAGCAGATCTGACGATTTAAGAAATGCCTGTGTTCAACACCGAAATTCACACAACCATTAAATCAACTACGGAAATGCAAGACTTATCGCCAGAGAAGAAAACACCCAATACCGCAGAATCCTGGAATCATCACTTATCTGTATATCCAACAACTTCAACCAAAACAACGACTTCTATAACATAGCTGAACCACTTGCCAAGAAACTTCTTCATCGTTATCCCACATAAGAACACAAGAATGGAGGAACACTGCAGAAGGTCTACTCCTATATTTGTCCAATCTCTTTATAAAGCTACCCAAGGTCCTAGCCTCTATCACCCTACTCGGAAGAGTGTCACATGCAGGTTCAGATCCAACCTACCCAGCATTCTCTACCTGACGCCATCCTATAAATATTCAGGTACCTTTCACCCAGGTAGATCTGTTTGTGACTTGATAAAGCCCACTGTGTGAGCGAAACGTTGTCAATAAAGGATCACATTATACTGCTTATGTGTTTATTTTTTCTTAACTACAACCTTAACTAATGTCACGATAACCTACCCTAATGATAACCGAATCTCATCTAACCTAACCTAACCAAACGTAACATAACAAACCTAACGTAACGGAGCCTAATCTAACCTAACTTAACCTAATCCAACTTAATCTAACCTAACCCAAAATAACTTAACCTAATTTATCCTATCCTAACGATAACCGAACCTTAGTTAACCTAATCTAACCTAACCTATCCTATCCTAACGATAACCTAACCTAACCTAACTTATCCTAAGCTAACTTAATGATTGTGGAGAAATCGTTACAAAAAAAATCTGTAAAATCTATTGTTGTTGTTATGATGTAAAATCTATTGCTGGTGTGACGACTATGCTGACACGTAACACTGACATACGCATATGTTGCACTCACACATATGCAAATAAGAAAAATAACTAGTGAGCTCTCTCTCTCTCTCTCTCTCTCTCTCTCTCTCTTTTTTTTCTCTCTCTCTCTATCTCTCTCTCTCTCACACACACACAGTTTCTCCTTGTTTGCAGACGATGTGAGCAGGGAGAGAGTGGACCTAGTAGCTACTAGTGAAGAGGCGGGACCAGGAGCTATGAATCGTCCCCTGCAACCACAATTAGGTGAGTACACACACACACACACGCACACACACACACACACACACACACACACACACACACACACACACACACACACATCACACACACACACACACACACACACACACACACACACACACACACACACACCACACACACACACACACACACATACACACACACACACACACACACACACACACATACACACACACACACACACACACACACACACAACACACACACACACACACACACACACACACACACACACACACATACACACATACACACACACACACACACACACACACACACACCACACACACACACACACACACACACACACACACACACACACACACCACACAACATACACACACACACACACACACACACACACACACACACACACACACACACACACACACACACACACACACACACACACACACACATACACACACACACACACACACACACACACACACACACTAATTTTGAAAAGAAAAGCTTACTGAAAAACATTATTAGAAATAATATTAATAAAAAAATTATTTCAGCTGCTGAGAGACTTCATAAATTTAACTCGTCTTTTTATTCCTCAGTTCTCTTCGCTTCTCTTCGCCGTTCCTCGGTACGTTCTTCATCTCTCCTCGTTTCTTTTCACTCTTCCCTCCACGCCCATTCCTCTTCACTTGATTTCTCCTCATTCTCTCTCTTGTGGCCTTATTCCCAAAACTCGTTTTTCCCCTCGTCTTGTAGTTCCCTTGTTACATTCCCTTCGTTTCTCGCCTCTCCTTCTCTTTCCTTTTCACCTGCCCTTTCTCTCTCCATCAATTTCTTGGTATCCCTCTGAGACATGGGAGGTAGGGCAGGTTATCTCCTCTACCATCTTCTCTACTATCTTCTCCTCCACTATTTATCCCTCTTCTATCTTCTCTACTATCTTCTCCTCCCCTATCTTCTCCTCTACTATCTCCTCCTCTACCATCTTCTCTATTATCTTCCCCTCTACTATCTTCTCTATTATTATCTCTACTATCTTTTTCTTCTTCACTACTATTTTCTCCTCCACTATTTATCCCTCTATCTTCTCCACTCCTAT
>NC_069437.1:26323320-26328320 GCF_026875155.1 Cherax quadricarinatus
CACCTCCCCACAAGATGGCTACTCATGTAAATAAGACACGATGTGGGTTATGGAATATTGTTGTGGGAGATTCCCGTTAACCTGGAATTTTATCAATTCAGAGAACAAGATGTGGGTATTTAGAGGGTTGTTAGGGAGGTCCTGAGGTGAAAGAATGAAGTCATGAAGTCTCCTGGGAGCAACCAGCTTCAGTGTGCTTTATTTACAGTTTGTCGGTATACTGTCAGTGTATTACCATGAATATTCAACTAGATGGTGACACGCTTGAAAATATCTCTGCAACTTCTATATATTTCATAAAGGCATTTTTTAAAAGCTTTCAACAACTTTCCATTTATTCCATACATCTGTAACACCTCTCACACCTCTTTCCTACCCTCCCTGTCGTATGCCTTTTCTAAATACAAACTCACAACAAACATCTTCTTTACCTTATTTAAGCACAGCTTACATATACGCTTCAGGGCAAACATTTGATGCCAACATCCCCTTCCCTTCCTAAATCCTCCTTGTTCCTCTGCAGTCATACTTCCTCTCTTTCTTCTAATTCTTCCCATAAACAGTTCAATCATAGCCTTAAATCGGTATATTCCAAGACTTAGTCTCGTACGGTATATAATCTTCTCTTGTCTCTTTCCTGCTGAATTATTTACTTACCTTTAGATTTATAGGTAAGTCAATACTTTTACTAGGATATCTTCACATAATTGAGCAATACCTGTCACTGCTTTGTCATTTCCACTTACATAAATCACTGAATTGAATTCTATTCAGCTTGATCTGGGGACATTGTTGGCTAGGTTCCTGACTGTGTTGTAAAATGTGCTGTAGGGAAGGGAAGAGGCGGGGTGCAACACCTGTCCAGGAAGCAGGAATGACAGAGGGGACGAGGGAGGCTGAGCTTGGCACCTTGCTGTGCCATGGGAAAGTGTTGGTGGTGCTAGTGGTGGTGCTAGCAGTGATGCTAGTGGTGGTGCTAGTGGTGATGCTAGCAGTGGTGCTGGTGGTGCTAGCAGTGGTGCTGGTGGTGCTAGTTATGGTGCTAGTGATGGTGTTGCAGGTGGTGCTAGTGGTGGTGCTAATGATGGTACTGGAAGTGTGCTAGCAGTGGTGCTGGTGGTACTAGTGGTGGTGCTATTTGTGGTGGTGGTACTATTTGTGGTGGTGGTGCTGGTGGTGGTGCTGTTGGTGGTGCTAGCGGTGGTGCTAGTGGTGGTGCTGGTGGTGGAATGGGAATGATAAGAGAGCCCCTCTCTATGTGGTGTTGTGTCTGCTGGTACAGGTGTCTTCCCCCCGCTGCTGTGATGAGTTTCTCCTGCAGACCCTGCTGGTGGGAACGACTGCTGCATTTGTGTCTTGCAGGTGCCGCCGTGGTGGTAATGGTGGTGGAAGGGGGGAGGAAGGGTGTTGTTGCTGTTGGGGGTTGTAGTGGTACTGGCGTTCGTGTTGATGTTATTGTTGGAGGTGGTAGTGGTACTGGCGTTCGTGTTGATGTTATTGTTGGAGGTGGTAGTGGTACTGGCGTTCGTGTTGATGTTATTGTTACTGTTGGTGTTTGTGTTGCTGTTGCTGTTGCCTTCAAGTAGGTCAAAAAAAGGCTCTTGATTCAGGGCATTGGAACGACCCCTCCAGTTTCCTCGGATCAACCTTTATTGCCTCCCATTCCCAAAGAGCTGTATAGCCCCAACGGCTTTTGTGCTTCACCATAATAAATACAATAGTTGACTCCTCTTGTTACTCCCTCTTCCTGACCCTCTTTATCAAGCTCTTATCAACAAGTTCTTATCTATAAGCTCTTATATACAAGCTCTTTTATATAACCTCTTATATATAAGCTCTTAGCTCTTACTTACAAGTACCCATCCAGACTCTTTTTTTCAGTCTTTCATGCCAACTGTTGCCTATAGCCCCTTACTAAGATAAATGTCTCGTCTCCTTCCCCTCTCTCTCTCTCTCTCTCTCTCTCTCTCTCTCTCTCTCTCTCTCTCTCTCTCTCTCTCTCTCTCTCTCTCTCTCTCTCTCTCTCTCTCTCTCTCTCTCGGTAAAAGCTCACGTAATAATTAGTGTTTCATCAGTTCGTCAGAGAGAGACGTGGGTTGGGGGGCAGAGACGTACAAAAAAAAAGATGACAAATTCTCTGAAAAAAACACGTGTGACATATATATTTGATACGCATGTCTGACACACATGTTTGACACACAGGTCTGACACACATGTTTGACACACAGGTCTGACACACATGTTTGACACATAGGTCTGACACACATGTTTGACACACAGGTCTGACACACATGTTTGACACACAGGTCTGACGCACATGTTTTGACACACAGGGTCTGACACACATGTTTGACACAAAAGGTCTGACACACATGTTTGACACACAGGTCTGACACACATGTTTGACACACAGGTCTGAGACACATGTTTGACACACAGGTCTGACGCACATGTTTGACACACAGGTCTGACACACATGTTTGACACACAGGTCTGACGCACATGTTTGACACACAGGTCTGACACACATGTTTGACACACAGGTCTGACACACATGTTTGACACACAGGTCTGACACACATGTTTGACACACAGGTCTGACACACATGTTTGACACACAGGTCTGACACACATGTTTGACACACAGGTCTGACACACATGTTTGACACACAGGTCTGACACACATGTTTGACACACAGGTCTGACACAAAATGTTTGACACACAGGTCTGACACACATGTTTGACACACAGGTCTGACACACATGTTTGACACACAGGTCTGACCAAAACACATTGTTTGACACACAGGTCTGACACACATGTTTGACACACAGGTCTGACACACATGTTTGACACACAGGTCTGACACACATGTTTGACACACAGGTCTGACACACATGTTTGACACACAGGTCTGACACACATGTTTGACACACAGGTCTGACACACATGTTTGACACACAGGTCTGACACACATGTTTGACACACAGGTCTGACACACATGTTTGACACACAGGTCTGACACACATGTTTGACACACAGGTCTGACACACATGTTTGACACACAGGTCTGACACACATGTTTGACACACAGGTCTGACACACATGTTTGCTGGACACACAGGTCTGACACACATGTTTGACACACAGGTCTGACACACATGTTTGACACACAGGTCTGACACACATGTTTGACACACAGGTCTGACACACATGTTTGACACACAGGTCTGACACACATGTTTGACACACAGGTCTGACACACATGTTTGACACACATGTTTGACACACATGTTTGACACACAGGTCTGACACACATGTTTGACACACAGGTCTGACACAAATGTTTGACACACAGGTCTGACACACATGTTTGACACACAGGTCTGAAAACACATGTTTGACACACAGGTCTGACACACATGTTTGACACACAGGTCTGACACACATGTTTGACACACAGGTCTGACACACATGTTTGACACACATGTTTAACACACAGGTCTGACACACATGTTTGACACACAGGTCTGACACACATGTTTGACACACATGTTTAACACACAGGTCTGACACACATGTTTGACACACAGGTCTGACACACATGTTTGACACACAGGTCTGACACACATGTTTGACACACAGGTCTGACACACAGGTGTGACACACATGTTTAACACACAGGTGTGACACACATGTTTGACACACAGGTCTGACACACATGTTTGACACATAGGTCTGACACACATGTTTGACACATTTGACACCATTTTTTCAATTTGCTCTTCTTCATCTAATTATTTCACTGACCAAGACACCTGGTGACTCGTATATACTCTATGTAGAGCGAGAATATTTGAAGCGCTTGAAAAAAACAATCAGATATATATCCTTCGGTAATCAGATCTACCCACAGTAATCAGATACAACGGTAATCCCAAAAGAACTACCAGCCAGGGGATACGAACAGGGGTTATTAAAACCGGACACGAACGCTGCCCAGAGCATCCGGATCAAGCCGCGTTTGCATCCGGCAGAATCCTGGGGTTTGTTTACGTTACTCCGGCAGTCGTTGGCTGGTTCATTAGTGGAGTAATTACACCCTGGTGGGATTACCTTAAAGAATTACATGGGGAAGCAAGGTAAAATGTTTGTAAACACGGGATGAGTGGGATTATCCCTCCCATCCGCTCAGGTATCATCACTCCCTCGCTCACCTGTGACTCCCAGCACCTGACTGCTCAGAGAGTGGAGCCGTGAGTCGTGTACGGAGGATAGAGCCTGCACCACTCTTTGAAGAGTGTGAAATCATATGTGTAAGTAGGATGTTCACTTACGCAGCCAACGTGCGCACGAACACACATATACTACTACTATTTACTACTACTACTACTACTACTACTACACACACACACACACACACACACACATACACACACACACACACACACACACACACACACACACACACACACACACACACACACACACACACACACACACACACACACACACACACACACACACACACACACACACATGAAGATTGGGGAAGGGCAAAGAAGACCGCAGACACAATATAGTTTAGATGGCCAAAGACTGCAAATCTCATTCAAGGAAAAAGATCTGGGGGTGAGTATAACACCGAGCATATCTCCTGAGGCGCACATCAATCAGATAACTGCTGCAGCATACGGGCGCCTGGCAAACCTACGGATAGCGTTCCGATACCTCAGTAAGGATTCGTTCAAGACTCTGTATACCATTTACGTCAGGCCCATACTGAGGTATGCAGCACCAGTTTGGAATCCACACCTAGTCAAGCACGTCAAGAAATTAGAGAAAGTGCAAAGGTGTGCAACAAGACTAGTCCCAGAGCTGCGGGGATTGTCCTACGAAGAAAGGTTGAGGGAAATCTGCCTGACGACACTGGAGGACAGGAGGGTCAGGGGAGACGTGATAACGACATATAAAATACTGCGCGGAAGAGACAAGGTGG
>NC_069437.1:26333320-26335820 GCF_026875155.1 Cherax quadricarinatus
TTGAGGGAGATACCTCCAGCATCTTCACCTCCAGGAGGTCCACCTTGAGGGAGATACCTCCAGCATCTTCACCTCCAGGAGGTCCACCTTGAGGGAGATACCTCCAGCATCTTCACCTCCAGGAGTCCACCATGAGGGAGATACCTCCAGCATCTTCACCTCCACGAGGTCCACCTTGAGGGAGATACCTCCAGCATCTTCACCTCCAGGAAGTCCACCATGAGGGAGATACCTCTAGCATCTTCACCTCCAGGAGGTCCACCTTGAGGGAGATACCTCCAGCATCTTCACCTCCAGGAGGTCCACCTTGAGGGAGATACCTCCAGCATCTTCACCTCCAGGAGGTCCACCTTGAGGGAGATACCTCCAGCATCTTCACCTCCAGAAGGTCCACCTTGAGGGAGATACCTCCAGCATCTTCACCTCCAGGAGGTCCACCTTGAGGGAGATACCTCCAGCATCTTCACCTCCAGGAGGTCCACCTTGAGGGAGATACCTCCAGCATCTTCACCTCCAGGCGGTCCACCTTGAGGGAGATACCTCCAGCATCTTCACCTCCAGGAGGTTCACCTTGAGGGAGATACCTCCAGCATCTTCACCTCCAGGCGGTCCACCTTGAGGGAGATACCTCCAGCATCTTCACCTCCAGGAGGTCCACCTTGAGGGAGATACCTCCAGCATCTTCACCTCCAGGCGGTCCACCTTGAGGGAGATACCTCCAGCATCTTCACCTCCAGGAGGTCCACCTTGAGGGAGATACCTCCAGCATCTTCACCTCCAGGAGGTCCACCTTGAGGGAGATACCTCCAGCATCTTCACCTCCAGGAGGTCCACCTTGAGGGAGGATACCTCCAGCATCTTCACCTCCAGGAGGTCCACCATGAGGGAGATACCTCTAGCATCTTCACCTCCAGGAGGTCCACCTTGAGGGAGATACCTCCAGCATCTTCACCTCCAAGAGGTCCACCTTGAGGGAGATACCTCCAGCATCTTCACCTCCAGAAGGTCCACCTTGAGGGAGATACCTCCAGCATCTTCACCTCCAGGAAGTCCACCATGAGGGAGATACCTCTAGCATCTTCACCTCCAGGAGGTCCACCTTGAGGGAGATACCTCCAGCATCTTCACCTCCAAGAGGTCCACCTTGAGGGAGATACCTCCAGCATCTTCACCTCCAGGAAGTCCACCATGAGGGAGATACCTCTAGCATCTTCACCTCCAGGAGGTCCACCTTGAGGGAGATACCTCAGCATCTTCACCTCCAGGAAGTCCACCATGAGGGAGATACCTCTAGCATCTTCACCTCCAGGAGGTCCACCTTGAGGGAGATACCTCCAGCATCTTCACCTCCAGGAAGTCCACCATGAGGGAGATACCTCTAGCATCTTCACCTCCAGGAAGTCCACCTTGAGGGAGATACCTCCAGCATCTTCACCTCCAGGAGGTCCACCTTGAGGGGAGATACCTCCAGCATTTCACCTCCAGGAGGTCCACCTTGAGGGAGGATACCTCCAGCATCTTCACCTCCAGGAGGTCCACCATGAGGGAGATACCTCTAGCATCTTCACCTCCAGGAGGTCCACCTTGAGGGAGATACCTCCAGCATCTTCACCTCCAAGAGGTCCACCTTGAGGGAGATACCTCCAGCATCTTCACCTCCAGAAGGTCCACCTTGAGGGAGATACCTCCAGCATCTTCACCTCCAGGAGGTCCACCTTGAGGGAGATACCTCCAGCATCTTCACCTCCAGGAGGTCCACCTTGAGGGAGATACATCTAGCATCTTCACCTCCAGGAGGTCCACCTTGAGGGAGATACCTCCAGAAGGTCCACCTTGAGGGAGATACCTCCAGCATCTTCACCTCCAGGAGGTCCACCTTGAGGGAGATACCTCCAGCATCTTCACCTCCAGAAGGTCCACCTTGAGGGAGATACCTCCAGCATCTTCACCTCCAGGAGGTCCACCTTGAGGGAGATACCTCCAGCATCTTCACCTCCACGAGGTCCACCTTGAGGGAGATACATCTAGCATCTTCACCTCCAGGAGGTTCACATTGAGAGAGATATATCCAGCATCTTCACCTCCAGGAGGTCCACCTTGAGGGAGATACCTCCAGCATCTTCACCTCCAGGAAGTCCACCATGAGGGAGATACCTCTAGCATCTTCACCTCCAGGAGGTCCACCTTGAGGGAGATACCTCCAGCATCTTCATCTCCACGAGGTCCGCCTTGAGGGAGATACATCTAGCATCTTCACCTCCAGGAGGTTCACATTGAGAGAGATATATCCAGCATCTTCACCTCCAGGAGGTCCACCTTGAGAGAGATATATCCAGCATCTTCACCTCCAGGAGGTCCACCTTGAGGAAGGATACTTCTGGCATCCTCAACTCCAGGTGGTCCACCTTGAGAGAGATACCTCCAGCATCTTCACCTTCAGGAGGTCCACCTTGAGGGAGGATACATCTGGCATATTCACCTCCAGGAGGTCCACCTTGAG
>NC_069437.1:26340820-26390820 GCF_026875155.1 Cherax quadricarinatus
CCATGCTATAACTTCATTACTAGTGTGTTGTTGAAACTGGCGAGCCTGTTGCTCTAGTTCCTGGTTGTTTTCAGTTGCTTTTATTTTGTGGTCTTAATTTAGGAGAACCTACTTTTTAATTTCAGGTTGATTTCCAGCTCAGTCTCTTGTAGGTATAACTGTCAGTGCTGGCGGGGAAACCCTTACAGAAAGTATTGCGCTGTAGCGCAATGGATTGTGGACAAAGTTGCTCTTGTGAACATGTGTTGAGGAATTCCCGTTGACTTTTGTTATCCTGACGCCCGGAAAGAGAATATTTCCACATTTCCTGAGGTAGTTTTGAAGGTAGGTTATGGAGGGAAGCAAGGCATCATGGGTATCCATGACTGGTCACTTTGAACCGTCATCCCATAACAAGCGTAATATAGATTATAAAACGCAAAAGGTCCAAAGCTGATTCTTTTGGAACGCCACGTTTGACTGGTTCTATTTATGTGAATATTTCTGAACCTGTATCTGAACAATACAACGGAACATATGTTTCTATACTGATGAATATAGTAAGTTAGTAAGCGATGTGCTTACTAACTTACTAAGTTGTGGAGATGCTCAGATACTGGACAAGAACCCGAGATACAGCAGGCGTTCCCTCTCTGGATCGCCAAACTGAGGTGCTGGAAGAGAAAGGTTTTTGTAATGCCCTGCGAATACGATAAATGTTGCATGGAGAGAGAAGGGGGAAAAACAAATGATTTTAAGCATCTATTTCACGAGCACAGATGTTGAGTACATGTGCCGCTCGGTGTCATAACAATATATAAGTATATAGAATGATGGAATTAACTCCATCGATGCGTCGCAACAATACACAGTAGAGGAAGATGAGGTATCAGTCACCATTACCATTGTTTCCAATTTCAAAGGAATGCGAATATCTGGTACGAAATACTGACAAGGTGGACATAGAGACCAATGTAGTAGTATAACGTGACTTTTTAACGTTGTCAGTAAAGAATGACGTTAGCCTGTGTTGCTCTGGTTTTTTTTTTTTTTTTTTTTTTTTTTTTTTACACAGGGTTTGATATGGTCAGGTTAAGGATTCCTAACTTTACTGACGAGCTATTTACAAGTTAAGGATCCCTAGCTTTATTGACAAGCTCATTTGAAAGCATTTTTATTGTTATGAAGCATACAAGTAGGGAACAGGATGAAGTTGGAGCCATCTGTGGGCCAGCATTTTCATTTGATCAACTGACTTTATCTCGTTGACATCATTATGCTGTACGAATGTGTTCCATACTCGAGTCATCCTGGGTATGTATGATCTCAGATGAAGTGATGTTCTGGAGAAGGGTACAGTTGCTGCTTTCTGCCCGTCTTGTGGTATACAAGCTTGTTTCACGCTGTCCTCGAAGTGGATCCAAGTGTGGTACTTTGACAATATTGGCCTTGTACATAACAGTAAGGCCACCCACATCCCTCCTATGTTGAAGGCTCTGCTGAAATGACAGATCTATCCAGGATGGGTCCAGGCGAGAGATGAGACGTCTTGCTCTGTTCTCTACTCTGTCAAGCAGTAGCAGATAAGGGGAGGGAGGCGAACCATCTCTCTCTCTCTCTTCCACTAAACTGGGATGTTGAGTCGTTGATGAATATCTTTCTCTTCACACAGTCACCACCACCATCTCTTCCACAGCTGCCCTCCTTCCCCTCCCTACCTCCCGCTTCCCTCAATTCCCCCTTCTACCTCCCGCCTCCCTCAATTCCCCCTTCTACCTCCCGCCTCCCTCAATTTCCCCTCCCTACCTTGCGCCTCCCTCAATTCCCCCTCCCTCCCTCCCAGGTATCATCCCAACACCCTCACCACCACAGCTGTCTAACACCCCTTAACTCTCACCCCCTTACCTCACCCCCTTATTTCTCACCCCTTATCTGTCACCCTCTAAACTCTCCCCCTCCCTTTTGGCCCCCTCCTGCCTCTTCCCCTCTTTTCTCCCATTCCAACTCATTCCTCTCTTCTCCCCTTCTCTCCTCTTCTCCCCTTTCGCCTCAACGAACAGGTATTAAAGATAAGAGTTAGAGATAAGGCACACCTCTCTCTCCCGTCTACCACAGAGACACTGATAACAACACCAAGGTGTGGGAGAGTGTGGGAGAGTGAGTGAGAGGCTAGGCTGGTGTGGGAGAGGCTAGGTTGGCGTGGGAGAGGCCAGACTGGCGTGGGAGAGGCTAGGTTGGCGTGGGAGAGGCCAGACTGGCGTGGGAGAGGCCAGGCTGGCGTATATCTCGTTAATAATCTCCATTATTGGATGTGATAAAACGATCATTGAGTTTTTCTCATTATTATACAGCCCAAAATACCTAAGTGCAGTACTCAGGTACCTGAGTACCTGTGTGCATTACGCAGGCACCCTGGGTGCCTAAGTGCAGTACTCAGGTTCCTTGGGTACGTTTGTACATTACTCAGGTACCCTGGATACCTAAGTACAGTACTTAGGTACCCTGGGTACCTGAGCACTGTGCTAATGTACCCTGGTTCATGAACACATTGCACAGGTATCCAAGGTACCTAAGTACAGTAATTAGGTACCCAAAGTACCTGAACACAGTACTCAGGTACGCGGGTACCAGAGCACTGTGCTCATGTATCCTATTTTGCATAATAACCCTAAAAACCAACTAATCCCTGTTATTGGCGCTGACTTCTGGTCATAATTATCAAGATAACTGGCTTCATAAGCCTATCACACACGCCTGATAACGTGACGGAGAGGGGAAGGGGTGTTAGGGGTGTGGAGGAGGGGGTTGGTGTTGAGGGGGAGGGGGAAGATGATGTCGATGGTTTAATACTTGCAGACAGACATCAAACAGACGCACGCACGAACACACACTCTCTCTCTCACACACACACTCACACACACACACACACACACACATATAGGGAGAGAGTGGACCTAGTAATGATCAGTGAAGAGGCGGGGCCAGGAGCTATGAATCGACCCCTGCAACCATAAATAGTTGCGTACAAACAGGCGAGTACACACAAGGTGGACCGTAAGCATGAATGGCTAAGTTAATGGAGTTAGGGACAATCTTTGTGTCAGTATATTAAGTATGATAAGAGAGAAAGAGAGAAAGATGAACCAGCAAGACTGGACCTTGTATTTAACACAAGTACACTTGACATACGTGAAACAGACCGTCAGAGCTCTGTGGCCGCTAGTGATCACATAGTTCTGAGCCCCGAGTAACTTGTGAAGCTAAGTGTAGAGTGAAGAACGTTTGGTGGAAGACACAAGACTGACTTTATTACAGGGAACACTGAAGGGATGAGGAAATTCCTGAATGCAGTGCAGTGGGAGGGAAACTGGAAGGAAAATCAGTGGATGAGACGATGTTCCAAGATGGAGAGTGTCGGGAGGCACAGGAGAACTTCATAACCACAAGTGGAAACAGCGGACACAAATTCACAGGGTCAAAAAAAAAAAAATAGGAGCATGGAAAACTACAGAAAGCGAAGGATAGACAAGTACAGAGCTGTAAACACATTGACCAGAGACAAATATGCATGGGTGAAGAGGGAGGCTCAGCAGCAATTTGAGAATGACATAACAGCAAAGGCCAAGTCTGACCAAAAACTGCTTGACAGCCACATCAGACGAAACACGACAGAAAAGATCAGGTAATTCGACTGAAGAAGGTAGGAGGAGAGCACATGAAAAAATGACAAGGAAATGTGCAAAGTGTTGAACAAACAATTTAAAGAGGTCTGTTGGGTGTAAACGAAGACAATACCTTAGGTAAGAGGACACATGTGCAACTAATGCGACATTTTACTGTGGCAACGTTTCGCTCTCCAGGAGTATAGACTCGGAGAACAGAGGCTGCGGACCTCACTCAACAAGAGAGACCTAGGGGTGAACATGGTGCCTAGCATATCGCTAGAGACTCCACCAGAGCCTTCAGGAATCTCAATATTGAGCCATTCTAGGCCCTTTGCACAATTTATGTCAGGATCATTCTGGAGTACGCAGCACCAGTGTGGAACCAATACTAAAAAGCCTGCTAAAAATGGAGAAAGTTGAGAGGTGTGAAATGAGGCTTGATAGGGTAGACGGGGATAGTTTCTTTGGGAGGCGGAAATCAGGTACTCAGGGACACAGCTGGAAATTAGAAACACCCATGAGCCACAGGAATGTCAGGAAGTATTTCTTCAGTATCATGGTGTTAGGGAAATGGAGTGACTTACATGAACAAGTGGTGGAGACAGACTCCATTACATAGTTTTAAGAGCAGGTACGCTAGGATCCACTATCTAGAAGGGAGTGAGTGTAGCAAGAGGTAAGTTGAAACGTAGGGTCAGGAGCTACGATTCAACCTATGGAACCACATGCAGGTGGTTTCAACCACATATAGTTGATCCATACATAGCTTTAAGAGAAGAGATATGATAACGCTCTTGGAGCAGGAAGAGTGTATCTAGTACTGACCAGTGAAGAAGCGGGGCCAGGAGCTGTGTTTCGACCCCTGCAACCACAAATAGGTGAGTACACACACACACACACAGGAGCGTGCGTGTGTGTACTCACCTGTATGTGCTTGCAGGGGTCAATTCACAGCTCTCGTGTGAGTGTGTGGGATGGGGAATCATTGACCTACAGCTTCTCCCACCAGGTGTGAAGGACGCCCACCATCCACCTACCAGGTGTGAAGGACGCCCACCATCCACCCACCAGGTGTGAAGGACGCCCACCATCCACCCACCAGGTGTGAAGGACGCCCACCATCCACCCACCAGGTGTGAAGGACGCCCACCATCCACCCACCAGGTGTGAAGGACGACCACCATCCACCCACCAGGTGTGAAGGACGCCCACATCCACCTACCAGGTGTGAAGGACGCCCCATCCACCTACCAGGTGTGAGGACGACCCCCATCCACCTACCAGGTGTGAAGGATCCCACCATCCACCACCAGGTGTGAAGGACGACCCCATCCACCACCAGGTTGTGAGGGACGACCACCATCCACCACCAGGTGTGAAGGAGACCACCATCCACCACCAGGTGTAAAGGACGCCCACCACCACCACCAGGTGTGAAGGACGCCCAGCATCCACCCACCAGGTGTGAAGGACGCCCGCCATCCACCCACCAGGTGTGAAGGACGCCCACCATCCACCCACCAGGTGTGAAGGACGCCCACCATCCACCCACCAGGTGTGAAGGACGCCCGCCATCCACCTACCAGGTGTGAAGGACGCCCACCATCCACCCACCATGTAACAACAAAAAAAGCAAGAGGCAAGCGGAAAAAGTTTTATACCCAAGGGCAACAGTAACAACGGGAAGACCAGAACGAGCCCACTGGTTTTACCCACGGTGTAAGGTGAGGCAAAAAAACAAAGTGCAATAGAGAATGGGAAAAAGTACAGAAGGCAGAGAACACACGAAAATAGGGAGATTGATTCCGCAAGAGCCAGGACGAAGACGCACAGGTAAGAGGGAGCCCAGCGATAGATGAAAATGACATAGCATATAGAATCAGACTGACCCGAAACTGATGTATAGCCACATCAGGATGTAAACCAAACAGTCAAAGACCAGGTGACAAATTAGGACAGAAGGTTGAGAACTCACAAGAAATGACAGGAGGTATTGAGGAGCTGAACAGGAATTTAAGGAAGTTTTTTACAGTAAGAGACAGGAAGGGTCTGTGGGAAGATAGCTCAAAGGGAACATCAAGAGGGAATATACCAACAAGTGTTAGGATGACATACTAACAACTGAGGAGGAGGTTGAAGAAGCGCTTAAGTGACCTTGACAACCTCAAAGGCTGTGGACCGGACATCTCCCCATGGGTCCTTAGAGAAGGAGCAGAGATGCTGTGCGTGCCTCTACCCACAGATCTTCAACAATCCCTTGAAACTGGGCAACTCCCTGAGAAGTGGAATGACAGCTAATTTAGTCCCCATATTTAAGAAAGGAAACAGAAAACGAGGCACTAAACTACAGACCTGTGTCTCTGACATGTATTGTGCGCCAAAAGTTCATGGAGAGATTATCAGAGTAGAGTGGTCGAACACCTGGAAAGAACAAGATAATAAATGAAAACCAGCAATGGGTTCAATGGAGGCAAATCTTTGTATCACAACCTCCTGGAGTTTTATGACAAGGGAACAGAAGTAAGACACGAGAGAGAGGGGTGGGTAGATTGGTGTTTTTCCTAAGACATGCTGGAAGGCCTTTAACACAGTTTCCCCAACAAGAGATTAAGTGCAGAAGCTGGAGGATCGGCGCATGTAAAATGGAGGCACCTGCAATGGATAAGGAATACCTGACAGGGAGGCAGCAACGAGTCATGTACGTGAAGAGGTATCACAGTGGGCGCTCTGTTTACGAAGCGGGGTCCCACAGGTCGTTTTGACCATGCTATTTTTGATATATAGTGAAACGACCATGAATGGAAGGAAAGACTCTGAAGTGTCCCTGTTCGCAGATGACGTGAAGTAGATGAGAATAATTAAATCGGACAGGATGAGGCAGGACTGCAAGAGACCTGGACAGCTGGACATGTGGTCCAGTAACTGGCTTCTCTGAATTCAATCCAGCCAAATGCAAATTCATGAGTTTTGGGAGGGGCAAAGAGACCGCAGACAGAGTATAGGCATAGGGTGGACAAAGACTACAGACCTCACTCAGGGAGAAAGACCTGGGGTGACCAAACACCGAGCACACACCGGAGGGCACCCATCAACACAAATAACTGCTGCAGCATACGGGCGTCATGGCGACCTGAGAAATAGCGTTCCGATACCTTATAAGGAATCGTTTCAAGACACTGTACCCTGTGGTATGTTAGGCCATACTGGGATTTGCAGCACAGTCCTGGAACCACACTTCGGTCAAGCACGCCAAGCAGATAGAGAAAGTAACAAAGTTTGCAACAAGGCTAGTCCACAGAGCTCAAGGGAATGTCGTACGAGGAAAGGTTAAAGGGAAATCGGACTGACGACAAACTTGAGGACAGAAGGTTTCAGGGGAGACATGATAACGACCATACAAGATTAAACCCTGGGCGGGGAATAGACCAAGGTGGACAGAGATAGGAATGTTCCAGAGAGGTGACACAGGGACCAAGGGGTCACAACTGGAAGCTGAAGACTCAGACGAGTCACAGGACGTTAGGAAGTATTTCTCCAGTCATAGAGTTGTCAGCAAGTGGAATAGCCTGCAAGTGAAGTAGTGGAGGCAGGAACCATACAAAGTTTTTAAGAAAGGTATGACAAGCACAGGAAGCAGAGAGAGAGAGGAACCTAGTAGCGATCAGTGAAGAGGCGGGGCCGAGGAGCTGAGTCCCGACACCCTGCAAACCACAATTAGGGAGTACACACACACACACAGCAACACACACACTACCACACACACACACACACCAACAAACACACACACACAACACACCAAACACACACACACAAACACACACACACACACACACCCACACACACACACACACACACACAAACACACACACACACACACACACACACACACCAAACACAAACACAACACAAACACACACAGCACCCCCCACCCACAAACACACACACACACACACATCACACACACACACAACACACAAACACACCCACACACACACTCACACACACCCATCACACTACACACACACACACACACACACACACACACACACACACACACAATGCTTATTGAAGTACCAATTACATGACGAATAAGCTTTCCTGAGTCGACGTTTTCCGCTCATAAACCGATTAAAGATCAATCACTGACGAAACGTTGACAAAATAAAAGCGTATTCTGTTCCTGTTCGTTACTATTACAGAAATATCCTGACCTTTTCTTTTTTTCATTTTATTTACAAAAACCAAAAACATCTACCGTAACTACCATAGGCCCTATGAGAACCAGTTAGTAAAAAAGTTCTTAAATTTAAAAATCTTGCGAGAACAGCAATTATAAGCCTATAAGAACACCAGTTCGAAAATCGTCAAAATTACGGCGTCTTCCAAGAAAGCTGATCCATAGGCCTAAGGAATTACATTGAAATGTGGTGTGTGTGTGTGTGCGTGTGTGGTGTGTGTGTGTTGTGTGTGTGTGTGGTGTGTGTTTTGTGTGTGTTGGTGTGTGTGTGTGTGTGTGGTGGTGTGTGTCCAAGGGGCTTAATGCAGCAGCAGATTCTATGATGACGATGTTTTCGATCAATGTTGAGCGAAACGTGCCGTATGTCCCATTCATTGCTTTATACAGAACAAGTTTTGAAAAATAATCAGATACTGGCAAAGGAAGAACCTGGCCGACCTGTGTCTGTATGAGCCACTGCCAAATGTCTGTAGAACACCCTAAAACCCTTGGTGGGACCTGCTCGTGAGAACCACTGACCATGTGTCTGTGGGAACCACTGACCTGCGTCAGTGTGAACCAATAGACCTGCGTCTGTGTGAACCACTTACCTGGTGTCTGTGTGAACCACAGACCTGCGTCTGTGTGAACCATGACCCCCTGTGTCTGTATGAGCCACTGATCTGTAGTCTGTGTGGAACCACTGACCTGCGTCTGTGTGAACCACTGACCTGCGTCTGTGTGAACCACTGACCTGCGTCTGTGTGAACCACTGACCTGCGTCTGTGTGAACCACTGATCTGTGTCTGTGTGAACCACTGACCTGCGTCTGTGTGAACCACTGACCTGCGTCTGTGTGAACCACTGACCTGTGTCCCATTCTGAGCCACTTGATCTGTGGTTTGGTGAAACCTATTGACCTGCGTCTGTGTGAACCACTGACCGCGTCTGTGTTACCACTGCCCAGCGTCTGTGTGAACCACTGACCTGCGTCTGTGTGAACCACTGACCTGTGTCTGTGTGAACCACTGACCTGCGTCTGTGTGAACCACTGACCTGCGTCTGTGTGAACCACTGACCTGCGTCTGTGACCCACTGACCTGTGTCTGTGTGAACCACTGACCTGCGTCTGTTGAACCCACTGACACTGCGACTGTGTAGAACCACGACCTGTCGGTGTGAAACCACTGACCTGCGTCTGTGTGAACCACTGACCTGCGTCTGTGTGAACCACTGACGCTGTGCACTGTGGGAGAGACACCTATCTGAGTCGTGGGAACCACTGACCTGTGTCTGTGTGAACCACTGACCTGTGTCTGTGTGAACCACTGACCTGCGTCTGTGTGAACCACTGACCTGTGTCTGTGTGAACCACTGACCTGTGTCTGTGTGAACCTACTGACCTGTGTTCTGTGTGAACCACTTACCCAACGCCTGTGTAACCACTGACCTGCGTCCCGTGTGAACCACTGACACTGCGTCTTGCGTGAACCACGACCTGCGCTGTTTGAAACCACTGACCCTCGACTGTGTGAACCACTGACCTGCGCCTGTGTGAACCACTGACCTGCGCCTGGGTGAAGAGGAATCCGTCGCTTTTCTGCGCTGTGAGAGTGGAACTGCATTCCCTTGTTGTCACACCAACTGCAGGTGGAGAGAACGTCACTTAGCCCATTGTTCATGATCTGTTTGTAGCCCTCCAATAACCGTGAGAACTGGTGAGAAACAAGAACAAGAAGAACATTTAGTTAGGTAATAACAACACACGCATTATCGGTGAGTTGCGGTAACAGGGAGGAATTAAAAAAGGGACACAAGCAGTCAAGACAAATACATTGGTAGCAGGAGATCGTGAGCTGGCATCGTACCGCGACGACCAACCACACATTGGATGGTAGGGGAAGGGAAGGACATACCGTTAACAGACAGCCGTGGCAGCAAAAACTACGTAGACGCGTGTTGCTGAGGGACAAATACAGTTCTGGAAGACTCGCAGCTGCGAGACAGAAGCTGCCCAAGCAACACACACAATGTTAGCTGCCTCAAGCAACACACAAATGTGGTATGCTGCTCAAGCAACACATACAATGTGTAGCTATCCATGCAACACAAAATGTGTAGCCATCCATGCAACACGCACATGATATCTGTCCATGACAACACATACAATGTGTAGCGCCCGGTGAAACAATCTCCAAGCTGTCCGCGTCAACCCACACAACACACAATGCACAGCTGTCCACGCAATACACACACACAATGTGCAACTGCCCACGCAACACACGGGATAGGAAATAAAGGCAAATGGAGCATCACTTGTTGATATCAACAAACACTCTAGTCAGCAAGAGCACCTCGCTGCAGTTTTCATCGTTCGTTAACGAAGGAGACTGAACACACAGAGTAAAAAAATCCTCCGAAATACGAAGCTTTTAAGTTAGTTGAATACACCAAGCATAGTCAGACTCCAGCAAAGTCACACACATGCGCGCATTTTGACCGAACATTCACCTAAAATACTTAACTTTAATATCAACGCGTACAGGATAACGCAGGGGTAAAAAAAGCCAGACTCCATTAGCGAGGGAAAAAAATTCTCTCTCATCACACACCTGTAAAAAAATTTCTGGTAGTGGGGTGAGAAACAACTTGTGATGTGATGTTGAACTTCCGCTGGCTTACTTTGGCTTACTTGACCAGTAAGCCAGTGGAAGGTCTCGGTCAAGTTATTTAAAGCTTATGTAGATAAATGGTTCAGAGAACCGACAATTTGACAAATTAGACACTGTGTAAACACGTTGGTATCTCTACTGAGGCAGACGTATTCGCCACACAGTTGGCTTCATCAGTCCAGTACAAAGAAGAACGGTGAAGATCAGAAAGAGTTTGAGGTAATCAGTCCCTCAGCCTGGAGTCCACGTAGTCAGTCCATCAATCTTGAAAGAATAACCACACAGGGTGTAGAAGACGACCTACAGGAGAGGTCAGGTGGACCACTACAGGAGAAGCTCTCGCATGTCAACATACTGATATACCTGGGTGCCCTTGCTAACTTGGAGTATACTCCATGTACTCCATGTACTCCATTACTACATGTACTATGTTCTCCATGTACTACATGTCCTTCCATGTACTCCTATGTACTCCATGTACTACATTAACTCCCAATGTACCCATGTCACTCCATGTACTCCATGTACTCGTAACAAGTAGAGACTAACAAAATGCCTGTTTACTATTTTTACATCCTGCTTAATAACCACTCTGCAGAAATGAAGGAGGAATGTGTGTAAGGAATTATGTATGTATAGTAATATATATATATAATAAAATATATATATATATATATATATATATATATATATATATATATAATATATATATATATAATAATTAATTATTTTGTATCAAAAGAACCTTAGAAAGCTTACCTCACCTTATCACAACAAGCGTAAATAATTTAGCCTAATCCAATTAAATATATTTTAGATAAGTTTAGCAATAATTTAATAATTGAAATATATTTGTGCGTTAGGTTCAAAATGAATTTTGCGAAATTAATTGCAACATAAATTTTGAGCTTGCCTTATGTTGGCAAGAAGATTGTTGCTAATAAAGCCAAAATAGCAACATTATATATTGCGGCACATATATATATGTAATGATACCACGACGTATACTTAATATATAAATAGAGTGATGTCAGTGGTCAATGTGCGGTCACACCTGCCAAGCTCTTGGAGTTTAGCGTGGCTGTTTACCAAGCACCATGGCTTGTTGTAGTGCTTTAGAATCCCATGGTTTCACGTGTTTTGAAGAAGAGATTCTACTTCTTCAGGATGAAAATAGGAAGCAGAAGCTTCGCATAGGATTGAGTTTTGGGAGCGAGTGTGAGAAGGATTTAGCTGGAAAGGAAGGAATGGTCACCAGCATTGACGTGGCAGCCGCTTTAAATGGCAAGTGTTCACAGTTCAAGAAAAAGGAATATGGGAGAAGTTAATAGAGAAGAAAAATGGGGGTTTATTTGTGAAAAATTGCAGAAATCGATTCTCTGTTCTCCATGACGAGTACTTCATTGGTTAGTGAGGTTTGAAGGTAACACTGAACCCGCCAGCTAATCAAAGTAAAGAATATATTAATAGGAGATTCTCAGTAAATATATGGACCGTGCATTTTGTAACAGAGACAAAAGATCATACAGAGATTGTGTCATCCTGGACTGGTGTTGGCGACATAAGTCAGCAGGTTGGATTAATATTATGGCAGGTAATGGAACAAGCCCATTTATCAGACTTAGTGCTGGGGGTATGACATTGGAAATGACAGGAGAGATGAGCTGCTTGGAAAAGTTCAGGTCACAAAGAAGTAGTTCAGGTCTAAGGGAGGAATCCCAGTCAATGTAGCATCTTGCCTAGAAAGGGAGTGGGCTATGAAGGATGTCAAGGGCAATATGGTAATATAAATCGCCTGGCTAGACAGTACTGCGAGGAACTTGCAATCCTTGTTCAATGATAACAGGACTTTTTCTTTGGCAAATGTGATAAGTTATGCAATGGATGGGGTTCATCTCGCTGGGATGGGTGGTATGCATTAGCCAAATTCAATTGAGGAGGGTAATTGATGACTTGTCTTGGAATTTAAACTGATATAGAATATAGAAGTATGGGTCGTATAGTGGTAAAACAATCATGCTGCAGCATTAGTGATTAAAAACAGCAGTTTATACCGGGATACTCAGAGATATGTTTTAAAAGATCAATATTCAAAAATAAAGTTGCTAGTAAGGGCAAATCAATGTATCAACAAACAAAGAGAGATAGTAAAGGGCAACGAAGTGACCAGCTCCCTAAGGTTACTATACAAATAGAAGGAGTCTAAGAAATAAGATAGATGAGGCTAAAATTACTTTGCAAGTGTAAGATAATCTAGATATAAATGTGTAACAGAGACCTGTACAACCTGAAAAGATAGAGAAATAGCCTATCTGAATGCCGCAATTTTAACATGGTTAGAAACTAATCCACACCGATAGGATCAACAGAAGGGTGGTGGTGTGGTGAGGGATGTGTTCCAGAGAAATTTTAAATTGTTGTCTTAGACATGATATATTAAGATTAGAAAACATCGGAACACAGAATCGGTTTTGGCTACAGTTTCTCGAGGGACGTTGACAAAATATATTTTGTGTGATTAGAGTGGCCCCCAAACCTTGATATGGAGTGCAGTAAGCTGTTATGGGATCGAAATTCATAAGGCATCTTGGATATAAAATGTTGTGTATAATTGGGAGATTTTAACATAGACAAATTGAATTGAACAATATGACAGGAAATCTTGATTCTAGTTGGACTTTCTTGATAACGGTTCAGGATTGGCTTTTTAGAACAGGTTGAGACAGAAACCAACTAGAGGAAACAATCTCTTGACTTGGTTCTTTGCCAACAAAGATTCCACTAATTAATAATCTTGAGATTAATGAAGAGGCTTGGGAAAGTGTCACAAAACACTTAGTTTCAATATATTCTCTGGAATTGCAGAATTGAGACCCATATGCAACACATGGGAAATCATTATTGAAAAGAAACTTTTCGCCACAACAGTGGCTTCATCAGTCCCAATACAAAGTAGAAATGGGAAAGGAGAGTAGAAGTAATGAGGAATCCAGTCCCTCAACCTGGAATCGATGTTTTCAGTCCATCACTTCTTGTAGAAGTGCAGCATAAGGCAGAGAGGTGGCATATACTACGGAAGAGATGATTGAAGCAGGAGGAGGCGGGATCACAAGTGGGACCTGCCACTAGTGTAAGTAGGTCTCGTCCAAAGGTTGGGCAAGCGTTGAGTCCTTTGTAACCAGATCCCATGATTTGCAGTGGTCTGACAGATGGTGATAATTGGTTTGACAACCGACAAGTAGAAGAATAGAGACACATATGCAACACATGGGAATCTTATGAAGAAACCGTGGTTGCATCAGAGACTCAATTCTTTCAACTTGTCGTTTTCAAACCATTGGATCACATAACATGGAATAACCCAGATAACTGCAATCAAATCTCTAGTCCCAGATTTCGCCATGGCGACTTCATGGACCTGAAACAACCCACCAGGTGTGAAGACGACCATCCATCCACCCACAAGGTGAGAAAAGATCTCCCACCACCATGGCACCCACCAGATGTGAAGGACGCCCACCATCCACCCACCAGATGTGAAGGACGCCCACCATCCACCCACCAGATGTGAAGGACGCCCAACATCCACCCTCAGGTGTGAAGGACGCCCACCATCCACCCACAAGGTGTGAAGGACGCCCACCATCCACCCACCAGGTGTGAAGGACGCCCACCATCCACCCACCAGATGTGAAGGACGACCACCCAATCCACCCACAAGGTGTGAAGGACGCCCACCATCAACCCACAAGGTGGTGAAGGACGCCCACCATCTCACCCGACCAGATGTGAAAGGACGCCCAACCATCCACCGCCCGCAATGTAAGGACGCCCAACATCCCACCCTCAGGTGGAAGGACGCCCACCATCCACCCACAAGGTGTGAAGGACGCCCACCATCCACCCACCAGGTGTGAAGGACGCCCACCATCCACCCACCAGATGTGAAGGACGCCCACCATCCACCCACCAGGTGTGAAGGACGCCCACCATCCACCCACCAGATGTGAAGGACGCCCACCATCCACCCACCAGGTGTGAAGGACGCCCACCATCCACCCACCAGATGTGAAGGACGCCCAGAAATGTAACTCACTTAGTCTCTATATAAAGAGATTGCCTCCTCTGCTCTCTCTCCTGCTACTACTCTCTCCTCTTCCTCTCTCACAACCCCCCCCTCTCTCTCAGCCCCCTCATCCACCTCCTCACACTCCCTCACCCCTCCTCCCTCACCTCCCCTCCACTCACGTAGATCAGATAAGGGGGTTTAATACGTGTAGCAATCAGACACTTTAAACAATGCTGAATGTTTCTTATCTGCTTTCCCTAACTGGTGAGGGAAAGGCACGGGAGGTAAGAGAGGAGAGGAGAGATAGAAGAAGAAGAGAGGAAAGGAGAGGGAGAGGTATATGCGAAGGGAGGAAGGAAGACGAGGGGAATGAGGAGATAAGGCTGAAGAGGAAGGATAGAAGGTGAGGAGAGGTGAGAAGGAACAACGAGTGGAAAGGAACGGGAAAAGGGGGGGAGAAGGATTTAAACGATGAGGAGAGGAGAGAGAAGGTAGGGGAGAAAAGAAGGAAGGATTTAAGGGGTGAAGAGGGAAGTGATGAATCATTGGCAGGAGATGGGAGGAATGGAAGTTGAGGAAGATGCGAAGAAATAGAAAGGAAATGGATGAAAAAAGAATAGGAGAAGAAAAACAGATTGGAAAACGAGAGGCTGTAAAACATAATGAGGAGGAGAAGGATGTGGAAGGAGAAGGATGTGGAAGGATGAGAAGGATGTGGAGAGGAAGAGAAGGACGTGGAGGGAGAGAGAGGATGTAGGAGTAGGAGAAGGAATGTGGAGGAAAAATGAGTTGGATGAGAAGGATGTGGAAGAGAAGGATGTGGAGGAGGAGAAGGATGTGGAGTAGGAGAAGGATGTGGAGAAAAAGGTGTGGATGAAAGGAAGTGGAAGAGAAGGATTGTGGAGGAAGAGAAGATTGGAGGAGGAAGAAAGAGTGTGGATGAAAGGATGTTGGGAAGACAGGAAGTGGAGAAGGATGTGGAGTAGGAGAAAGATGTGGAGAGAAGGGAGTAGAGAAGATGTGGGAAAAGGGTGTTGGAGAGAAGGATGTGGGGAGGGAGAAGAGATGTGGAGGAGAAGAAAATTTTTGGGGGGTGGAGGAGAGAAGGATGTGAGGAGAAGGATGTGGAGGAGGAGGAATGTGGAGAAGGATGTGGAGAAGGATGTGGAGGAGAAGATGTGGAGGAGAAGGATGTGGAAGGAGAAGGATGTGGAGGAGAAGATGTGGAGAAGGATGTGGAGGAAGAGAAGGACGTGAGAGGAGAAGGAGGTGGAGGAGAAGGGATGTGGAGGAAGAGAAGATGGTTGAAGAGAAGGAGTGGAGTAGTATAGGAATGTTGGAGGAAAAGGTTGTGGAGGAGAAGGATGGTGGAGGAGAAGGATGTGGAGAAGCAGATGTGGAGGAGAAGGATGTGGAAGGAGAATGTGGAGGAAGAGAAGGATGTGAAGAAGAGAAAGGATGTGGAGAGAAGGATGTTGGAGGAGGAGGATGGGGAGAATGATGTGGAGAAGGATGTGAGAAGGATGTGGGAGAAGATGTGGGGAGAAGGATGTGGAAGGAAAGGAGGTGGAGGAGCAAGGATGTGGAGAAGGATTGTGAAGAAGAGAGATGTGAAGGAGAAGGATGGTGGAGTAGAAGGATGTGTGTAAAGGGTGTGGAGGAGAAGGAAAGTGGAGGAGAAGGATGTGGAGGAGAAGGATGTGGAGGAGAAGGATGTGGAGGAGAAGGATGTGGAGAAGGATGTTAGGAAGAGAAGGTGTGGAGGAGGAGAAGGATGTGGAGAGAAGGATGTGGAGGAAGAGAAGGATTGTGAAGGGAGAAGGAAGTGGAGTAGAAGATGGGAAGGAAAAGTGTGAGGGAGAAGGATGTGGAGGAGAAGGATGTGGAGAAGAAGGATGTTGGGAGGAGAAGGATGTGGATGAGGATGTGAGAAGAGAAAAAAGGAATGGGGGTGGGAGGAGAAGATGTGGAGGAGAGGATGTGGAGAAGGATGTGGAGAAGGATGTGGAGGAGAAGGATGGTGGAGAGAAGGAAGTGGAGAAAGGATGTGGTAGGAGAAGGATGTGGAAAGGATGTGGAGAAAGAAGGATGTGAAAGGGAGAAGGATTTGGAGTAGAAGGATGTGGAGGGAAAAGAGGTGTGAGGAGAAGGATGTGAGAGAAGATGTGGAGAAGAAAGATGTGAGAGAAAGGATGGGAGGAGGATTGAAGGAAGAGAAGGATGTGAGAGAAGATGTGAGGAGGAGATGTGGGAGAAGGATGTGAGTAGGGATGTTGAGAAGGATGTGGAGGAAAGGATGTGGAGGAGAAGGATTTGGAGGAGAAGGATGTGGAGAAGGATTGGAGGAAGTAGAATGATGTGGAGGGAAGTAGAAGGAGTGGAGGAGAAGGATGATGGATAAGAAGATAGATACGGACAAAGGGAGAGGAAGGCGAAGAATGTGGAGGAGAAGGATGTGGTAGGAGAAGGAAAGTTGGAAGGAGTAGAAGGCCGTGGTAGGCGGAGGATGTGGGAGAAGGAGAAGATGTGGAGGAAACGGGTGTGGATGAGAAGGATGTTGAAGAGAAGGAGTGGAGGACATGAAAAGGAATAGGGAGGATGCGAATGAAGTGTAGGAGAAGGATGTGGGGAAGGTTGTGGGGGATAAGGATTGTTGAGAAGGAAGTAGGAGTAGGAGAAAGATGTGGAGGCGAAGGAATTGAGTAGGAGAAGGATGTGGTAGGAAAAGGTGTGAGGAGAAGTGATGTGGAGGAGAAGGAGTGTGAGGAGAATGATGGATGGATGAGAGGGATGTGGCCTGAGGAATGGAGGAAGAAGAAGGATGTGGAGGGAGAAGGAGAAGCGGAAGTAGGAGGATGTGGAGAAGAGATTTGGATGGAGGAGTAAGGATTTGGAGAAGGAAGTGGAGGAGGAATTGTGGAGTAGGAGAAAGAAGAGGAGGAGAAGGATGAGTATATAGGACCCGGCAGAGGCGGAACAGGGGTTGTGGAGGAGAAGATAGTGAGGAAGAAGATTGTGAGGAGGAGGAGAGTGGAGACAGGCTGTGTAGGACGAAAGTAAGTGGATGAGGCGAAGGAGTGAGGATTGGAATTGCTGTGGAGAAGGATGTGAGGAAGAGAAGGCGTGGAGGAGTGAGAAGTTAATGAGGAGTAGGCGCAGCAGTGTTGAGTGATCAAAGGTGTGGATTAGAGGAAGAGGAAAATAGAAGGAAGTGGATGAGAGAATGATGTGGAGAGAAGGAAGTGTGGAAAAGGATGTGGAGAGGATGGAGCAGTAGTAGAAAAATGTAGGGAGAGAAGTAAGTGCGGAGAATGAGAAGGAGTGGAGTAGGAGAAGGATGAGGAGAAACAAGAGAGTTGAAGAGAAGATGTAGAGGAGACGGTTTGGAGGAGAAGGAAGTGGAGAGGATGTGAGGAAGAGAAGTTTTGGAGGAGCGGCTGTGGAGGAGAAGGTGTGGAGGAGAGGATGTTGAGAGAAGTTGTGGAGAAGGAGAAGAAGTGGAGAATTAAGGATGTGGAGTAGAAGGATTAAGGAGGAGAAGGAAGGGAGGAGAAGGATGTGTAGGAAGATACGGAGATGTGAAGGAGAAAGGAAGTGGATTATGAGAGGAATGTGGAGGAAAAGGGTGTGGGAGGGAGAAGGATGAGTGCGGAGAAGGATGTGGAGGAGTAAGGATGTGGAGGAGAAGATGTTGGAGGAGAAGGATGTGGAGAAGGAATGTGGAGGAAAGGATGTGGAATGTAAGAGAAGGAAGTGGAGGAGAAGGATGTAGAGAAGGATGTGGAGAGAAGAGTGGAGAAGAGAAGGATGTGGAGGTGGAGAAGTACTTGTGGAGGAGAAGGATGTGAGAAGGATGTGGAGGAAGAAAAGGAAGTGGAGAGGAGGAAGGATTGTGGAGGAGAAAGATGTGGAGAAGGAGAAGGATGTTGGAGGAGAAGAGCTGTGGAGGAGAAGGATTGGAGGAGAGGATGTGGAGGAGGCGAAGGAATGGGAGGAGAGGATGTGGAAAAAGGAAGTTGGATGGAGAAGGAATGGAGGAGAAGGATGTGGAGAAGGGTGTGGGAGAGGAGAGGAGGAGATGGGTAAGGAGGCAAATACTGTGAGGAGTAGGACCAACATGTGGAAAGATTCAGATAGAATATGAAGTTAAAGAAGTAAGTTAAAAAGAAGTGGAATAAAAACAAGATGTGTTTCTGTCGCTGTTTGATCCGTGGAAGTTATACCGATATTCCATAACCTCAGCCCCCTCTACCTCAACGTGAAGCGGCAGAGAAGCCACAGCTAAACTCCTTAAGGAGACCCAGGAGCTATAACTCAACCCCCTTCAAGAGGTTCAGGACCTGGCGAGCAGTACCTGTAAGCGGACCAGGAACTAGAACTCATCCCAATCTAAAACTGTGTAGGTACATGGATGTTGCATGCATTAGCAGTGCCTGCGATGCATCACAGATCAAGTAACACTGCGCCTTATAGGTCGTATTTTCCGGCATAAAAGGCGCACAATAAAAGTATAAAAACGGTAAATAGGCAATCATATTCAAGGGCCAATTACCCTCTTTACGCTAAAGCGTAACACAAAGCGTACCCTTGAACCTGAGCTTGAGCATATAAGGCGCAGGCTGATTTTCCAAGACTTTTTCGTTGAGAAAAAAGACGCGCCCTTATATGACGAAAAAAACGGCAGTTTAATAAGGTTTCCTGGTGGGCTGAGCGAGGAGTCACGCCACTTTAATTTTGTAAGTCCCATTCAGAGTCTCCAACACTTTCCCTGTAGACGGTAGGCGCAGGGCCTCATCCACACGTTCACACGGGAGCGTTCACATACTAGGTACGTTCTTCCTCTTCCCGAGAAAGCCAAAAGTTATATTCGGTTAGTAATGAGTCCCACATCTGTGTGGCTTAACGAATCTGCTGGTCAACATCCAAGGATTTGGATTGTGAAAGAGACCAGCTTGGAATGTGATCGTGACACCAGCAGCACTGGTGGGTATGTTCCCCATGCTGGGGATGCAATGAGGTGCATGATTGGTGGACAGCAGTAAGGTTTTCAAACCAGAGCTTAGCGAACCAGAGCTTTAGTGAACCAGAGCTTGTAGTGAACCAGAGTTTTAAGTGAACCAGTAGCTTTATTGAACCAGAAGCTTTATGAACCAGAGCTTTAGTGAACAAGAGCTTTAGTAAACCAAGCTTAAGTGGAACCAGAGCTCACGAACTCAGAGCTTAGTGAACTACGATAAACACGCATAGAGAACAAATTTGAATACATGCTTTCTGTTAATACATAATGCACTTGATAAACGGAAAAAATTGGCCTAAGTTGATGATGAGGGGCAATGTTGCAGATACCTCGCTGTCCTCGACGCTGTCTCGACGCTGGTTGCTCGACGCTGTCACTGCGACGCTGCCGTTCGACGGAAGTACTGGTGAAAATTAACCCCACCGCCAGCACACATTACACGAGGCGACACATGTTCAAGGACCTGACATCACTAAACCTGACCCTACCTAACTCACCTGTTTTCCTCAGCACAAAAATGTAAACATGGAGGCTGAACAGAAGAGGCTTCCTCTAGTTATCACACAGAAACTGATATAGCAATTTGCTTAATAAAATTGGCAAATTGGGACCTACATCGCCTAATATTAATATAAATTTTCTTTTAGACAAAATACACCAGCACTTTACGTTTGAAGCCGATCAGATGAAGTGTTCTCCAGTTACCACGAAAAAATTAATAATCTCAAATTTTGAACTTGATTAGTAATTTGGAAAAATTGTGCCCATGAGGTGTAAATTTTAAGTGAGTCTTCCTTAAAATGAGACGTGACCTGACGTGACCTGACGTGACCTGACGTGACCTGACGTGACCTGACGTGACCTGACGTGACCTGACTGACCTGACTGACCTGACGTGACGTGAAGTGATGCAACCTGTCGTGATGTTACGTGATATGGCAAAACCTGTCTTGACCTTATGTGATATCACAACACATGTCTTGACATGACGTGACTTCACACGATTTGATATGATAGACGACCTGAGGTGACGTGACAACGTGTGACATGACTCGACTCGCTGCAAACCTGACGTAAAAAACAACGCGATGATGCAACCCGACGCGACAAAATGGTAAGAAACGTGACGTGAATCGTGACCAAATACCCCCGTCCCCCTCCCACCCCTTCCCTCCCTATTTCCCCTTTCTCCCCCAGAGATCTTACCTGCTGCGGCGTGAGATTGATGGAGAGGCGAGGTGATTCCCTCCTCAGGCTCAGAGAGGTATTTCCTGCTTGCTTGAATGCGTCGCTTCCAGCTCAACACCTGTGACGGGCAGGAAAAGGAAGGGGGGGATCAGCCGAGTGGGTATGGCCGCACACACGCACGTATACAACACACACACACACACACACATGACACCCACACAATACACCCACACACCCACATACACACACCACACACACACACCACACACAACACACACACACACACACACACACAAACACACACACAACAAACACGCACACACACACACACACACGCAACACACACACCACACACACACACACACACAGAGCAAAGTTGCTGGTTAGTGGGGGATATCAAACCACATGGAGATCGACTGGGAAAAACCGGAGCCACATGGGGGGTCCGAAACAAGGAGAGCCAGGATGTTGGACGTGGTGCTGGAAAACCTCATGCACCAACATTTTAAGGACACTACCAAGTGGAGAGGGGAGGATGACCCAGCAGATTGAACCTTGTGTTCACACCTGGGCAGCTCAGACATTGAGGACATCAAGTATAGAGTCCCCCTAGGAACTAGCGACCAACGTGGTTCATGCTTTGAATACACATAGAGGCTTTAAAATGAGAGAATTAACAGGAGTTGAAATGAGAAAAGCCTGACTATAAAAGAGGGGATACATAGGGTTAGAAGAACATCGCTGCGGTAGGTCCAGTCGGACAGAGAACATGGCAGGAAAGCAGTAATGAAATGATGGAATATGTAACAACAAAAAAAGCAAGAGGCAAGCGGAAAAAGTTTTATACCCAAGGGCAACAGTAACAACGGGAAGACCAGAACGAGCCCACTGGTTTTACCCACGGTGTAAGGTGAGGCAAAAAAACAAAGTGCAATAGAGAATGGGAAAAAGTACAGAAGGCAGAGAACACACGAAAATAGGGAGATTGATTCCGCAAGAGCCAGGACGAAGACGCACAGGTAAGAGGGAGCCCAGCGATAGATGAAAATGACATAGCATATAGAATCAGACTGACCCGAAACTGATGTATAGCCACATCAGGATGTAAACCAAACAGTCAAAGACCAGGTGACAAATTAGGACAGAAGGTTGAGAACTCACAAGAAATGACAGGAGGTATTGAGGAGCTGAACAGGAATTTAAGGAAGTTTTTTACAGTAAGAGACAGGAAGGGTCTGTGGGAAGATAGCTCAAAGGGAACATCAAGAGGGAATATACCAACAAGTGTTAGGATGACATACTAACAACTGAGGAGGAGGTTGAAGAAGCGCTTAAGTGACCTTGACAACCTCAAAGGCTGTGGACCGGACATCTCCCCATGGGTCCTTAGAGAAGGAGCAGAGATGCTGTGCGTGCCTCTACCCACAGATCTTCAACAATCCCTTGAAACTGGGCAACTCCCTGAGAAGTGGAATGACAGCTAATTTAGTCCCCATATTTAAGAAAGGAAACAGAAAACGAGGCACTAAACTACAGACCTGTGTCTCTGACATGTATTGTGCGCCAAAAGTTCATGGAGAGATTATCAGAGTAGAGTGGTCGAACACCTGGAAAGAACAAGATAATAAATGAAAACCAGCAATGGGTTCAATGGAGGCAAATCTTTGTATCACAACCTCCTGGAGTTTTATGACAAGGGAACAGAAGTAAGACACGAGAGAGAGGGGTGGGTAGATTGGTGTTTTTCCTAAGACATGCTGGAAGGCCTTTAACACAGTTTCCCCAACAAGAGATTAAGTGCAGAAGCTGGAGGATCGGCGCATGTAAAATGGAGGCACCTGCAATGGATAAGGAATACCTGACAGGGAGGCAGCAACGAGTCATGTACGTGAAGAGGTATCACAGTGGGCGCTCTGTTTACGAAGCGGGGTCCCACAGGTCGTTTTGACCATGCTATTTTTGATATATAGTGAAACGACCATGAATGGAAGGAAAGACTCTGAAGTGTCCCTGTTCGCAGATGACGTGAAGTAGATGAGAATAATTAAATCGGACAGGATGAGGCAGGACTGCAAGAGACCTGGACAGCTGGACATGTGGTCCAGTAACTGGCTTCTCTGAATTCAATCCAGCCAAATGCAAATTCATGAGTTTTGGGAGGGGCAAAGAGACCGCAGACAGAGTATAGGCATAGGGTGGACAAAGACTACAGACCTCACTCAGGGAGAAAGACCTGGGGTGACCAAACACCGAGCACACACCGGAGGGCACCCATCAACACAAATAACTGCTGCAGCATACGGGCGTCATGGCGACCTGAGAAATAGCGTTCCGATACCTTATAAGGAATCGTTTCAAGACACTGTACCCTGTGGTATGTTAGGCCATACTGGGATTTGCAGCACAGTCCTGGAACCACACTTCGGTCAAGCACGCCAAGCAGATAGAGAAAGTAACAAAGTTTGCAACAAGGCTAGTCCACAGAGCTCAAGGGAATGTCGTACGAGGAAAGGTTAAAGGGAAATCGGACTGACGACAAACTTGAGGACAGAAGGTTTCAGGGGAGACATGATAACGACCATACAAGATTAAACCCTGGGCGGGGAATAGACCAAGGTGGACAGAGATAGGAATGTTCCAGAGAGGTGACACAGGGACCAAGGGGTCACAACTGGAAGCTGAAGACTCAGACGAGTCACAGGACGTTAGGAAGTATTTCTCCAGTCATAGAGTTGTCAGCAAGTGGAATAGCCTGCAAGTGAAGTAGTGGAGGCAGGAACCATACAAAGTTTTTAAGAAAGGTATGACAAGCACAGGAAGCAGAGAGAGAGAGGAACCTAGTAGCGATCAGTGAAGAGGCGGGGCCGAGGAGCTGAGTCCCGACACCCTGCAAACCACAATTAGGGAGTACACACACACACACAGCAACACACACACTACCACACACACACACACACCAACAAACACACACACACAACACACCAAACACACACACACAAACACACACACACACACACACCCACACACACACACACACACACACAAACACACACACACACACACACACACACACACCAAACACAAACACAACACAAACACACACAGCACCCCCCACCCACAAACACACACACACACACACATCACACACACACACAACACACAAACACACCCACACACACACTCACACACACCCATCACACTACACACACACACACACACACACACACACACACACACACACACAATGCTTATTGAAGTACCAATTACATGACGAATAAGCTTTCCTGAGTCGACGTTTTCCGCTCATAAACCGATTAAAGATCAATCACTGACGAAACGTTGACAAAATAAAAGCGTATTCTGTTCCTGTTCGTTACTATTACAGAAATATCCTGACCTTTTCTTTTTTTCATTTTATTTACAAAAACCAAAAACATCTACCGTAACTACCATAGGCCCTATGAGAACCAGTTAGTAAAAAAGTTCTTAAATTTAAAAATCTTGCGAGAACAGCAATTATAAGCCTATAAGAACACCAGTTCGAAAATCGTCAAAATTACGGCGTCTTCCAAGAAAGCTGATCCATAGGCCTAAGGAATTACATTGAAATGTGGTGTGTGTGTGTGTGCGTGTGTGGTGTGTGTGTGTTGTGTGTGTGTGTGGTGTGTGTTTTGTGTGTGTTGGTGTGTGTGTGTGTGTGTGGTGGTGTGTGTCCAAGGGGCTTAATGCAGCAGCAGATTCTATGATGACGATGTTTTCGATCAATGTTGAGCGAAACGTGCCGTATGTCCCATTCATTGCTTTATACAGAACAAGTTTTGAAAAATAATCAGATACTGGCAAAGGAAGAACCTGGCCGACCTGTGTCTGTATGAGCCACTGCCAAATGTCTGTAGAACACCCTAAAACCCTTGGTGGGACCTGCTCGTGAGAACCACTGACCATGTGTCTGTGGGAACCACTGACCTGCGTCAGTGTGAACCAATAGACCTGCGTCTGTGTGAACCACTTACCTGGTGTCTGTGTGAACCACAGACCTGCGTCTGTGTGAACCATGACCCCCTGTGTCTGTATGAGCCACTGATCTGTGTCTGTGTGAACCACTGACCTGCGTCTGTGTGAACCACTGACCTGCGTCTGTGTGAACCACTGACCTGCGTCTGTGTGAACCACTGACCTGCGTCTGTATGAGCCACTGATCTGTGTCTGTGTGAACCACTGACCTGCGTCTGTGTGAACCACTGACCTGCGTCTGTGTGAACCACTGACCTGTGTCCCATTCTGAGCCACTTGATCTGTGGTTTGGTGAAACCTATTGACCTGCGTCTGTGTGAACCACTGACCTGCGTCTGTGTGAACCACTGACCTGCGTCTGTGTGAACCACTGACCTTCGTCTGTGTGACCCACTGACCTGTGTCTGTGTGAACCACTGACCTACGTCTGTGTGAACCACTGACCTGCGTCTGTGTGAACCACTGACCTGCGTCTGTGACCCACTGACCTGTGTCTGTGTGAACCACTGACCTGCGTCTGTTGAACCCACTGACACTGCGACTGTGTAGAACCACGACCTGTCGGTGTGAAACCACTGACCTGCGTCTGTGTGAACCACTGACCTGCGTCTGTGTGAACCACTGACGCTGTGCACTGTGGGAGAGACACCTATCTGAGTCGTGGGAACCACTGACCTGTGTCTGTGTGAACCACTGACCTGTGTCTGTGTGAACCACTGACCTGCGTCTGTGTGAACCACTGACCTGTGTCTGTGTGAACCACTGACCTGCGTCTGTGTGAACCACTGACCTGTGTCTGTGTGAACCACTTACCCAACGCCTGTGTAACCACTGACCTGCGTCCCGTGTGAACCACTGACACTGCGTCTTGCGTGAACCACGACCTGCGCTGTTTGAAACCACTGACCCTCGACTGTGTGAACCACTGACCTGCGCCTGTGTGAACCACTGACCTGCGCCTGTGTGAAGAGGATCCGTCGCTTTCTGCGCTGTGAGAGTGGGAACTGCATTCCCTTGTTGTCACCCATACTGCAGGTGGAGAGAACGTCACTTAGCCCATTGTTCATGATCTGTTTGTAGCCCTCCAATAACCGTGAGAACTGGTGAGAAACAAGAACAAGAAGAACATTTAGTTAGGTAATAACAACACACGCATTATCGGTGAGTTGCGGTAACAGGGAGGAATTAAAAAAGGGACACAAGCAGTCAAGACAAATACATTGGTAGCAGGAGATCGTGAGCTGGCATCGTACCGCGACGACCAACCACACATTGGATGGTAGGGGAAGGGAAGGACATACCGTTAACAGACAGCCGTGGCAGCAAAAACTACGTAGACGCGTGTTGCTGAGGGACAAATACAGTTCTGGAAGACTCGCAGCTGCGAGACAGAAGCTGCCCAAGCAACACACACAATGTTAGCTGCCTCAAGCAACACACAAATGTGGTATGCTGCTCAAGCAACACATACAATGTGTAGCTATCCATGCGACACAAAAAGTGTAGCCAACCATGCAACACGCACATGATATCTGTCCATGACAACACATACAATGTGTAGCGCCCGGTGAAACAATCTCCAAGCTGTCCGCGTCAACCCACACCACACACAAGGCACAGCTGTCCACGCAATACACACACACAATGTGCAACTGCCCACGCAACACACGGGATAGGAAATAAAGGCAAATGGAGCATCACTTGTTGATATCAACAAACACTCTAGTCAGCAAGAGCACCTCGCTGCAGTTTTCATCGTTCGTTAACGAAGGAGACTGAACACACAGAGTAAAAAAATCCTCCGAAATACGAAGCTTTTAAGTTAGTTGAATACACCAAGCATAGTCAGACTCCAGCAAAGTCACACACATGCGCGCATTTTGACCGAACATTCACCTAAAATACGTAACTTTAAATTCAACGGCGTACAGGATAACGCAGGGGGAAAAAAGGCCAGACTCCATTAGCGAGGGAAAAAAATTCTCTCTCATCACACACCTGTAAAAAAATTTCTGGTAGTGGGGTGAGAAACAACTTGTGATGTGATGTTGAACTTCCGCTGGCTTACTTTGGCTTACATGACCAGTAACCATGGAAGGTCTCGGTCAAGTTATTTAAAGCTTATGTAGATAAATGGTTCAGAGAACCGACAATTTGACAAATTAGACACATGTGTAACACTTTGGTATCTCTACTGAGGGCACGTTTCGCCACACAGTGGCTTCATCAGTCCAGTACAAAGAAGAACGGTGAAGATCAGAAAGAGTTTGAGGTAATCAGTCCCTCAGCCTGGAGTCCACGTAGTCAGTCCATCAATCTTGAAAGAATACAACACAGGGTGTAGAAGACGACCTACAGGAGAGGTCAGGTGAGACCCACGACAGGAGAAGCTCTCGCATGTCAACAGTAATGATATACCTTGGGTGCCTTGCTAACTTGGAGTATACTCCATGTACTCCATGTACTCCATGTACTACATGTACTCCATGTTCTCCATGTACTACATGTACTCCATGTACTCCTATGTACTCCATGTACTACATTAACTCCCAATGTACCCATGTCACTCCATGTACTCCATGTACTCGTAACAAGTAGAGACTAACAAAATGCCTGTTTACTATTTTTACATCCTGCTTAATAACCACTCTGCAGAAATGAAGGAGGAATGTGTGTAAGGAATTATGTATGTATAGTAATATATATATATAATAAAATATATATATATATATATATATATATATATATATATATATATAATATATATATATATAATAATTAATTATTTTGTATCAAAAGAACCTTAGAAAGCTTACCTCACCTTATCACAACAAGCGTAAATAATTTAGCCTAATCCAATTAAATATATTTTAGATAAGTTTAGCAATAATTTAATAATTGAAATATATTTGTGCGTTAGGTTCAAAATGAATTTTGCGAAATTAATTGCAACATAAATTTTGAGCTTGCCTTATGTTGGCAAGAAGATTGTTGCTAATAAAGCCAAAATAGCAACATTATATATTGCGGCACATATATATATGTAATGATACCACGACGTATACTTAATATATAAATAGAGTGATGTCAGTGGTCAATGTGCGGTCACACCTGCCAAGCTCTTGGAGTTTAGCGTGGCTGTTTACCAAGCACCATGGCTTGTTGTAGTGCTTTAGAATCCCATGGTTTCACGTGTTTTGAAGAAGAGATTCTACTTCTTCAGGATGAAAATAGGAAGCAGAAGCTTCGCATAGGATTGAGTTTTGGGAGCGAGTGTGAGAAGGATTTAGCTGGAAAGGAAGGAATGGTCACCAGCATTGACGTGGCAGCCGCTTTAAATGGCAAGTGTTCACAGTTCAAGAAAAAGGAATATGGGAGAAGTTAATAGAGAAGAAAAATGGGGGTTTATTTGTGAAAAATTGCAGAAATCGATTCTCTGTTCTCCATGACGAGTACTTCATTGGTTAGTGAGGTTTGAAGGTAACACTGAACCCGCCAGCTAATCAAAGTAAAGAATATATTAATAGGAGATTCTCAGTAAATATATGGACCGTGCATTTTGTAACAGAGACAAAAGATCATACAGAGATTGTGTCATCCTGGACTGGTGTTGGCGACATAAGTCAGCAGGTTGGATTAATATTATGGCAGGTAATGGAACAAGCCCATTTATCAGACTTAGTGCTGGGGGTATGACATTGGAAATGACAGGAGAGATGAGCTGCTTGGAAAAGTTCAGGTCACAAAGAAGTAGTTCAGGTCTAAGGGAGGAATCCCAGTCAATGTAGCATCTTGCCTAGAAAGGGAGTGGGCTATGAAGGATGTCAAGGGCAATATGGTAATATAAATCGCCTGGCTAGACAGTACTGCGAGGAACTTGCAATCCTTGTTCAATGATAACAGGACTTTTTCTTTGGCAAATGTGATAAGTTATGCAATGGATGGGGTTCATCTCGCTGGGATGGGTGGTATGCATTAGCCAAATTCAATTGAGGAGGGTAATTGATGACTTGTCTTGGAATTTAAACTGATATAGAATATAGAAGTATGGGTCGTATAGTGGTAAAACAATCATGCTGCAGCATTAGTGATTAAAAACAGCAGTTTATACCGGGATACTCAGAGATATGTTTTAAAAGATCAATATTCAAAAATAAAGTTGCTAGTAAGGGCAAATCAATGTATCAACAAACAAAGAGAGATAGTAAAGGGCAACGAAGTGACCAGCTCCCTAAGGTTACTATACAAATAGAAGGAGTCTAAGAAATAAGATAGATGAGGCTAAAATTACTTTGCAAGTGTAAGATAATCTAGATATAAATGTGTAACAGAGACCTGTACAACCTGAAAAGATAGAGAAATAGCCTATCTGAATGCCGCAATTTTAACATGGTTAGAAACTAATCCACACCGATAGGATCAACAGAAGGGTGGTGGTGTGGTGAGGGATGTGTTCCAGAGAAATTTTAAATTGTTGTCTTAGACATGATATATTAAGATTAGAAAACATCGGAACACAGAATCGGTTTTGGCTACAGTTTCTCGAGGGACGTTGACAAAATATATTTTGTGTGATTAGAGTGGCCCCCAAACCTTGATATGGAGTGCAGTAAGCTGTTATGGGATCGAAATTCATAAGGCATCTTGGATATAAAATGTTGTGTATAATTGGGAGATTTTAACATAGACAAATTGAATTGAACAATATGACAGGAAATCTTGATTCTAGTTGGACTTTCTTGATAACGGTTCAGGATTGGCTTTTTAGAACAGGTTGAGACAGAAACCAACTAGAGGAAACAATCTCTTGACTTGGTTCTTTGCCAACAAAGATTCCACTAATTAATAATCTTGAGATTAATGAAGAGGCTTGGGAAAGTGTCACAAAACACTTAGTTTCAATATATTCTCTGGAATTGCAGAATTGAGACCCATATGCAACACATGGGAAATCATTATTGAAAAGAAACTTTTCGCCACAACAGTGGCTTCATCAGTCCCAATACAAAGTAGAAATGGGAAAGGAGAGTAGAAGTAATGAGGAATCCAGTCCCTCAACCTGGAATCGATGTTTTCAGTCCATCACTTCTTGTAGAAGTGCAGCATAAGGCAGAGAGGTGGCATATACTACGGAAGAGATGATTGAAGCAGGAGGAGGCGGGATCACAAGTGGGACCTGCCACTAGTGTAAGTAGGTCTCGTCCAAAGGTTGGGCAAGCGTTGAGTCCTTTGTAACCAGATCCCATGATTTGCAGTGGTCTGACAGATGGTGATAATTGGTTTGACAACCGACAAGTAGAAGAATAGAGACACATATGCAACACATGGGAATCTTTTTTTGAAGAAACGTGTTGCATAAGCTCAATTTTTTAAATTGTCGTTTTAAAAACCATTATCACATACAGGGAAATTTACCCGATAACTGCAATCAAATCCTGTCCCAATTTTTCGCGGGGCCGACTTCAGGGGACTAAAAAATTACTTGGGGGGCAAAATTGGGATGTCCTTTTATGGGTCGGGTAGGGATCTTGGTTCCCAATGACGTTTTTCAAGCATAGCACCCCCAGACAACTTTGTTCCGAGTAGGGAAATTTGACTAACAAAAATATCCAAATGGATGAAAAATTAAATTAAAACACCATTGGTAAAAAGAGGGCTATATAGGCGTATCAAAAGAGGGAGGGCAGTTAAGAAATCAATAATTAATTAAGAGGAAAAAAAAAAAGGAATAAGAAAAGAAAAAAAGGGATTATGAGGGTAAGGGGCGCAAGGGGTCAAAGACTAAACCCCAAAAGGTTCTTTTAGGTATTCAGAATAAGATTTGGGACAAAGATTGGCCCACTTAAGAGTAACTCTGGTCAACCGACAGTGAAAGATATGTGTAAATACTAAATACCTACTTCCTCTCAGTTTTCACCAGGGAAATACTGCGATATTCCTAAATAATAGATTACGTAGAAAAGGAATAAAAACTAGACGATAGCGGTAACTATGACATGGCTCAAAAAAATAGAGAAACTAAAAACAACAAATCCCCAGGCCTGATGAAATTTTTGCAAGGGGTTTTAAAGGAATGTAAAGAGGGAAATTAGCATACCCTTGGCAATCTTTTAACATATCACTCAAACTGGCATAGGCCCCGAAATGGAAAATGGGAAATGAATACCATTTTCAAGGCAGGGGACAGGGCCTTGGCTACAACTATAGACCAATAACCCTTTCCCCCAGGGGGAAAATTTAGGAAACCAAAAATGCCGAAGCAAATTTGAGCCATCTTTTACAGGCCAATTGATTAAGATTCTCAAAGGTTTACAAAGGGGCGTTTCCCGTCTTACGATTTACTAATTTTTCACTAATATTTGAGGAGGTAGATCATGGTAATGAATATGATATTGTGTATATGGACTTCAGTAAGGCTTTCGATAGAGTTCCACATCAGAGACTATTGAGGAAACTTAGGGCACACGGAATAGGAGGAGAAATTTTTTCCTGGGTAGAGGCATGGTTGACAAATAGACAGCAGAGAGTTTGCATAAATGGGGAGAAATCAGAATGGGGGCACGTCACAAGCGGTGTTCCTCAGGGGTCAGTGCTGGGCCCGTTGTTGCTCACAATTTACGTAAACGACATAGATGAGGGAATAAATAGCGACATAAGCAAATTTGCTGATGACACCAAAATAGGCCGTCCAATTCATTCTAATGAGGACATTAGAGCACTCCAGGATGATTTGAATAGACTCGTGCAGTGGTCGGAGAAGTGGCAGATGCAGTTTAATATTGACAAATGCAAAGTTCTAAATGTTGGACAGTTAAATAACCATGCCCCATATAAACTAAATAATGTAGATCTTAATACTACCGATTGCGAAAAGGATTTAGGAGTTCTGGTTAGCAGTAATCTAAAACCAAGACAACAGTGCATTAGTGTTCGCAATAAAGCTAACAGAATTCTTGGCTTCATATCTAGAAGTATAAACAATAGAAGTCCTCAGGTTGTTCTTCAACTCTATACATCCTTGGTTAGGCCTCATTTAGACTATGCTGCTCAGTTCTGGTCACCGTGTTACAGAATGGATATAAATGCTCTGGAAAAGTACAAAGGAGGATGACAAAGATGATCCCATGTATCAGAAATCTTCCCTATGAGGATAGACTGAGGGCCCTGAATCTGCACTCTCTCGAAAGGCGTAGAATTAGGGGGGATATGATCGAGGTGTACAAATGGAAAACAGGAATAAATAAAGGGGATGTAAATAGTGTGCTGAAAATTTTCAGCAAAGACAGGACTCGCAGCAATGGTTTCAAGTTGGAAAAATTCAGATTCAGGAAGGATATAGGAAAGCACTGGTTTGGTAATAGAGTTGTGGATGAGTGGAACAAACTCCCAAGTACAGTTATAGAGGCTAAAACATTGTGTAGTTTTAAAAATAGGTTAGATAAATACATGAGTGGGTGTGGGTGGGTGTGAGTTGAACCTGACTAGCTTTGCTGCTGGGTCTGGTACAGTGCTCCATCCTTGAGTGGGGATGACCAGACTGGGTGGGTCATTGGTCTAATCAGGGGGGGACATGCGCCTGCTCCGCGTGGGTCAGTAGGCCTGTTGCAGTGTTCCTTCTTTCTTATGTTCTTATGTTCTTATGTTTGACGGATTTAGAGACATAGTACAAAACAAATCAACAATAACAAACAATATTACACAAGATTTGTGAAACGAAAATGAAAGAGGCAGACAGTTATTGTCTTCGAAATCAACAGGAAATTTTTAATGTGCACGTGAGACCTGATGATTTTTTTCCTTAGGAAATAAGACCACGAAATAATGTTGTTGGAAAACTAAGAGTACGGAAAATTTACACCGACACTGGAGGCAGCACTTGATATATTCCTAGAGGCAGGGAGGAACATGTAACAGCAGCGGCACTAGAGGCAGGGAGGAACATGTAACAGCAGCGGCACTAGAGGCAGGGAGGAACATGTAACAGCAGCAGCACTAGAGGCAGGGAGGAACATGTAACAACAGCAGCACTAGAGGCAGGGAGGAACATGTAACAGCAGCAGCACTAGAGGCAGGGAGGAACATGTAACAACAGCAGCACTAGAGGCAGGGAGGAACATGTAACAGCAGCGGCACTAGAGGCAGGGAGGAACATGTAACAGCAGCAGCACTAGAGGCAGGGAGGAACATGTAACAACAGCAGCACTAGAGGCAGGGAGGAACATGTAACAGCAGCAGCACTAGAGGCAGGGAGGAACATGTAACAGCATCAGCAGCCTAGAGGCAGGGAGGAACAAGTAACAACAGCAGCACTAGAGGCAGGGAGGAACATGTAACAGCAGCAGCACTAGAGGCAGGGACGAACATGTAACAGCAGCGTCACTAGAGGCAGGGAGGAACATGTGACAGCAGCGGCACTGGAGGCAGGGAGGAACATGTAACAGCAGCAGCACTAGAGGCAGGGAGGAACATGTAACATCAGCAGCACTAGAGGCAGGGAGGAACATGTAACAGCAGCAGCACTAGAGGCAGGGACGAACATGTAACAGCAGCGGCACTAGAGGCAGGGAGGAACATGTGACAGCAGCGGCACTGGAGGCAGGGAGGAACATGTAACAGCAGCAGCACTAGAGGCAGGGACGAACATGTAACAGCAGCGGCACTAGAGGCAGGAGGAACATGTGACAGCAGCGGCACTGGAGGCAGGGAGGAACATGTAACAGCAGCAGCACTAGAGGCAGGGACGAACATGTAACAGCAGCGGCACTAGAGGCAGGGAGGAACATGTGACAGCAGCGGCACTGGAGGCAGGGAGGAACATGTAACAGCAGCAGCACTAGAGGCAGGGAGGAACATGTAACAGCAGCGGCACTAGAGGCAGGGACGAACATGTAACAGCAGCAGCACTAGAGGCAGGGAGGAACATGTGACAGCAGCGGCACTGGAGGCAGGGAGGAACATGTAACAGCAGCGGCACTAGAGGCAGGGAGGAACATGTAACAATAGCAGCACTAGAGGCAGGGAGGAACATGTAACAATAGCAGCACTAGAGGCAGGGAGGAACATGTAACAGCAGCAGCACTGGAGGCAGGGAGGAACATGTAACAGCAGCAGCACTGGAGGCAGGAAGGAACATGTAACAATAGCAGCACTAGAGGCAGGGAGGAACATGTAACAGCAGCGGCACTGGAGGCAGGGAGGAACATGTAACAGCAGCGGCACTGGAGGCAGGGAGGAACAAGTAACAACAGCAGCACTAGAGGCAGGGAGGAACAAGTAACAACAGCAGCACTAGAGGCAGGGAGGAACAAGTAACAACAGCAGCACTAGAGGCAGGAGGAACAAGTAACAACAGCAGCACTAGAGGCAGGGAGGAACAAGTAACAACAGCAGCACTAGAGGCAGGGAGGAACAAGTAACAGCAGCAGCACTAGAGGCAGGGAGGAACAAGTAACAACAGCAGCACTAGAGGCAGGGAGGAACAAGTAACAACAGCAGCACTAGAGGCAGGGAGGAACAAGTAACAGCAGCAGCACTAGAGGCAGGGAGGAACAAGTAACAGCAGCGGCACTAGAGGCAGGGAGGAACAAGTAACAGCAGCAGCACTAGAGGCAGGGAGGAACATGTAACAGCAGCGGCACTAGAAGCAGGGAGGAACAAGTAACAACAGCAGCACTAGAGGCAGGGAGGAACATGTAACAGCAGCGGCACTAGAGGCAGGGAGGAACAAGTAACAACAGCAGCACTAGAGGCAGGGAGGAACAAGTAACAGCGGCACCACTAGAGACAGGGAGGAACAAGTAACAACAGCAGCACTAGAGGCAGGGAGGAACAAGTAACAGCAGCAGCACTAGAGGCAGGGAGGAACAAGTAACAACAGCAGCACTAGAGGCAGGGAGGAACAAGTAACAGCAGCGGCACTGGAGGCAGGGAGGAACAAGTAACAACTCCAGCACTAGAGGCAGGGAGGAACAAGTAACAACAGCAGCACTAGAGGCAGGGAGGAACATGTAACAGCAGCGGCACTGGAGGCAGGGAGGAACATGTAACAGCAGCGGCACTAGAGGCAGGGAGGAACAAGTAACAACAGCAGCACTAGAGGCAGGGAGGAACAAGTAACAGCAGCGGCACTGGAGGCAGGGAGGAACAAGTAACAACAGCAGCACTAGAGGCAGGTAGGAACATGTAACAGCAGCGGCACTGGAGGCAGGGAGGAACATGTAACAGCAGCGGCACTAGAGGCAGGGAGGAACAAGTAACAACAGCAGCACTAGAGACAGGGAGGAACAAGTAACAGCAGCGGCACTGGAGGCAGGAAGGAACAAGTAACAACAGCAGCACTAGAGGCAGGGAGGAACATGTAACAGCAGCGGCACTGGAGGCAGGGAGGAACAAGTAACAACAGCAGCACTAGAGGCAGGAAGGAACAAGTAACAGCAGCAGCACTAGAGGCAGGGAGGAACAAGTAACAGCAGCGGCACTAGAGGCAGGGAGGAACAAGTAACAGCAGCAGCACTAGAGGCAGGGAGGAACAAGTAACAGCAGCGGCACTAGAGGCAGAGAGGAACAAGTAACAGCAGCAGCACTAGAGGCAGGGAGGAACATGTAACAGCAGCGGCACTGGAGGCAGGGAGGAACAAGTAACAACAGCAGCACTAGAGGCAGGGAGGAACAAGTAACAACACCAGCATTAGAGGAAGGGAGGAACATGTAACAGCAGCGGCACTGGAGGCAGGGAGGAACAAGTAACAACAACAGCACTAGAGGCAGGGAGGAACAAGTAACAGCAGCAGCACTAGAGGCAGGGAGGAACAAGTAACAGCAGCGGCACTGGAGGCAGGGAGGAACAAGTAACAGCAGCAGCACTAGAGGCAGGGAGGAACAAGTAACAGCAGCGGCACTGGAGGCAGGGAGGAACAAGTAACAACAGCAGCACTAGAGGCAGGGAGGAACAAGTAACAGCAGCGGCACTGGAGGCAGGGAGGAACAAGTAACAACAGCAGCACTAGAGGCAGGGAGGAACAAGAAACAACACCAGCACTAGCGGCAGGGAGGAACAAGTAACAGCAGCGGCACTGGAGGCAGGGAGGAACAAGTAACAACAGCAGCACTAGATGGCAGGGAGGAACAAGTAACAGCAGCAGCACTAGAGGCAGGGAGGAACAAGTAACAGCAGCGGCACTGGAGGCAGGGAGGAACAAGTAACAACAGCAGCACTAGAGGCAGGGAGGAACAAGTAACAGCAGCAGCACTAGAGGCAGGGAGGAACAAGTAACAGCAGCGGCACTAGAGGCAGGGAGGAACAAGTAACAGCAGCAGCACTAGAGGCAGGGAGGAACAAGTAACAGCAGCGGCACTAGAGGCAGGGAGGAACAAGTAACAACACCAGCACTAGCGGCAGGGAGGAACAAGTAACAGCAGCAGCACTAGAGGCAGGGAGGAACAAGTAACAGCAGCGGCACTAGAGGCAGGGAGGAACAAGTAACAACACCAGCACTAGCGGCAGGGAGGAACAAGTAACAGCAGCAGCACTAGAGGCAGGGAGGAACAAGTAACAGCAGCAGCACTAGAGGCAGGGAGGAACAAGTAACAGCAGCAGCACTAGAGGCAGGGAGGAACAAGTAACAACAGCAGCACTAGAAGCAGGGAGGAACAAGTAACAGCAGCAGTACTAGAGGCAGGGAGGAACAAGCAACAGCGGCAGCACTAGAGGCAGGGAGGAATAAGTAACAGCAGCAGCACTAGAGGCAGGGAGGAACAAGTAACAACAGCAGCACTAGAGGCAGGGAGGAACAAGTAACAACAGCAGCACTAGAGGCAGGAAGGAACAAGTAACAACAGCAGCACTAGAGGCAGGGAGGAACAAGTAACAGCGGCAGCACTAGAGGCAGGGAAGAATAAGTAACAGCAGCAGCACTAGAGGCAGGGAGGAACAAGTAACAGCAGCAGCACTAGAGGCAGGGAGGAACAAGTAACAGCAGCAGCACTAGAGGCAGGGAGGAACAAGTAACAACAGCAGCACTAGAGGAAGGGAGGAACAAGTAACAACAGCAGCACTAGAGGCAGGGAGGAATAAGTAACAGCAGCAGCACTAGAGGCATGGAGGAACAAGTAACAGCAGCAGCACTAGAGGCAGGGAGGAAAAAGTAACAGCAGCAGCACTAGAGGCAGGGAGGAACAAGTAACAACAGCAGCACCAGAGGCAGGGGGGAACAAGTAACAGCAGCAGCACTAGAGGCAGGGAGGAACAAGTAACAGCAGCAGCACTGGCAATATAAACACAAATGCAGTATAATGTGATCCTTTATTGACTACGTTTCGCCCACACAGTGGGCTTTTTCAAGTCACAGACAGAACTACCTGGGGTGGAAGGAACGCGAGTATTTATAGTCCGGCTGAGGTCAGGTGAAGAATGCTGCATCTGATGATGTACCGAGTTTTTAGACTCTATAACCCCACTCGGTACATCATCAGATGCAGCATTCTTCACCTGACCTCAGCCGGACTATAAATACTCGCGTTCCTTCCACCCCAGGTAGTTCTGTCTGTGACTTGAAAAAGCCGACTGTGTGGGCGAAACGTAGTCAATAAAGGATCACATTATACTGCATTTGTGTTTATATTGCCATTGTGTCGGTATTTTATACCATTTATTTCCAGCAGCAGCACTAGAGGCAGGGAGGAACAAGTAACAACAGCAGCACTAGAGGCAGGGAGGAACAAGTAACAGCGGCAGCACTAGAGGCAGGGAGGAATAAGTAACAGCAGCAGCACTAGAGGCAGGGAGGAATAAGTAACAGCAGCAGCACTAGAGGCAGGGAGGAACAAGTAACAGCAGCAGCACTAGAGGCAGGGAGGAACAAGTAACAACAGCAGCACTAGAGGCAGGGAGGAACAAGTAACAACAGCAGCACTAGAGGCAGGGACAAACAAGTAACAGCAGCAGCACTAGAGGCAGGGAGGAACAAGTAACAACAGCAGCACTAGAGGCAGGGAGGAACAAGTAACAGTAGCAGCACTAGAGGCAGGGAGGAATAAGTAACAACACCAGCACTAGAGACAGGGAGGAACAAATAACAACAGCAGCACTAGAGGCAGGGAGGAACAAGTAGCAACAGCAGCACTAGAGGCAGGGAGGAACAAGTAACAGCAGCAGCACTAGAGGCAGGGAGGAACAAGTAACAACAGCAGCACTAGAGGCAGGTAAGAACAAGTAACAACAGCAGCACTAGAGGCAGGGAGGAACAAGTAACAACAGCAGCACTAGAGGCAGGGAGGAACAAGTAACAACAGCAGCACTAGAGGCAGGGAGGAACAAGTAATAACAGCAGCACAAGAGGCAGGGAGGAACAAGTAACAACAGCAGCACTAGAGGCAGGGAGGAACAAGTAACAACAGCAGCACTAGAGGCAGGGAGGAACAAGTAACAACAGCAGCACTAGAGGCAGGGAGGAACAAGTAACAGCAGCAGCAATAGAGGCAGGGAGGAATAAGAAACATCAGCAGCACTAGAGGCAGGGAGGAACAAGTAACAGCAGCAGCACTAGAGGCAGGGAGGAACAAGTAACAACAGCAGCACTAGAGGCAGAGAGGAACAAGTAACAACAGCAGCACTAGAGGCAGGGAGGAACAAGTAACAACAGCAGCACTAGAGGCAGGGAGGAACAAGTAACAGCAGCAGCACTAGAGGCAGGAAGGAACAAGTAACAACAGCAGCACTAGAGGCAGGGAGGAACAAGTAACAACAGCAGCACTAGAGGCAGGGAGGAACAAGTAACAACACCAGCACTAGAGGCAGGGAGGAACAAGTAACAACAGCAGCACTAGAGGCAGGGAGGAACAAGTAACAACACCAGCACTAGAGGCAGGGAGGAACAAGTAACAACTCCAGCACTAGAGGCAGGGAGGAACAAGTAACAACAGCAGCACTCGAGGCAGGGAGGAACAAGTAACAGCAGCAGCACTAGAGGCAGGGAGGAACAAGTAACAACAGCAGCACTAGAGGCAGGGAGGAACAAGTAACAACACCAGCACTAGAGGAAGAGAGGACCACCACAATTACCAACCACAACTACCAACAACTACCACAACAACTGCCACCACTACTACTACCGCCACCCCTACTATCACCACCACAACTACCACCACTACCCCTACTTCCATACTACTACCACCACTACCTCTACTACCACTACTACTACTACTACTACTAATAGTAAAGAGCATATAGTTTAGGTAAATAACACTGGAAGGAAGAGGAGGTAAAAGAGAAGCAAATGAATATCAACAACAACAACAACAACAACAACAACAACAACAACGTCAAAAATCATTTTATCCTCAGTGGTATATTACAAATTTTTCTGAAAAATACCCTGACTTTACTCACCGTAAATAAAACAGTACCACCTTGTTTTTTTTTTTTGTTTTTTTTTTTTGCATGTGTGTGATCTAATTCCTGTCTGCATAAATAACACTTGACGATTGTGACCAGATATAAACGTGCAGGTAGTTCATTATTACTGTAAGTTGTTCAACTATCATAACTTTGGAGTCCAGTTCCTGGACCCATTATGTACCTCTGTAAACTTTTGACTACCACCCACACCATGGGTATAGGCTACACAATAAAGATATTAAACTATATATATATGTATATATATATACATATATAATTATATATATATATATATATATATATATATAATATATATATATATATATATATAATATATATATATATATATATATATATATATATATATATATATATATATATATATATATATATATATATATATATATATATATATATTTACTATTAGATCGATATTGAACATGTCATCCGGGAAGTGCAGAGCGGGCGATGAGATCGTCAGTGTTGATATCTGCACTGGAAGCCTATGGAGTCATATTTGTTCCAAGGAATCCAGTGTCAGAAATAGCAGTACAATTTGAATTTGGATGGATCCACTGACTGGCGCCACGTACTGGAGAGGCGGCTTAACAGGTCAAGTGTAAAGCAACCTTCTTGGAAGCCATATTGCCGGTCACACTTCAGCGAACGACAGTAAAAAAAAAAATTATTTGTCGGGGGGGGGGGGTTTTCTGCTTCGAGAATTTTGGCCTGTCCTCTGAAGCGGCCATGACCACTTCAGAGGACAGGCTCCTGTTATAGGAAGCTCCTCCACAGTTAGTACCTTTCATTACGCACTAACTGCCTCGCGGCAACTGTAATCAAACCAAGATGGCTCCGAAGGCTCAGTCACACACTGCCACTATGGGACGTCCTTGTGATGAAGATTCAGGATGCGGCTGTTGGAGGTGTTTACGTCTTGGTTAACGTCACTATTGAGTGGCAGAAAGCTCCGAGCGAGGGGTTGGCCAGTTTTCCTCCTCCTCCCTGCTAGGACGTACGCCATGATGCTTCTCTTGGTGTTGTTGATACATTCAAGTGTTGCTAAGAGAGTCATGTGGTTAGATGAGCCGACGTTTCCAAGTTAGGCTGACAGCAACTGTCATCACCTGATCACTCACTAAAGAATCCAGATACATGGCTGGGGATGTCTACAAGGCTTTTCAGACAGGAGAACTACAACGAACTCATCATTTTTTCCTCTCTAAAATGCTTGTTGAGACCAATAACAGTTATGTTGAAACGGAAGAAAATCTACGTTTTGATTTAGAATGTTGCGAGTGACTGGACGCAGACACTGGAGTCCATATATTCCACTCATTTTCATAATCGATGTTGGATTTATAATAACATTCTTCAAGTGGATGGGGATGAGGGTGTATTGATGTCGGTGAAGCGTTCTGTAACTAGGGAATGCAACGTTTTCGTAGATCAAGCTTAACTACCTCCCCTTCCCGGGGCGTTCTATGACCCCTTTACGTCTTTAGCGCTCCCTTATAAAATAACGTAATTTCGTATTTACGTCTTCTCTCGTCAAGTAAGAGAGAGAGAGAGAGAGAGAGAGAGAGAGAGAGAGAGAAAGAGAGAGAGGGAGGGAGAGATGAAGTGGGAGAGTTGAAGAGGCAGGGGGAGAGAGAGAGAGAGAGAGAGCACACTCGTGACTGTCAATGCTCCAGGTTCAATATTGCAGCACCGCCACTAATGACCGACCTGCCTTGAATAAAAGTTAACCCTTCTGCCACTTGATCCTTCCCATACCTCTCACCCCTCTCCACCTGTGTGTCCTCACCTATGTTTCCTCACTTATGTATCCTCAAGCATGTATCCTCACCTATGTGTCTTCACCTATGTATCCTCACCTATATGTTCTCATCTATGTATCTTCACCTATATATCTTTACCTATGTGTCCTCACCTATGTGTCCTCACCTGTGTCCTCACCTATGTACCCTCAACTATGTATCTTCACCTATGTGTCCTCACCTATGTGTCCTCACCTATGCATCCTCACCTATGTATCTTCACCTATGTGTCCTCACCTATGAATCCTCAAATATGTGTCCTCACCTATGTATATTCCGTTATGTATCATTGTCATAGTGGTCTGTCTACCCTGGAGTCTTTCTCATAAAGCCTTACTACGAATAGTGTGTGTGTGTGTCTGTGTGTGTGTGTGTGTGTGTGTGTGTGTGTGTACTCACCTATTTGTACTCACCTATTTGTGGTTGCAGGGGTCGAGTCTTAGCTCCTGGCCCCGACTCTTCACCGGTTGCTACTGGGTCCTCTCTCTCCCCGCTCCATGAGCTTTATCAAACCTCGTCCTAAAACTGTGTATGGTTCCTGCCTCCACTACGTCATTTTCTAGGCTATTCCACTGCCTTACAACTCTATGACTGAAGAAATACTTCCTACTATCTCTCTGACTCATTTGTGTCTTCAACTTCCAATTGTGGCCTCTTGTTTCTGTGTCCCCTCCCTGGAACATCCTGTCTTTGTCCACCTTGTCTATTCCACGCAGTATTTTATATGTCGTTATCATGTCTCCCCTAACCCTCCTGTCCTCCAGTGTCGTCAGGCCGATTTCCCTTAATCTTTCCTCATAGGACATTCCCCTTAGCTCTGGAACTAACCTTGTCGCAAACCTTTGTACTTTCTCTAGTTTCTTGACGTGCTTTATCAAGTGCGGGTTCCAAACAGGTGCTGCATAGTCCAGTATGGGCCTGACATACACGGTGTACAGTGTCTTGAACGATTCCTTACTAAGGTATCGGAATGCTGTTCTCAGGTATGCCAGGCGCCCATATGCTGCAGCAGTTATCTGATTGATGTGTGCTTCCGGAGACATGCTCGGTGTTATACTCACCCCAAGATCTTTCTCCTTGAGTGAGGTTTGCAGTCTTTGGCCACCTAGCCTATACTCTGTCTGTGGTCTTCTGTGCCCTTCCCCTATCTTCATGACTTTGCATTTGGCAGGATTAAATTCGAGAAGCCATTTGCTGGACCAGTGTGTGTGTGTGTGTGTGTGTGTGTGTGTGTGTGTGTGTGTGTGTGTGTGTGTGTGTGTGTGTGTGTGTGTGTGTGTGTGTGTGTGTGAGTGCGTGTATGTGTATGTGTGTGTGTGTGCATCGTGCCGAATAGGTAAAACTTGTGATTTTGGCTTAATTAGCAACGCTCTTCTTGCCGAATAAGGCAAGCGAAAATTTGTGTATGTAACAAATTCGCAAAAATCATTCTGAACCCAACGAGAAACATATATTTCGCTGTGTTTGTTTATTATTAAATTATTGATACATTTAGCTGCATTAGGCTAAATTAAATTGCGCTTGTTAAAATAAGGTTAGGTAAGTTTTCTAAGGTTCTTTTGGTACAAAATTATTAATTTTTACATTAACATAAATGAAAAAATATGGTTTTAAACGTATAAGAGAAAATTTTAGAAAGGACTTAATTTTAGGAATCGTTGAAAAAGCTGGTCACACTTCCTATTTATCTGTTGCAATCTATACCATCCCCCCCCCCTTCTTCCTCCTCCTCCACCTCCTCTTCCCTCCTCCTCCTCCTCCTCCTCCTCCTCCTCTTTTGAGGGGTGCCGAGTAGCTCAATGGTGAGAAGGAGCACCCGACTTACAGTCTCATAGTCCCGGGTTTGATTCCCGGAGAAACATGGAAGCAAGTTTGTTTACACCCCTACTACCCCTGCCCTGCTACACCTGCCCTGCTAGCCCTGATCTGCTGTCCCTGCCCTGCTACTTACTCCTGCCCTGCTGTCCCTGCCCTGCTGCCTCTGCCTTGCTACTCCTGCCCTCTTAGCAGAGTCAAGAAAATGTGTACCAGTATATCGCAAATTGCTGTTGGTCACAGGCAGGGAATAAATGTGACAGAAAACTTTAGATGTGGCGGAATGTCATATCCTGTGTCAGGGAACACTCCAGTTGTGTATGTCAGGGAACACTCCAGTCGTGTGTGTCAGGGAACACTCCAGTCGTGTGTGTCAGGGAACACTCCAGTCGTGTGTGTAAGAACACTCCAGTACCTGCTGGGAACAGTCAAGTGTACAGTAAAAGGTATCTTTGTTCCTAATGACGCTAATTAAAAAATCCCACCTCCTCTCTCCGTTCCCTTTTTCTCTCCTCCTCCACCTCTCCCCTCTTCTTCCATTCTCCCCCCTCCTCCCCTCTTTGCCTCTCTCTGTCTCTGTCTCTGTCTCTCTCTTCTCCTGCTCTCCCTTTCCACCTTTCTTCTCCTTTTTTCTAATCTTCACCCTCTCTACTTTTGTCCTTGTAGACCCCTTTCTTCGTCTCCTATCTTCTCTCTCTCTCTCACTCCCTCCCACTGTCTCCTCCCTTGTCTCATCCCATCTCCCTGTCCCTCACTCTTCTCACTTCTCCTCGTCCAACCGGTTGTGTTACTATCAGATCAGAACCTCCGTACACCCATGACTATCATTTCATCCCACCCAGCCTCTCCCTCTCCCTCTCCGCATTTCTCCCTTAATTCCATCCCTCCCCCTTCCTTTCCCCACCCCCTCCCTTATCTCACTCTCTTCTTCCCACTCACATTCTCTAGTTCTCTCCCCGTCTCTTATTCAACCTCTCACCCAAACTTATCAGGTGTCAACCTAAATCTGGTTGTTGTTAGTTTAGTGTGGGTGACGTAGAGCTTGTTAATGTTTATGCTGTGTTTATGTAAGAATTTCTTGGTATAGTATATAAATATAATTATATTTTTTAGTGTTTTTTTATAGTTTTCGTTGTCTCGTTCTGTTATAATAAATTAATCTCTATGCATTCCATATCCCCCCGTGGGTGAGTTAGGTCATCCCGAGAGATGGTAATTTCTGAGTGATAGTAACTCCAGGTCTGTTGGAACGAGAGTTTCGAAGCTGCCGTAGTTGCTGGCTCCTTAACTGAAAAGAATATCTGACGATATGTTCATTGCTACAGGAGTCTCCCAATTCTGGCCGACACAGTTCTGGCCGACACAGTTCTGGCCGACACAGTTCAAGACTCTGCTCATAGACAGTCCGTCTCGCAGGCAAATGCCAGTAAATAATTAAGCATAATCGTTGAGAAAGATTAACCACTTTGTAAGGAGAAGCGCCAGACATGGGAAACTAAATCTACGTTAGTACCTCTAGTCAAAAAAAAAAATAAAATAAAAGGCGGCGCACAGTCGTTACATAGGTGGGCGTCTCGGCGTAATGGGGGGAAAGAAATAAAAATAAAATTGGACAATAATTTTTTTTCTGGCTTCGCATGGCAATAGGTGTGTCTACTCATGTCCTGATATGTAACATATGTCAAATTACAGGGAAGCTTAGTCATCCTATAGAAACCAGCCATACTGTTTCCCACACTAGCTTGTCGTGAATTTTCTCCAGCTGTTATAGACTGTGAAGGTCCCTTGCCAGAAGCGAAACTCCTTTTAACATAATGTGTACTTGTACTCGTTATCCCTTGACACAGGATCATTATGTAATATATTGTATGAGCTCTGGTGAGATGCATGACACAAACAGTGATACGTTCAGCAGATTCAGTCAGACCAGAGATACTCTCTCTATATCTACGATGTTTTGTGAAGGTCTTACCCAGGTGGTAATAATCAGTGGGTGTCTTCCACGTATCATCCTGAGTGTCAGGATAGACTTGAAAGATTTCACTAGATGCTGTAAAGCATCTTACGAGCATATGTGTGATAGACGCAATATCAGAATGGGGAGGAGAGGAATTCCCTTGTAACTTGTTGCTGCGAGGGGAGGGGTGAAGGAACTGCCTGGTCACTGTCCCTTTAAGCTATTAGGTGCCAATTCAATCAGAGAGCCTTTGACTCTCAGAGAAAACCGATCGGCAGTATGTGTACTGATACTCCTTCGCATGATGTCTCTAAACTTATTTAATTCGCCTTGTACTTGATCTGACGACAACAAACAAGTAGAGAGTAACATAAAGAGCTATGAGAAAAAAAAAATTCATTTTAAGAGCTAAATCCACGTGGGAGATTCAGGGCGAGGAATGGTGGAGGTTTGATCCTCTGTCTGACGAGAGCCAGACAGACGCGGTTCCTGTTTGTGCTCATCTGAATCAACAGTATTAGACGTCAGCGTAGTTATTCCGTGGACGACTTGAGTAATGTCGGTAGAGAAGTAGAGCAGACTTCTGAAACACGATATTTCATGTGTATACACCACACACATGTATACACCACACACATGTATACACCACACATATGTATACACCACACACATGTATACACCACACACATGTATACACCACACACATGTATACACCACACACATGTATACACCACACACATGTATACACCACATATATGTATACACCACACATATGTATACACCACACACATGTATATACCACACACATGTATACACCACACACATGTATACACACACATGTATACACCACACACATGTATACACCACGCACATGTATACACCACACACATGTATACACCACACACATTTATACACCACACACGTGTATACACCACACACATGTTTACAACACACACATGTATACACCACACACATGTACACACCACATTATACACCACACACGTGTATACACCATACAGCCAGCTAAACCAGTATTATACACCAAGGTTCATGCAAATCATGAATACATTAGTCACTGAATGTGAATATATAACTGATATACCAAACCACGGAACGGGTGGGGTTTGAACTCATGGTTAGTGAAGTTTACGACTCACCATGAGTTTAAACTCCACCCGTTCCGTGGTTTATTTGCAAACGTATTATCACGATTTCGTGAGTCAGTGATATACCGCCAATCAAAGGAGGACCCACGACGTCAGTGATGGGCTCTTGATCCAAGGAATGAACCTGCCCTCCCCTTTCATAGACTAAACATGAATACATTGCATTCCCCAGGTGCTGTCTGGCCCATTTGGACTTAACACTCACCTCATGAATATGAGACAGTGGTTCATGTGTTTGATGGTGTTGATGTTCGCCTCAGTAACACTAAGTATGTACAAAAATCAGTCTGAAAAGTAAGACACATGTACAACAGTTAGGTATCTTTATTCCGAAACGTTTCGCCTACACAGTAGACTTCTTCAGTCGAGTACGGAGGAGGCAGCATAATCAGTAGAGATATAAAGACGGTGCGATCATTGCATGACCCTTGAAGACGTGGTTTTGAGGTACACCATTATCATATTCACAAATCAGATTAACGTATATCTGCATCAGACCTTGACCCACCAGGAAATCTGGTCACAGACCGGGCCGCGGGGGCGTCGATCCCGAAACCCTCTCCAGGTATATTCCAGGTATACAAAAAGTGAAGTCAGTAAAGTATTACAAATTAAAATTATTAGACCATAATTAATTTATGTTTGGGGATGCGCTTAGCATACGTCAACTGGTTCTTACATTGTTCTTACGTTATGGTCGATCATAATGTTTCAGTTACAAGGTAACCATATTGTGGTACCTTTGTTAAGGTTATAGGTTCAGGTCAATTTCTTACTAGATAATGATTTCATAGCACTTACAGTTCATGAGGTTCTGTATCTTCATATCTATGATAGATGGAGCATAGGTCATGTGGACAAAATGGCATAGCGTCGAGGTTCTCAGTAAACCAGATAAATATCCTTAGAATATATGATATCATTGACTTGGTGAGAAATGCAAAGTAGGTTCAAGAGATACTATTATGTTCATTTAAAAGGTAAGTCAAAGATTTTTGCTTGTACCATAAGTGAGAGTTTGTATAATAATAATAAAATGCCATTTGGGATGGGAAATGCATCTGTGATGTTCCATCGCCTCATAACTCAGATAAACGGGTTGTTGGGTGTGGAGGTATACCTTGATCGCCATACCATTGTTAATGACATTCAGGAATAACAAATCTTACATTTGGAGGCGTTATTTAGAATGTTGCAAAAAAATCACTTGATCAAGCTGATTTTCCGCTGTTGCATCACTGCGTCAAGTAAAGTGTTGCCTCTTGCAGTAACAGCAGAGGTATATCACGACACTGAAGGGCCTACTGTGGCTCGGTTGGCAGCGCGCTCGGCTCCAATATCGAGGGTCTGTGGTTCGATTCCTGGTCGGGTAGAAACGCTTGGCATGTTTCCTCACACTTGCTGTCCCTGTTCACCTAGCAGTAAGTAGGTACCTGGTTGTTAGTCGATTGTTGTGGGTCGCATCCTGGGGGGGTTAGTATACCTCAGAGATCTGGGTTTTGAAATAAGCAGAGGCACAATAATAACTCTTAGCCTGTAAAATTGATGTCTAAAAAAAAGGGGGGGGGGGCAACGACGCTGTTTTTGGGCACGACCATTTTTTAATATGCTTCCCAAATTTATATCTCTACTGAAGCATTAACTTTGCTGAGAAGTCCAAGTTATAAAGTTTAAAAGGCTGAGCAAGGCCAGGAAACTTTCAAACGTCTAAGAAGAGTACTGAGAACACCACTACTGCTGCAGAGCCTCGGTTATAATTCACCTTCGTGGTGCATGTCAGCGCTAGTCCAGTGACAATTGTAACGTTGTTAAAACAAAATGAGCGGTGGATGTGCTCCAGTCTGTGTGTTTATATTCCCTCAAGCAGAAGGAACACCAGAAGAATTTGAGCACCACAGAGGAGGTGTTCGCCGTGGCATTGATTCTCAAAGACTTTGAGGTGTACCTGGACGCGCCGCCTCACCTGGTATTGATTTAGTCAGGTCATAACCCACTCATTTTGAGACACAGAGTGTGCACGAAGAGGTACATTTGATGTATTGCATTCTGAATATTCATCACTCTGTATAACCCTAATGGGTTTACCTCTTAATTTGGTTTTAATAATAATGTGCAATCATCAACTTAACGTAAGTTACCCTACGTGGAGGAAGATGACGATCTACTGGCTGACAGGTCACAACCACCACTACTACCACTAATAGCACCACCACCACCACCAATACTAGCACCATCACCACTACTACCACCACCACTACAACCAGCACCACCACCACCATCACTACCACCCTCTCCACTACTACCATTCACCACCAGCAGCACCACCTACTAGCACCACCACCTACTAGCATCACCAGCAGCAGCAGCTGGTGGTGTGCAGGGAGAGTGATCATTACACACAAGAGCACTCCACTCTTGTTACCGCTTCAACTGCATCCTTAATTGTTAAAAAACTGTATTTTTCACCCAAGTCAGAAAAGGCGATGGATGAGAGGGGAAAGTGAGGGGGGGAAGGAGAGGGGAGGGGAAAGAGGGGGAGGGGGTAGGAGAAGTGTGTAAAGGCATGAGAGAAAGAGAGAGAGAGAGAGAGAGAGAGAGAGAGAGAGAGAGAGAGAGAGAGAGAAAGAGACAGACAGACAGACAGACAGCAGACAGACAGACAGGCAGGCAGACAGACAGACATACAGAGAGAGAGAGAGAGAGAGAGAGACAGACAGACAGACAGACAGACAGGCAGGCAGACAGACAAGAAGACAGAGAGAGAGAGAGAGAGAGAGAGAGAGAGAGAGAGAGAGAGAGAGAGAGAGAGAAAGAGACAGACAGACAGACAGACAGCAGACAGACAGACAGGCAGGCAGACAGACAGACATACAGAGAGAGAGAGAGAGAGAGACAGACGCAGACAGACAGACAGGCAGGCAGACAGACAGACAGAGAGAGAGAGAGAGAGAGAGACAGACAGACAGACAGACAGACAGACAGACAGACAGACAGACAGCAGACAGACAGACAGACAGGCAGGCAGACAGACAGACAGACAGACAGACAGACAGACAGACAGATAGAGAGAGAGATAGAGAGAGAGAGAGAGAGAGAGAGAGAGAGAGAGAGAGAGAGAGAGAGAGAGAGATAAGAGAGAGAATATGGTAACTTATCCCAGGTAATCACACGAATTTTTTTCCGTTATAATAATTATTATTATTATTTATTAGATACTGAGTCTGTGTTGTGTGTCAAGAAAACATGACAAGTAGGCATGACTGTCATGTCAACAATAGTCACTTCACCTTTAGTATTCCTTGTATCCAAGCACCGGAAGTTAGTAGAAAATAATATCAACAAACAGTACACGTTGTATATGGAAGATAGATGGCGTTGGTATAGATCAATTTAAAGCCTACATAGGTGCCAGCTGGTGTGAAGTGTGACTTAGGCCTATCACTATAACAACGTCTGCCCATCACTATAATGTGTGCCTGTCACTATAACAACGTCTGCCCATCACTATAATGCGTGTCTGTCACTATAACAACGTCTGCCATCACTGTAACGTGTGCCTGTCACTATAACGTCCGTCATCACTATAACGTGTGCCTGTCACTATAACAACCTCTGCCCATCACTATAACGTGTGCCTGTCACTATAACAACGTCTGCCATCACTATAACGTGTGCCTGTCACTATAACGTCTCTCATCACTATAACGTGTGCCTGTCACTATAACAATGTCTGCCATCACTATAACGTGTGCCTGCCACTATAACAACGTCTGCCATCACTATAACGTGTGCCTGCCACTATAGCAACGTCTGCCATCACTATAACGTGTGCCTGCCACTATAACAACGTCTGCCCATCACTATAACGTGTGTCTGTCACTATAGCAACCTCTGCTCATCACTATAACGTGTGCCCATCACTATAACAACGCTTGCCCATCACTATAATAGCGTCTGTCACAGAGAACTCTCCCTCTGAGGGTGAATGAGGGTGAGCGAAATGCCTAGCCATGCTAGGTGTCCTAGT
>NC_069437.1:26395820-26405820 GCF_026875155.1 Cherax quadricarinatus
CTCAAGCAGGAGTCTGCTGGCAGGGCTGCATCTGCTCTTGTTGTCGCCTCCATCAGGAGTCTACTGGCAGGGCTGCATCTGCTCTTGTCGTCACCTCCAGCAGGAGTCTACTGGCTGGGCTGCATCTGCTCTTGTTGTCACCTCCAGCAGGAGTCTACTGGCAGGGCTGCATCTGCTCTTGTTGTCGCCTCCATCAGGAGTCTACTGGCAGGGCTGCATCTGCTCTTGTCGTCACCTCCAGCAGGAGTCTACTGGCTGGGCTGCATCTGCTCTTGTTGTCACCTCCAGCAGGAGTCTACTGGCTGGGCTGCATCTGCTCTTGTTGTCACCTCCAGCAGGAGTCTACTGGCAGGGCTGCATCTGCTCTTGTTGTCACCTCCAGCAGGAGTCTACTGGCAGGGCTGCATCTGCTCTTGTTGTCACCTCCAGCAGGAGTCTACTGGCAGGGATGCATCTGTTTTTGTTGTCACCTCCAGCAGGAGTCTACTGGCAGGGCTGCATCTGCTCTTGTTGTCACCTCCAGCAGGAGTCTACCGGCAGGGCTGCATCTGCTCTTGTTGTTACCTCCAGCAGGAGTCTACCGGCAGGGCTGCATCTACTCTTGCTGTCACCACCCTTGTTAAGAACGACAACAACTTTGTTGAGTTAGGAATACGAATTAACAACTGGGCGTCTACACTGCAAACTGAATTGTTTGTCATCTTAATGGCGCTAAAACTAACTTATGACACCGAGCTTGAGTCTATGAATATTACTGATTCTGTGCCATCATTGAAGGCTCTTGACTCACATAATGATTCCAACAACATGGTCATTGGGTAAGTCAGGTACAGATACTCAAAAATCGAAGAAAAATAAATTATTGTATAATTTTTATGGATTGTGTTACACATTGATTTGTTCCTCATGATGAAATTGATAAGTTACGCAAAGAAAATACCTTGAAGGATAATGTAGAATATAACCTCGGTATCTTCATCTAGCATTTTGAATAAAATTAGGAGAGAAGTAAATAATAAAAGTATACATATATCATTAGAATTCAGTAGATCTATAACCCACTATGATAGCATGAAAGTGGATAAGTACGTCTATGGAGCAACTTGCAATGTAAACAGACTGACTGATGTAGTAGCCAGATTTAGGTTTGGTTACAAGTACTTCTGGCAGTTTGGTAGACACACACATGATCATACTAAATGCCAAGTATATTGTCAGACGTATTGTCACTTTCTTAAACACTATGTGCTGAAATGCTAAATCTGACAGCCACTGCTGTCATACCATTTCCCATGATAATAATAATAATAATAATAATAATAATAATAATAATAATAATAATAATAATAATAATAATAATAATAATAATAATAATAATAATGTTGACACTGAGGGGTACATGTCTCTCAATGTCTCTCAGTGTATATATTCAGAGCAGAGGTGTACATGGGGTCGCCCTGGCGTTATTAATAACGTTAGAGAAATGATCATTGCCAGGAAACAACGTATTCTAAGTGACGTTACCTCTCGGACGGGTTGAGGAACGTTCAGACAATTATTTTTTCCTTGTTTACGAACGTGCGTTGAGATTGACGGGACGCTGTTCGGACAGTTGATGCAGCCAGCTCGCACTCCAACAGCAAGTTTAAATGAATTAAAAAAAAATGACTCAGCCAGCTCACAGTCCAACAGCAAGTTAAACCAAATTAAAAAACAAATGTCTACACTCATTATGATCTAACACTCGCACACGTACCTGCTGAATGCTCAAGCCCATACAGCTCAAAACCCGCTCCACACTCCCCATCCAACCCTTCCTGGTATTGTATACCATTATCATGTTTACATCTATCTATTTCGCCCATTTCTAAGCACTACCTCTACTCTCTCTCTCTCTCTCTCTCTCTCTCTCTCTCTCTCTCTCTCTCTCTCTCTCTCTCTCTCTCTCTCTCTCTCTCTATCTATCTATCTATCTATCTATCTATCTATCTATCTCTACCTACCTACCTACCTACGTACCTTGCGACAACGGTCCATCTAACAGTAATATCCCATTTCAAAGCGCCTCATATTGCAATTGATTAAAAGGGAGTTTTGGGCCAAGCGTGTGTCAACAGTGTCTAGCAGGAGGGAAGGGAGCGTTGTGATGGTGGTAGTAATGTGCTTTGAGGGAGCACAGGGAGTACGGAGCAGTACAAGGGAGTGCATGTATCGACAAGTACAGGTAATTTCAAGAATTTATTGCAAGACTTTTAAGAATTTATTGTCAGGCAATTATGAAAAATAATGTGACATTCTGATGGAGTTGTTTGTGTATGATGCTGGTGCATGAGGCTGGTGTAAGATGCTGGTGCATGATGCTGGTGTAAGATGCTGGTGCATGATGCTGGTGTATGATGCGGGTATGATGCTGGTGTAAGATGCTGGTGTATGATGCTGGTGTATGAGGCTGGTGTAAGATGCTGGTGTATGATGCTGGTGTATGATGCTGGTGTATGATGCTGGTGTATGATGCTGGTGTATGATGCTGGTGTATGATGCTGGTGTATGATGCTGGTGTATGATACAGGTGTATGATGCTGGTGTATGATGCAGGTGTATGATGCTGGTGTATATACAGGTGTAGATGCTGATGATGATGCTGGTGTATGATGCTGGTGTTATGAGCAGGTGTAATGAGGCTGGTGTAAGATTGCTGGGTATGATGCTGGTGTGATGATGCTGGTGTATGATACAGGTGTATGATGCTGATGTATGATGCTGGTGTATGATGCAGGTGTATGATGCAGGTGTATGATGCTGGTGTATGATGCTGGTGTATGATGCTGGTGTATTGAGCTGGTGTATGATGCAGGTGTATGATGCAGGTGTATGATGCTGGTGTATGATGAGGTTATGATGCAGGTGTATGATGCTGGGGGTATGATGCTGGTGTAAAGATGCTGGGGTAATGATGCGGTTGTATGATGCAGGTGTATGATGCAGGTGTATGATGCTGGTGTATGATGAAGGTGTATGATGCAGGTGTATGATGCTGGTGTATGATGCTGGTATATGATGCTGGTGTATGATGCTGGTGTATGATGCTGGTGTATGATGGGTGGTATATAGGGGGGTGTATGATGCAGGTGTATGAATTTCTGGTGTAAATGCTTTTTGTATGATGCTTGGTGATGATACAGGTGTATGATGCTGGTATTTGATGCTGGTGTATGATGCTGGTGTATGATACAGGTGTATGATGAAGGCGTATGATGCAGGTGTATGGTGCTGGTGTATGATGCTGGTGTATGATGCAGGTGTATGATGCTGGTGTATGATGCTGATGTATGATGCAGGAGTATGATGCTGGTGTATGATGCTGGTGTATGATGCTGGTGTATAATGCTGGTGTATGATGCTGGTGTATGATACAGGTGTATGATTTTTTTAATGCTGGTGTATGATGCTGGTGTATGATACAGGTGTATGATGCAGTTGTGTGATGCTGGTGTATGATGCTGGTGTACGATGAAGGTGTATGATGCAGGTGTATGATGCTGGTGTATGATGCTGGTGTATGATACAGGTGTATGATGCAGGCGTATGATGCTGGTATATGATGCTGGCGTATGATGCTGGTGCATGATGCTGGTGTATGATGCTGGTGTATGATGCTGGTGCATGAAGCTTGTGTAGGATGCTGGTGTATTTAGGTGGTGTATAATGCTGGTGTATGATGCTGGTGTATGATGCTGGTGTATGACGCTGGTGTATGGGTGCTGGTGTGTGAGGTTTGGTGAATGATCTGGGGTATGATGCGGTGTAAAGATGCTGGGGTATGATGCTGGTGTATGATGCTGGTGTATGATGCTGGTGTTTAGGGTGGGGTATGCTGGTGTATGAGGTGGTGTATGATGCTGGCGTATGATGGCTGGGGTGTGAGGGTGGTGTATGATGCTGGTGTATGAGGGTGGTGTATGATGCTGGCGTATGATGCTGGTGTATGAGGGTGGTGAATGATGCTGGTGTATGATGCGGTGTGGGGAGGTGGTGTATGATGCTGGTGTATGAGGGTTGTGTATGATGCTGGTGTATGATGCTGGTGTATGAATTGCTGTGTGTATGGGTGGTGTATGATGCTGGCGTATGATGCTGGTGTATGAGGTGGTGTTTTGATCTGGTGTACGATATGGTGTATGATGCAGGTGTATGAGGGTGGTGTATGAGGGTGGTGTATGATGTTGGGATATGAGGGTGGTGGGATGATGCTGGTGTATGAGGATGGTGAATGATGCCTGTGTATGATGTTGGTGTATGATCGGGTATGAGGTGGTGAATGATGCTGGTGTAATGATGTTGGTGTATGATGCTGGTGTATGAGGGTGGTGAATGGTGCTGTTTTATGTTGAAGGTGTATGATGCTGGGGTATGAGGATGGTGAATGGTGCTGGTGTATGTGCTGGTATTGCGGGTTGGGGTTTGATTCTGGTTTTTTATTTTCTTTGGGGGTATTGGAGGGTGGTGATGTGCTGGTGTATGATGTGGTGTATGATGTGGGTATATGTGGTGTATGATGCTGGTGTATGAGGTGGTGTATGATGTTGGTATATGAGGGTGGTTTTATGTGGGTGGTGTATGAGGATGGTGAATGAATTGTGGTGTAGAGTTGGGTATGATGCGGTGTATGAGGGTGGGGAATGAGCTGGTGTAGATGTGGTGTATGAAGTGGTTATGATGCGGTGTAAAGGGGTGGTGTAATTGGCTGGTGTATGATGCTGGGGTTGATGCGGTGTATGAGGTGGTGTATGATGCTGGTGTATGATACTGGGTGTATGTGTGGTGTATGAGTGGTGTATGATGCTGGTTGAAGATAGCTGGTGTATGAGGATGGTGAATATGCTGGGTTATATGCTGGTGTATGAGGGTGGTGATAGATGGTGTATGATGCTGGTGTTGATAAGTGGTGTAATGAACGGTGTAGATCTGGTGTATTAAAGAGCTGGTGTATGATATGGTGTATGATGTGTGGGTATGAGAGGTGTATGAGCTGGTGTTGAGGCTGGTTTTATGAGGTGTTTTATGAGGCTGTTTTAAAGAGTTTGGTATATGGGTTTGTATGAGGCTGGTGATGAGGTGGTGTAGATTGGGTGTATGGGCTGGTGATGAAAGGCTGTGTATGAGGTGGTGTATGATTGGGGTTTTTTTAGGCTGGGTATGAGCTGGGTATGTAGGTTAGAGGTGGTGTAAGAGTGGTGATGTATGAGGATGGTTATGAGGCTGGTGTATGATGGTGGTGTATGAAGGTGGGGTATGAGGTCTGGTTTATGAGGCTGGTGTATGATGGTGTGTATGAGGTGTATGAGGCTGGTGTTATGATATGGTGGTGTATGATGGTGGTGTATGAGGCTGGTGAATGAGGCTGGTGTATAGTGGTGTAAGACAGTGGTGTATAGCTGGTTGAGGCCTGTGTATGAGGCTGGTTTTAAAGATGGTGGTGTATGATGGTGGTGTAAGGCTGTTTTATGAGCTGTGTTTAGGCCTGTGTATGAGGCTGTTATGATTGCTGGTTATGAGCTGTGTATGAGGCTTGTTTGTTGTATGAGGCTGGGGTTAAGAGGCTGGTGTATGAGGCTGGTTATGAAGCTGGTGTAATGAGGCTGGTGTATTAGGCGGTGTATGAGCCTGGTGTAGAGGCCCGGTGATGAGGCTGGGGTATGAAGGTGGTGTATGAGGGTGGGGAAGGGCTGGTGTATGAGCTGGGGTATAGGGTGGTGTATGAGCTGGTGTAGAGGCTGGTGTTGATGGCTGTGTATGAGGCTGGTTAAAGAGGCTGTGTATGAAAGGTGGTTATAGGCTGGTGTATGAGGCTGGTGACAGGTGTGAGCGGGGAATGAGCTGGTGTATGAAAAGGCTGGTGATGAGGCTGGGGTATGAGGCTGTGTAACGGCAGGGAGAGCGGGTGGAGCGGGTTTAGGCGGGTTGGGGTTGTAGAGGGTGGGGAGGGGGATAAGCTGGTGTATGAGGCTGGGGTATAGCTGGGTGTATTTAGGCTGGTTATGAGGCTGGTGTATGAACGTGTAATGAGGGTGGTGTAAGGCTGGTGTAAAGAGGCTTGGTGATGAGCCCGGTGTATGAGCTTTGGTTTTATGAAAGGCTGGTGTAGAGCTGGTGTATAGCTGGTGTATGGGGGCTGGTAATGAGGCTGGTGTATGAGGCTGGTGTATGAGGCTGGTGTATGAGGCTGGTGTATGAGGCTGGTGTATGAGGCTGGTGTATGAGGCTGGTGTATGAGGCTGGTGTATGAGGCTGGTGTATTAGGTGGTTTTATAAGGCTGGTGTATGAGCTGGTGTATAGGCTGGATGTAAGGCTGTTATGAGGCTGGTGTGGGGGCTGGTGTATGAGCGGGTGAGAGGCGGTGTAGAGGCGGGAATGAGCTGGTGTATGAGGCAGGTAATGAGCGGGGTAATGAGGCTGTGTATGACTGTGTATGACTGGTGTATAGCTGGTTATGAGGCTGGTGATAGGCTGGTGTATGAGGCTGGTGTATGAGGCTGGTGTATGAGGCTGGTGTATGAGGCTGGTGTATGAGGCTGGTGTATGAGGCTGGTGTATGAGGCTGGTGGGATGAAAAGTTGGTGATAGCGGTGATGAGGCTGGTGTATGGGCTGGTATGAGGCTGGTGTAATGAGGGAGACAGGTGTATATGTGGTGTAGAGGTGGTTGAATGAGGCTGGGTATGAGGCTGGTTATGAGGCTGGTGAATAGGCTGGGTAATAGGCTGGTGATGAGCTCTGTAGATGGGGTTGTTATATGGTTTGGGATCTTAAGAGCTGGTAGTATAGAGGCTGGGATGAGGCTGGAGGGGACTGGCTGGGTAAGAGGGCAGGTGTATGAGCTGGATGTAGATGTGGAGATGAGGTGGGGAATAGGCGGTGGAGGGGGTATGAAGGGTGGTGTATGAGGCGTTTTATGAGGCCCGGTGTATGAGGTAGTAAGGTGGGATGAGCTGGTGTATGAGGGTGGTGTATGAGTTGGAGGGGGAAAAGGGGGTTGTTGAGCTGGTGTATAGGCTGGGTGATCAGGCTGGTGTATGAGGCTGGTGTATGAGGCTGGGGTAGAGGCTGGTGATGAAGGTGGTGTATGAAGGATATAGCTGGTTGAGGCTGGTTATGAGGCTGGGTAAGGGCCAAGAGCTGGTGTATGAGGCGGTGTATGAGGTTTGGGTAAAGGAGTTGGGTGTGCGGGAGGGGGTAGAGGCGGTTTTGGGCTGGGGTTGGGTGGGTAAGGGGGGGTGTTGAGGTGGGGTAGAGGGTGGGGGGTTGGGTTGAGGGTGGGGTTTGGGGGGGGTGGGGGGGGTTTAGTGGGTGTAACTTTATAGGCTAACTTTATGGGTTGGGGAAAATTTTAGGGTGGGGCTTTAAAACCCTTTTTTTTTCCCCCCTTTTTCCCCCAAAAACTTTTAAAAATTTTTTTAACTTTTTTCCCCCCCCCTTTTTTTAAAATTTATTTCCCCCCCCCTTTTAAATTTAATTTTCCCCCCCCAATTTTCCCTTTTTTTAAATTTTATTTTAAGGGGTTTTTTGTTATAAAGGGGGGGCCCTTAAATTTCCCAAATTTAAAAAAATTTTAAAATTAATTTATAATTGCCCCAAACTTCCTTTTTTTTTTTTTCCTTTTTTTTAAAATTTTTCCTTCCCCTTTTTTTTTCTCTTTTCCTTTAATTTTCCTAAACCCCTTTTTGGGTTTAAATTTAAATTTGGTTTTAAATCCCAAAAGGGGAACTCAATCCCAAAAAATTTTTTTATTTTTTTTTTCAAATATTTTTTTCCTTTATGAAAATTTTTTAAATCCTTTTTTCCCAATTAAAAAAACCCTTCCCAAAAAAACTTTTAAAAAACCCAATAGCCTAAAATGAAAAAAAAAAAAAATGAAGGGGCCAAATTTAAAAAAACCCCCCCAAAAAAAAATGGGGGACTTCCCAAAAAAAACCCCCTTTTAAAAAAATTGGGAACCCAAAATTTAAAACCCCCCCCCGTTAATTATTTTCCCCCTTTTTTTTGGGGGGAAACGAAAAATTGGGCCAGAAAAAGGGCCCCCCTTTAAACCCCCCTCAAAAAACCCCGGCAAATAAAACCGGGGGAAAACCCTTTTAATTTTTTTTAAATAAGATATCTTAACTTCACAAAATTTATGTAATTGCTATCTTATTTTCCCTCAAAGGGGAAAACCTAACTGGCACGAAATTTACATTGGTTTTATCAACATCTGTGTCTGTCAAACTGCCAGAAGTACTTGTAACCAATCTAACGGGCCACTACAAATTAGTCAGTCGTTTACATTGCAAAATTTGTTCCATAAACGACTTACCACGTCCATGAAACATGTGGGTTATATATCAACCAGGCTTCAACTGAAATTACTTTACCATTCGTTTCATTTTTTATTTTTCTCCTAATATTTTTCCAAAAGCTAGACCTTTACAATCGCAAAAATCTACCTGGAAAATCCTAAAAGGATGGCCCCGAACTGCGCACAGAAATCCTCCCTACAAAAGCAAAAGATTTGGGCAGGCGTGAAAAATACCCAAATAAAAAGTAGGGGCGCCAGGTACACAAAAGAAAAACACCATAAGTGACCGGGGCCCCAAAGCTGTTCAACACCCCCATCAGCCAAAAGAGAATTCCCAAATGGGGCCCCGGGCTCCCTTCAAGAGGGAGCTGGACAGATATTTAAAGTAGGGCCAATCACCCGGGGCTGGGTTTCGAACTTGGGACTACTGGGGCCAGCAAACAGCCGGGTTGATCGGGCCCCTGATCCACCGGGAGGCCTGGCGGGGCCCGGGGCTGCAGAGGCAGACCCCCGGAAATACCCTTCAGGTAGACTCCGGGTAGACACAATACACCAAGTTATTTTCACATTTTTCTTCAGGTATTTTTTCTTGGAAACATATCAATTTTTATCATTGATGGAATCCATAAAAATTTGTACATTAACCCTTTTTTTCCTCGGATCTTTTAGTATCGTACCTGGCTTCTCCAATGGGAAAATTTTGGAGTCATCATGTGAGTCAAGAGCCTTCATTGATGACAAAATCATATTACTGGGTGACAAATCAATCGGTGTCGGGAAGTTAGTTTTAGCACCATTAATATGGCAAACAATTCAGTTTGCAGTGTAGACGCCCAGTTGTTAATTCTTATTCCTAACTCAACAAAGTTGTTATCGTTCTTAACTAGGGAGGTGACAACAAGAGTAGATGCAGCCCTGCCAGTGGACTCCTGCTTATATCCGTTACTGTATATAATTTGTGATAAGTTATTACTACCAGCTGGAGTCCCCAGCCAGCCAGCTGGAGTCCCCAGCCAGCCAGCTGGAGTCCCCAGCCAGCCAGCTGGAGTCCCCAGTCAGTCAGCTGGAGTCCCCAGCCAGCCAGATGGAGTCCCAGTCAGTCAGCTGGAGTCCCCAGCCAGTCAGCTGGAGTCCCCAGTCAGTCAGCTGGAGTCCCCAGCCAGCCAGCTGGAGTCCCCAGTCAGTCAGCTGGAGTCCCCAGCCAGCCAGCTGGAGCCCCCAGTCAGTCAGCTGGAGTCCCAAGCCAGCCAGCTGGAGCCCCCAGTCAGTCAGCTGGAGTCCCCAGCCAGCCAGCTGGAGCCCCCAGTCAGTCAGCTGGAGTCCCCAGCCAGCAAGACGGAGTTCCCACTCAGTCAGCTGGAGTCCCCAACCAGCTGGAGTCCCCAGCCAGCTGGAGTCCCCAGCCAGCCAGTTGGAGTCCCCAGCCAGCCAGCTGGATTTCCCCAACCAGCAGCTGGAGCCCCACCAGCTGGAGTCCCCAACCAGCCAGCTGGAGTCCCCAGCCAGCTGGAGTCCCCAGCCAGCTGGAGTCCCCAGCCAACCAGCTGGAGTCCCCAGCCAGCCAGATGGAGTCCCCAGCCAGCCAGCTGGAGTCCCCAGCCAGCCAGCTGGAGTCCCCAGCCAGCCAGCTGGAGTCCCCAGCCAGCCAGATGGAGTCCCCAGCCAGCC
>NC_069437.1:26410820-26423320 GCF_026875155.1 Cherax quadricarinatus
TGTGTTTTTGTGTGTGTGTGTGTGTGTGTGTGTGGTGTGTGTGTGGGTGTGTGTGTGTGTGTTGGGGTGGGGTGTGTGTGTATTGGAGAGCTTTCACCAATACTGCTACCACTTCCCCCCACCACCATAATCACATTTTTCGGGAACCCCACCTTCCCACAACAAAACCCCAAACAACAACCAACTATAGTGTCAACCCGGAGGGATGGGATGGGGGTTTGGGACCCACTTAGATGGAGAAAATTTTGAGATGAAAATGCTGCTGGAATGCCGTCTTGTGGTATCACAGGGTTTTTTTTGACATTTTTTCGAGGGTTGGCAGCTGAGGTTGCAGGGAGAGAAATCCAGTTAGACACCCCGGTAAACACCAGATAGACTCCAGGTAGACTCCGGGTAGTTCCCCCGGAAACTCCAGGTAGACGCCAGGTAAACGCAGGTGGGATTGGGAAAAACGTGTAAGTAGACCCCACTAGACCCCGGGAAACCCCCCAGGTGACCCCGGGGTAGTCTAGGTAGATCCAGGTGACCTAGGCTTTCCCAGTAGACCCAGGTTGGAAAAGGGTTTCGTGTAGAGTGAAACAAAGCTTGTGGCTTGTGTGCAGCTTTGTTGACAGTAGGCATTTTGCCACCTGGTATCCAGGGGAGTCCCTTGCAAGGGCTGCCCTGAAATAAACCATTATCTCTTATTATTGAACAAATAATAATAAAAATAATAATTTTTAATAAAAATAATAAAAATAATATTATTTTATTTTTATTATATTATGATCATTTTTATTTTTTATTTTAATTATTATCATTTTTTAAATTTTGTTTGTTTTTGTTGTTGTTATTTTTAAAAAATAATATTATTTTATTATTAATATTTTTATTATTATTATTATTATTATTATTATTATTATTTATTATTATTTTATTATTTTTATTTTATTTTAAAAAGTATTTTTTAATGAGGGGTATTACAGAGATGTCAAATTTCATGCTGGCTGTAGCTCTCTGTACTCTTTCCAGCGTTCAGTAGCTATATTAGGTGGGGGCCCAAAAAAAAACCATCCATAGCTCATCTGGGGGTGGCCAGATGTATGGTGCCTGGTCAGCTGTGTGTTGTAACTCTGGTTGCTGACGACGGTACAGAGTACAGAGCTTTATCTGTTTTGCAATGAAAAGGTTTTAAGAGTGAATTTCCTTTTCTCCCCCCTCTCTCTCTCTCTCCCCCTCTCCTCCTCTCTCTCTCTCTCTCCTCTCTCTTCTTTTCCTCTCTCCCCCTCTTCTCTCTTCTTCACTTCCTCTCTCTTCTTCTCTCTCCTCTCTCTCCTCTCTCTCTTCCCTCTCTCTCTCTCTCTCTCTCCTCTTCTTCTCTCTCTCTCTCTCAAACTCCTCTCTCTCTTTCTCCTCTCTCTCTCTCTCTCTCTCTCTCCTTTTCTCTCTCTCCTTCTCTCTTTTCCCCCTCTCTCCTCCTCTCTCCCCTCCTTTATCTCTCTTCTTTCTTTTCTCTCTCCCCTCTCTCTCTCTCTCTCTCTTCTCCTCTCTCTCTCCTCTCTCTCTCTCTCTCTCTCTCTCTCTCTCCTCTCTATTCTCCTTCTCTTTTCTCTTCTCTCTCTCTCTTCTTTCTTTTCTCTCTCTTCTCTCCTCTCTCTTCCCTTTTTAATAATTATTTTAATTATATTATCTCTCTCCCCTTCTCTTTCTCCTCTCTCTCCCTCCCTCCCTCCCCCCCCAAAAAAATTTTCTCCTACCCCTTATCCCTTCTTCTTCCCCCTTTAATCCCCCTGCTCCCCTTTCTCCCCCCTTTTCCTCCCCCCCCCCCTTTTCCTTCCCCCTTTTTCCCCCTTCCCCCCCTTGCTCTTAAGTGGTCTTGGGAATTAGCGGCTCCTTAGATATTAAATTTCGGTTAATTCCCCCCTTTTGGCGAGTAATAGCAATAAGCCCAAAATTCCAAAATGGAATTTTTAAAATTTAAAATCACCCCAATAATATATATATATATATATATATATATTATTTAATATATATATATATTATATAATGTCGTCCGAATAGGCGAACTTGGATCTTGGCTTAAAAAAGCAAAAGCTCATCTTGCCATATAGGACAAACGAAAAAAATTTTGATGCAATAATTCGCCCAAAATCTTTTGAACCTAACGAAAAAAATATATTTCATTTTTTTTGTTTAGTATTAATTAAGTAAAAAAATCTAAAAAATTTTTTAGTTGGGTTAGGCTAAAAAAAAATTGTTTGTATAATAAGGGTTGGGAAGTTTTCTAAATTCTTTTGGTGCAAAAAAAAAACTTTTTCATTAACATTTAATGAAAAAATTTTATACCTTAAAGTATAAAAAAAAATTTCAGAAAGGACTTAATTTTAAAGGGTTTCTTTTAATTGACCGTTTTACTATTCGGCCCAATATTATAAAATTTTATATATATATATTATTATATTTAATATTTATATTAATATAATATATATAATTTTAAATTTTATATAAATATATATTTATATATATAATATATAATTATATTTTTTTACCACACCTTTTGGGACATACAACCTACCAAAACAAAGCCAAGCCCTTTTAAAAAGAAAGAGGGGAAAGGGGGGGAGAAGGGCCAGGGGGGGGATAACTCCCGTCTTCCCCACTGTTTAGTTGGGAAAACCCAAGGTCTCCTGGGGGGGATTAGCAAACCCTATTTTAATAGAACTTAAGTTGAAAACCCCCTGGAAGTGCTTTTGAGGGTGGTGGGAGGGTGGGGGTGGAGAAGCTGGGGGGGAGGGGGACTGGAGAAGGTTTTGGAGGGAGGGAGACCTGGAGAAGGTGGGAGAAAGGGAGACTAGAGAAGGTGGGAGGGAGGGAGACTAGAGAAGGTGGGACGGAGGGAGACTGGAGAAGGTGGGAGGGGGGAGACGGGAGAAGGTGGGAGGGAGGGAGCTGGAGGAAGGTGGGGGGGAGGGAGACTGGAGAAGGTGGGAGGGGAGGGAGACTGGAGAAGGTGGGAGGGAGGGAGACCGGAGAAGGTTGGAGGGAGGGAGATGGAGAAGGGTGGGAGGTGGGAGACTGGAGGAAGGTGGGAGGGAGGGAGACTGGAGAAGGGGGGGAGGGTGGGGGGACTGGAGAAGGTGGGAGGAGGGGATGGGAAGGTGGGAGGGAGGGAGACTGGAGAAGGTGGGAGGGTGGGGGGACTGGAGAAGGAGGGAGGGAGGGAGACTGGAGAAGGTGGAGGGAGGGAGACTGGAGAAGGTGGAGGGGGGGAGACCGGAGAAGGTTGGAGGGAGGGTGACTGGAGAAGGTGGGAGAAAGGGAGACTAGAGAAGGTGGGAGGGAGGGAGACTAGAGAAGGTGGGACGGAGGGGGGGACTGGGGGAAAGAGGGAGAGGAGGGGGTGGTAGAAGTGGAGAGAGTGAGAGATTAGAGGGGTAAAAGACGATTAATATTCGAAGGCACTAGTGGGAGGGAAGGTACTAGTGGGAGGGAAGGCATTAGTGGGAGGGAAGGCACTAGTGGGAGGTAAGGCACTAGTGACTAGTGGCAGGGAAGGCACTAGTGGGAGGTAAGGCACTAGTAGGAGGGAAGGCACTATTGGGAGGAAAGGCACTAGTGGAAGGGAAGGCACTAGTGGGAGGTAAGGCACTAGTGGGAGGGAAGGCACTAGTGGGAGTTAAGGCACTAGTGGAAGGGAAGGCACTAGTGGGAGGTAAGGCACTAGTGGGAGGTAAGGCACTAGTGGGAGGGAAGGCACTAGTGGGAGGTAAGGCACTAGTCGGAAGTAAGGCACTGGTGAGAGGGAAGGCACTAGTGGGAGTTAAGGCACTAGTGGGAGGTAAGGCACTAGTGGGAGGTAAGGCAGTAGTTGGAGGGAAAACACTAGTGGGAGGTAAGGCAATAGTGGGAGGGAAGGCACTAGTGGGAGGTAAGGCACTAGTGGGAGGGAAGGTACTAGTGGGAGGGAAGGCACTAGTGGGAGGTAAGGCACTAGTGGGAGGGAAGGCACTAGTGGGAGGAAAGGCACTAGTTGGAGGGAAGGCACTAGTGGGAGGTAAGGCATTAGTGGGAGGGAAGGCACTAGTGGGAGTTAAGGCACTAGTGGAAGGGAAGGCACTAGTGGGAGGTAAGGCACTAGTGGGAGATAAGGCACTATTGGGAGGGAAGGCACTAGTGGGAGGGAAGGCACTAGTGGGAGGTAAGGCATTAGTGGGAGGGAAGGCACTAGTGGGAGGGAAGGCACTAGTGGGAGGTAAGGCACTAGTGGGAGGTAAGGCACTAGTGGGAGGTAAGGCACTAGTCGGAAGTAAGGCACTGGTGAGAGGGAAGGCACTAGTGGGAGGTAAGGCACTAGTGGGAGGGAAGGCACTAGTGGGAGGTAAGGCAGTAGTGGGAGGGAAAACACTAGTGGGAGGTAAGGCAGTAGTGGGAGGGAAGGCACTAGTTGGAGGTAAGGCACTAGTGAGAGGGAAGGCACTAGTGGGAGGGAAGGCACTAATGGGAGGGAAGGCACTAGTTGGAGGGAAGGCACTAGTGGGAGGTAAGGCACTAGTGGGAGGGAAGGCACTGGTGGGAGGGAAGGCACTAGTGGGAGGGAAGATACTAGTGGGAGGGAAGGCACTAGTGGGAGGTAAGGCACTAGTGGGAGGGAAGGCACTAGTGGGAGCGAAGGCACTAGTTGGAGGGAAGGCACTAGTGGGAGGTAAGGCATTAGTGGGAGGGAAGGCACTAGTGGGAGTTAAGGCACTAGTGGGAGGGAAGGCACTAGTGGGAGGGAAGGCACTATTGGGAGGTAAGGCAGTAGTGAGAGGGAAGGCACTAGTGGGAGGTAAGGCACTAGTGGGAGGGAAGGTACTAGTGGGAGGGAAGGCACTAGTGAGAGGGAAGGCACTAGTGGGAGGGAAGTCACTAGTGGGAGGTAAGGCACTAGTGGGAGGGAAGGCACTAGTGAGAGGGAAGGCACTAGTGGGAGGGAAGGCACTAATGGGAGCTAAGGAACTAGTGGGAGGGAAGGCACTAGTTGGAGTTAAGGCACTAGTGGGAGGTAAGGCATTAGTGGGAGGGAAGGCACTAGTGGGAGTTAAGAAGGCACTAGTGGGAGTTAAGGCACTAGTGGGAGGGAAGGCATTAGTGGGAGGCAAGGCACTAGTGGGAGTTAAGGCACTAGTGGGAGGGAAGGCACTAGTGAGAGGGAGGGCACTAGTGGGAGTTAAGGCACTAGTGGGAGGGAAAGCACTAGTGGGAGTTAAGGTACTAGTGGGAGGGAAGGCACTAGTGGGAGTTAAGGTACTAGTGGGAGGGAAGGCACTAGTGGGAGTTAAGGCACTAGTGGGAGGGAAGGCACTAGTGGGAGTTAAGGCACTAGTGGGAGGGAAGGCACTAGTGGGAGGTAAGGCACTAGTGGGAGGGAAGGCACTAGTGGGAGGGAAGGCACTAGTGGGAGGGAAGGCACTAGTGGGAGGTAAGGCACTAGTGAGAGGGAAGGCACTAGTGGGAGGTAAGGCACTAGTGGGAGGGAAGGCACTAGTGGGAGTTAAGGCACTAGTGGGAGGGAAGGCACTAGTGGGAGGGAAGGCACTAGTGGGAGGTAAGGCACTAGTGGGAGGGAAGGCACTAGTGGGAGTTAAGGCACTAGTGGGAGGGAAGGCACTAGTGGGAGGGAAGGCACTTATCTCTGTAACCCTTAACTTATCTCTGTACCCCTTAACTTATCTTTGTACCCCTTAACTTATCTTTGTACCCCTTAACTTATCTTTGTACCCCATAACTTATCTCTACTCTTTAACCTATCTCTGTACCCCTTAACTTATCTCTGTGCCCCTTAACTTATCTCTGTACCCCTTAACTTATCTCTACCCCATAACTTATCTCTGTACCCCTTAACTTATCTCTGTACCCCTTAACTTATCTCTGTACCCCTTAACTTATCTCTGTAACCCTTAACTTATCTTTTAGCCCTTAACTTCTCTCTGTACCTATTAAATTGTCTTCGTACCCCTTAACTTGTTTCCGTGCCCTTTAACTTGTTTCCGTGCCGCTTAACTTTTTTCTGTGCCCCTTAACTTGTTTCCGTGCCCCTTAACGTGTTTCCATGCCCCTTAACTTGTTTCTGTGCCCCTTAACGTGTTTCAGTGCCCCTTAACTTGTTTCCGTGTCCCTTAACTTGTTTCTGTACCCCATAACTTGTCTCTGTTATAGGTGCCTGGTATGTTGTAGGTGCCATGCATGTTGCAGATGCCTGGCATGTTGCAGGTGCCATGCATGTTGCAGATGCTGGCATGTTGCAGGTGCCATGCGTGTTACAGATGACTGACATGTTGCAGATGCCTGGCACGTTGCAGGTGCCTGGCATGTTGCAGGTGCCAGGCGTGTTACAGATGATTGACATGTTGCAGGTGCCCGGCACGTTGCAGGTGCCCGGCACGTTGCAGGTGCCCGGCACGTTGCAGGTGCCCGGCACGTTGCAGGTGCCCAGCACGTTGCAGGTGCCCGGCACGTTGCAGGTGCCCGGCACGTTGCAAGTGCCCAGCACGTTGCAGGTGCCCGGCACGTTGCAGGTGCCCGGCACATTGCAGGTGCCCAGCACGTTGCAGGTGCCCGGCACGTTGCAGGTGCCCAGCACGTTGCAGGTGCCCGGCACGTTGCAGGTGCCCGGCACGTTGCAGGTGCCCAGCACGTTGCAGGTGCCCGGCACGTTGCAGGTCCCCAGCACGTTGCAGGTGCCCGGCACGTTGCAGGTGCCCGGCAAGTTGCAGGTGCCCACCACGTTGCAGGTGCCCACCACGTTGCAGGTGCCCACCACGTTGCAGGTGCCCAGCACGTTGCAGGTGCCCACCACGTTGCAGGTGCCCACCACGTTGCAGGTGCCCACCACGTTGCAGGTGCCCACCACGTTGCAGGTGCCCACCACGTTGCAGGTGCCCACCACGTTGCAGGTGCCCAGCACAATGTAAGTATCATTATAGAGAACTAAGAGATCTTAAAGAACCAATAAAGACCTCTCACTAGTGTACCAATAAAGACCTCTCACTAGTGTACCAATAAATACCTCTCACTAGTGTACCAATAAATACCTCTCACTAGTGAACCAACAAAGACCTCTCACTAGTGTACCAATAAAGACCTCTCACTAGTGTACCAATAAAGACCTCTCACTAGTGTACCAATAAATACCTCTCACTAGTGAACCAATAAAGACCTCTCACTAGTGTACCAATAAATACCTCTCACTAGTGTACCAATAAAGACCTCTCACTAGTGTACCAATAAATACCTCTCACTAGTGTACCAATAAATACCTCTCACTAGTGTACCAATAAATACCTCTCACTAGTGTACCAATAAAGACCTCTCACTAGTGTACCAATAAAGACCTCTCACTAGTGTACCAATAAATACCTCTCACTAGTGTACCAATAAAGACCTCTCACTAGTGTACCAATAAATACCTCTCACTAGTGAACCAATAAAGACCTCTCACTAGTGTACCAATAAAGACCTCTCACTAGTGTACCAATAAAAAACCTCTCACTAGTGAACCAATAAAGACCTCTCACTAGTTGTACCAATAAAGACCTCTCACTAGTGTACCAATAAAGACCTCTCACTAGTGTACCAATAAAGACCTCTCACTAGTGTACCAATAAAGACCTCTCACTATTTGAACCAATAAAGAATCTCACTAGTGTACCAATAAAGACCTCTCACTAGTGAACCAATAAAGGCCTCTCACTAGTGTACCAAAAAGACCTCTCACTAGTGAACCAATAAAGACCTCTCACTAGTGTACCAATAAAGACCTCTCACTAGTGTACCAATAAAGACCTCTCACTAGTGTACCAATAAAGACCTCTCACTAGTGAACCAATAAAGACCTCTCACTAGTGTACCAATAAAGACCTCTCACTAGTGAACCAATAAAGGCCTCTCACTAGTGTACCAATAAAGACCTCTCACTAGTGAACCAATAAAGACCTCTCACTAGTGTACCAATAAAGACCTCTCACTAGTGAACCAATAAAGACCTCTCACTAGTGAACCATAAAGACCTCTCACTAGTGTACCAATAAAGACCTCTCACTATGTACCAATAAAGACCTCTCACTAGTGAAACCAATAAAGACCTCTCTCTAGTGAAACCAATAAAGACCTCTCACTAGTGAACCAATAAAGACCTCTCACTAGTGAACCAATAAAGACCTCTCACTAGTGTACCAATAAAGACCTCTCACTAGTGAACCAATAAAGACCTCTCACTAGTGAACCAATAAAGACCTCTCACTAGTGAACCAATAAAGACCTCTCACTAGTGAACCAATAAAGACCTCTCACTAGTGACCAATAAAGACTCTCACTAGTGTACCAATAAAGACCTATCACTAGTGAACCAATAAAGACCTCTCACTAGTGTACCAATAAAGACCTCTCACAAGTGAACCAATAAAGACCTCTCACTAGTGAACCAATAAATACCTCTCACTAGTGTACCAATAAATACCTCTCACTAGTGTACCAATAAAGACCTCTCACTAGTGTACCAATAAAGACCTCTCACTAGTTGTACCAATAAAGACTCTCACTAGTGTACCAATAAAGACTCTCACTATTGAACCCAATAAAGACCTCTCACTAGTGTACCAATAAAGACCTCTCACTAGTGTACCAATAAAGACCTCTCACTAGTGTACCAATAAAGACCTCTCACTAGTGTACCAATAAAGACCTCTCACTAGTGAACCAATAAATACCTCTCACTAGTGAACCAATAAAGACCTCTCACTAGTGAACCAATAAAGACCTCTCACTAGTGAACCAATAAAGACCTCTCACTAGTGTACCAATAAAGACCTCTCACTAGTGTACCAATAAAGACCTCTCACTAGTGTACCAATAAAGACCTCTCACTAGTGTACCAATAAAGACCTCTCACTATGAACCAATAAATACCTCTCACTAGTGAACCAATAAAGACCTCTCACTAGTGTACCAATAAAGACCTCTCACTAGTGAACCAATAAAGACCTCTCACTAGTGTACCAATAAATACCTCTCACTAGTGTACCAATAAAGACCTCTCACTAGTGTACCAATAAATACCTCTCACTAGTGTACCAATAAAGACCTCTCACTAGTGTACCAATAAAGACCTCTCACTAGTGTACCAAAATAAAGACCTCTCACTAGTGAACCAATAAAGACCTCTCACTAGTGAACCAATAAAGACCTCTCACTAGTGTACCAATAAAGACATCTCACTAGTGAACCAATAAAGACCTCTCACTAGTGTACCAATAAAGACCTCTCACAAGTGAAAAAATAAAGACCTCTCACTAGTGTACCAATAAAGACCTCTCACTAGTGTACCAATAAAGACCTCTCACTAGTGAACCAATAAAGACCTCTCACTAGTGTACCAATAAAGACCTCTCACTAGTGAACCAATAAAGACCTCTCACTAGTGTACCAATAAAGACCTCTCACTAGTGAACCAATAAAGACATTTCACTAGTGTACCAATAAAGACCTCTCACTAGTGTACCAATAAAGACCTCTCACTAGTGTACCAATAAAGACCTCTCACTAGTGTACCAATAAAGACCTCTCACTAGTGAACCAATAAAGACCTCTCACTAGTGAACCAATAAATACCTCTCACTAGTGAACCAATAAATACCTCTCGCTAGTGAACCAATAAAGACCTCTCACTAGTGTACCAATAAAGACCTCTCACTAGTGTACCAATAAATACCTCTCACTAGTGAACCAATAAATACCTCTCACTAGTGAACCAATAAAGACCTCTCACTAGTGTACCAATAAAGACCTCTCACTAGTGTACCAATAAATACCTCTCACTAGTGTACCAATAAAGACCTCTCACTAGTGAACCAATAAAGACCTCTCACTAGTGAAACCAATAAAGACCTCTCACTAGTGAACCAATAAATACCTCTCACTAGTGAACCAATAAAGACCTCTCACTAGTGAACCAATAAAGACCTCTCACTAGTGTACCAATAAAGACCTCTCACTAGTGAACCAATAAATACCTCTCACTAGTGAACCAATAAAGACCTCTCACTAGTGAACCAATAAATACCTCTCACTAGTGAACCAATAAAGACCTCTCACTAGTGAACCAATAAAGACCTCTCACTAGTTTACCAATAAAGACCTCTCACTAGTGTACCAATAAATACCTCTCACTAGTGAACCAATAAAGACCTCTCACTAGTTTACCAATAAAGACCTCTCACTAGTGTACCAATAAAGACCTCTCACTAGTGTACCAATAAAGACCTCTCACTAGTGTACCAATAAAGACCTCTCACTAGTGAACCAATAAATACCTCTCACTAGTGAACCAATAAAGACCTCTCACTAGTGTACCAATAAATACCTCTCACTAGTGAACCAATAAAGACCTCTCACTAGTTTACCAATAAAGACCCTCACTAGTGTACCAATAAAGACCTCTCACTAGTGTACCAATAAAGACCTCTCACTAGTGTACCAATAAAGACCTCTCACTAGTGAACCAATAAAGACCTCTCATTTAGTGAACCAATAAAGACCTCTCACTAGTGTACCAATAAAGACCTCTCACTAGTGTACCAATAAAGACCTCTCACTAGTGAACCAATAAAGACCTCCACTAGTGTACCAATAAAGACCTCTCACTAGTGAACCAATAAAGACCTCTCACTAGTGAACCAATAAAGACCTCTCACTAGTGAACCAATAAAGACCTCTCACTAGTGAACCAATAAAGACCTCTCACTAGTGTACCAATAAAGACATCTCACTAGTGAACCAATAAAGACCTCTCACTAGTGTACCAATAAAGACCTCTCACTAGTTTACCAATAAAGACCTCTCACTAGTGTACCAATAAAGACCTCTCACTAGTGTACCAATAAAGACCTCTCACTAGTGTACCAATAAAGACCTCTCACTAGTGTACCAATAAAGACCTCTCACTAGTGTACCAATAAAGACCTCTCACTAGTGAACCAATAAAGACCTCTCACTAGTGTACCAATAAAGACCTCTCACTAGTGTACCATAAAGACCTCTCACTAGTGAACCAATAAATACCTCTCACTAGTGTACCAATAAATACCTCTCACTAGTGTACCAATAAAGACCTCTCACTAGTGAACCAATAAAGACCTCTCACTAGTGTACCAATAAATACCTCTCACTAGTGAACCAATAAAGACCTCTCACTAGTGTACCAATAAATACCTCTCACTAGTGAACCAATAAAGACCTCTCACTAGTGTACCAATAAATACCTCTCACTAGTGAACCAATAAAGACCTCTCACTAGTGTACCAAAAAATACCTCTCACTAGTGAACCATTAAAGACCTCTCACTAGTGTACCAATAAAGACCTCTCACTAGTGAACCAATAAAGACCTCTTACTAGTGAACCAATAAAGACCTCTCACTAGTGAACCAATAAAGACCTCTCACTAGTGAACCAATAAAAGACCTCTCACTAGTGAACCAATAAAGACCTCTCACTAGTGTACCAATAAAACCTCTCACTAGTGAACCAATAAAGACCTCTCACTAGTGAACCAATAAAGACCTCTCACTAGTGAACCAATAAAGACCTCTCACTAGTGTACCAATAAATACCTCTCACTAGTGAACCAATAAAGACCTCTCACTAGTGTACCAATAAAGACCTCTCACTAGTGAACCAATAAAGACCTCTCACTAGTGTACCAATAAATACCTCTCACTAGTTAGCCAATAAAGACCTCTCACTAGTGTACCAATAAATACCTCTCACTAGTGAACCAATAAAGACCTCTCACTAGTGTACCAATAAAGACCTCTCACTAGTGAACCAATAAATACCTCTCGCTAGTGAACCAATAAAGACCTCTCACTAGTGTACCAATAAAGACCTCTCACTAGTGTACCAATAAATACCTCTCACTAGTGAACCAATAAATACCTCTCACTAGTGAACCAATAAAGACCTCTCACTAGTGTACCAATAAAGACCTCTCACTAGTGTACCAATAAATACCTCTCACTAGTGTACCAATAAAGACCTCTCACTAGTGAACCAATAAAGACCTCTCACTAGTGTACCAATAAAGACCTCTCACTAGTGAACCAATAAATACCTCTCACTAGTGAACCAATAAAGAACCTCTCACTAGTGAACCAATAAAGACCTCTCACTAGTGTACCAATAAAGACCTCTCACTAGTGAACCAATAAATACCTCTCACTAGTGAACCAATAAAGACCTCTCACTAGTGAACCAATAAATACCTCTCACTAGTGAACCAATAAAGACCTCTCACTAGTGAACCAATAAAGACCTCTCACTAGTTTACCATAAAGACCTCTCACTAGTGTACCCAATAAATACCTCTCACTAGTGAACCAATAAAGACCTCTCACTAGTTTACCAATAAAGACCTCTCACTAGTGTACCAATAAAGACCTCTCACTAGTGTACCAATAAAGACCTCTCACTAGTGTACCAATAAAG
>NC_069437.1:26430820-26440820 GCF_026875155.1 Cherax quadricarinatus
TACACGCGCAAATACACACACGCACACACACACACACACACACACACACACACACACACACACACACACACACACACACACACACACACACACATACACAAACACACAAACACACACACATACCAACACACACACACGCGCAAATACACACCCACACACAGACACAGTAGGTATTAGCGCCAGTAAACAGTCAGCCAAGCTTATAACAAACTCGCCAGTCATAGCAGCGATGCCAGGTTCAAAATTTATTAGTTTACTGGAGAGTGAGGGGTTTTGTGTAAGCCTGCATGGGAGGGGAGTGCCACGGGCGCCTGGTGGTGCCAGAAGTGTTTGTAAATACAGTTAATAGCATGAGGACAAGATTATGGTTATAAAATAAGAAATAAGTGGGAGTATCTGGCAAAGAGATTTTTTTTTTAAGTGCAGTGAGGAGACTCCCAGTTAAAAGTGCATCATGTAGATATCTGAAGTGTGATGTACGACAGCCAGGATGGGTCGCCATTACATCAGAGGTGGTCCTGGACCAGAACTGGCATCCAGACTTACGATCGTCACCTCTGTGAGCTCTCTGGTAAGCTGTCTCGATTTTTCCTGTCTAGTTTTACTTAACTGTTAAAAGAACGATTCATATCTGGCTGCTAAAAGTACACTCCATACCTTTGAGAAGAATGTATTAGGCAGGTTGAAGCTCTAACAGCAAGGTAGTTACTGGTTCATTATTGTGGGTTAATTCTTAACTAGCCAGGTAGCGCTGGTGTGGTCATCCGCACGTATATTAACAATAGTGTGTAATAATTAGGATCAGGAGGGAGACACACACATACATATACGTTACAGCACCAGCACAAAGCAAAGGATGCTCGCAGCAGGAGTGGGACAACAAGCAAACAAATATACCTGTACACAGGCATGCAATACACAAACCATTCTCTCTCTCTCTCTCTCTCTCTCTCCTCTCTCTCCTCTCTCTCCTCTCTCTCTCTCTCTCTCTCTCTCTCTCTCTTTCTCACACACACACACACACACACACACACACACACACACACACACACACACACAAACACACTGCTCAATGATCTACACATAAATGTGCACACAGAAGCAAAGGCAGGGACTGTAGGTTTGTTTGGTAGTACAAGTTGCATCCTGAGGAAGCTGTTGAACCCAGTTAGGTGATACTTGAAGGAGAGGAAAAATGGGAGCCTAAAAACCAACAATATAAGAGGAAGGTGAACATTAAAATGGTATAAAAAATACCGACAGGTTGTTAGGTAAGACACATATGCAACAGTTAGGTATCTTTATTTCGAAACGTTTCGCCTACACAGTAGGCTTCTTCAGTCGAGTACAGAAAAGTTGACAGAAGCAGAAGATACTGGAAGACGATGTAATCAGTCCATCACCCTTGAAGTTTTGAGGTGGTCAGTCCCTCAGTCTGGAGAAGTTTATTATTCCATAGTCTGAAACAATATGGAGTTGAAGTGACAGGATGGAGCCTTATATACCGCCAGGAGGTGAGATGTAGGCCACTAGTAGAGGTATTAAAATGGTATTTTATACCATTTTAATGTTCACTCTATCAGACACTGCAACACAAGGGTATCTTGGTACAGACCTGAAATCAACTTGGACAACTTCTACTAGTGAGAATGCCTGGATTTGAGAGGGACCTGACCTCCCAACGACTACATTCTTACCTCTACTAGTGGCCTACATCTCACCTCCTGGCGGTATATAAGGCTCCATCCTGTCACTTCAACTCCATATTGTTTCAGACTATGGAACAATACTCTTCTCCAGACTGAGGGACTGACCACCTCAAAACTTCAAGGGTGATGGACTTATTACATCGTCTTCCAGTATCTTATGCTTCTATCAACTTTTCTGTACTCGACTGAAGAAGCCTACTGTGTAGGCGAAACGTTTCGAAATAAAGATACCTAACTGTTTCATATGTGTCTTACCTAACAAGAAGAAGGTGAGCTGAGGAGGAAGAATCAAGACATGAGTGGATGGTGTCAGAGTGTATACTAGGTGGGTTTAGATACAAAATGGAAGAAGAGTGGGAGAGAAGGTTTAGTGTTTTTTTCACAGATTGGGAAAAGTAGAAAGCACGGAATGGGAGAGAAGGACTATATCTGCTGAGGCAAAGGAAGAGGTTCTAAGGAAACTGGAAGCCCTTGTGCTTAGCGCTTCTTTTTGATTATAATAATAATAATAAGGAAACTGGAAGAGATGAAGGTAAGGAGAAACAAGGTGGAGGCAGAAACAGTAATAGCAGATGAGGGGACAGAAGACAGAGAAGATGGAGTAAACAAAACTTTTGTACAAATACAATCAGGCAACCGGGAGTTGCAAGAGATGATAATGGGAGCAGCAAAGAAATTGTTCATATCAGACAGAGAAATCTGGAAGAAACAGAGGTGGGAGGAGAAAAAAAAGAGTGAGAGAGGTTTTTGATTATCCACGGGCTTCAGGAGTCCGAAGGAAGAACTTATAAAAACAACATGGATGGCGGAGGAACAGGAGATTCAAGCTATAATTTAACTGACAATTGGGAGGCTGGTGTAAACCAGGTAACAAATTTTTCAGACTTAGAAACTATTCAAGGGGGATGGAAATACACTCAGTCAAACTAAACCTCATAATAGAAATGACACAGAACAAAATTGTGAACAGGAAACCACTGTTAGGGCAGTGAAAATGATATCAGTGTGTGAATCTTGATTGAGACAGAACAACAAGGGAGAGAGAACAACTGAGGGAAAGAATACAAAAGAATACACACTGACAGGTGTGGAAGCTCAGCCTCTGGAGGAGTGCCAGGCACACCCTGACCTAGCGTCCCCCTCCACTCTAGCACAATAGCCCGAAACAATCCATACCCATCCCTCCTTCCTACACCCACAGTTCTAACTCCTCCCAGCGCAAGTACCCTCCTCAAAATTCCCCACCCGTCACCCCAGTCCACAACCCTCACTTCCCCAACAACCCATCTTTTTCCATCCTCAACTACCTCTCACCCTTTCCCTCAACTTGCTCGCCACCACATGCTTGACCCACGTGCAGGAACCAGGAAATCATGAACCCAAAACAGGAACACAGTAAAAGAAAGGAAACAAAGTATTGTAGACAAGTGCTGATGTAATTACAGCCACATCAGAAGGAAGACAACAGTAAAAGACCAGTAATCAGGCTGAGAAATAAAGGAGAGCTCAAAAGGAATGAATGACATGGAAGTCTGTAGGAGCTCAAAAAGAAATTTAAGGCGGTATTATCGGAGAAATGACGGATGATCCCAGAGAATCATAGAGGTAGAGTGCACCAGCGAGTATTGGACACAATACATACGAGAGGAGAAAAGGTAATGAAACTGTTATGGAAGCTAGATGCCTCAAAGGTAACAGGATCAGATAAAATCTCTCCTTCACTCCAAAGAAAGGAGGCAGAAGCACTGTGTGTTTCACTAGCTACAATCTTGAGGAAATCAATGGAAACAGGGCAACTGCTCGTGTAACTAGTTCTACGACCGGTACTATTTCATGTGTTCGTAAACGACATAACGGCATGGATAGTCATAGCTGTCCTTGTTTGCAGATGATGTGAAACTAATGGGGAGAATACAAAAAGACGAGGACCAGGAAAGACCACAAATGGACCAGGACAGGCTGCAAGTCTGGTCTGACGAATAGATACTAGAATTTAACCCCAGAAAGTCGAAAGTTAAGGAGATTGGGATGAGCAAAGAAGACTACAAACGGAAATGTTCAGTTCAAATTTCTTTGCTCGTCTTTTTTGCACTCTGAGGGCAAAGGTTGCAGACATTACTTGAGGAGGATCTTATGGAAAGCATTGCATCGAGTATATCACTTGAGGCACACATCAACTAAATAACTGCTGCAGCAAATTCACATCTGGCAGCTCTAAGATTAGCTTTAAGGAACCTAAACAAGGATTCATTCAAGACACTTTTTACTGCGTACGTCAAACCAGTATTGGAATATACATCACCAGTGTGAAACTTACACCTAATGAAGCGTGTCAAGAAACTGGAGAAAATGAAGAGGTTTGCACTAAGACTAGTCCCACAGCTGAGAGGCATGTCATATGAGGAGAGATTAGGGAACCAAATTTGATGATGTTAGAGGAAAGGACTAGGGGTGATATGATAACAACGTAGAAAATACTGAGAGGAATTAATAGGATAGCTAGGGAAAGATTCATCAAGAGGCGAGAAATAAGAACACAAGGGCACAACTGGAAGTTGAAAACATAGATGAGTCGTGGGAATGGTAGGGAATATTTCTTCAGTTTGAGGGTGGTCAGGAAGTGGCACGACCTGGACGGTGGAATGGAGTCAGGATCCATACACAGCTTGAAGAAGTACGAAGAGGCTCTCGAAGCCAAGAAAGACTGAGCTCTGTAAGGACCAGCGATGAGGCGAGGCTAGAAGCATCAGTGAATATATATACCGTAGGTACGTGATGAATGGTTTGAAAAACCGACAAGTTGGACTGATGAAGCCACTGTGTGGCGAAACGTTTCCTGAATAAAGATTCCCATATGCTGCATAAGTGTGTCAATCTCCACCGTAGGTACGTACACACACACACACACACACGCCTTCATACATACATACATACACATACAATCATGCACACACACACACACACACACACGTACAGACAGACAATGACTCAAAGTTCTCAGACAAACAGAAAGCAACAAAGTACAGCATCAATACTAATAATAATAATAATAATAATAATGATAATAATAATAATAAATCCTTTTGATAATTAAACATCAAAGTAGAAATCGTGGTGTTTAAAGAGTATTTTTGGCAGCTCGTGTTGTCAGCCCTTGAAGCATTTGGCCTCAGTCATCCATTGATGAGTCCACTCTCATTATGATATGTTAATGAGTTTACCAGCTGTTAAAGGTGAAAGCTGCTGCTGCTGCTGCTAGCGGTGGAGGTGCTCCTGCTGCTGCTGCTACTACTACTACTACTACTACTGCTACTACTACTACTACTACTACTACTACTACTACTACTACTACTACTACTACTACTACCACTGCTACCACTATTTCTACTACCACTGCTACCACTGTTTCTATTACCATCACCACGACCACTATTACTACTACTACTAGTGCTATTACCACTATTACTACTCTACTACTACTATTGTTACTGCTGCCGCTGCTGTTGCTGCTGCTGTTACAGCTGTTCCCGCTACAGCGGCTTCGTTATGTCTTCACAAACTCTCACACACCCAGGGGACAGCACTCCATTGATTTTCATCCAGTTATTAACGGAATAATGTTCCCGTTTCCCTGCGATGGTATTAAGTGCTTGCACTGCTATCAAGATGCTTCTGTGCAATATACCTTTTCACTGCATGTAAATATAGTCCACTGTCGTGAAAAACACTCCTTGAGGTATTTTGGTAAGCCCTATCGATATCTAATTACTTTTACACCACCAGTCACTACCTTGGGTCATTTAGACTGCAAGATCGCTATACAAACTACCTCAGAAAGTATGTATAGTTTGTACACACTTAGATATACACCTCTATGTTTATATACACTACTAGTATATAACACGTAGTTATAATCGCCCTAAGATATTCCCTTCTGTCTCTGTTAACCATGAATATATGAAATCTTCTTGTCTTCAACTTCTCTTTCTCCATCGAGAAATTTTCCCTTGGGCAGTTAGTAATTTAAGGAAGGGATTACTAGTGAGGAACTTCTTGGGAGAGACTTAAAGATGCATATACAGAGTGATGGATCTAAGTAGGAGTCTGTTGGCAGGGCTGCACCTGTTCTTGTTGCCAACCTCCCTTGTTAACAACTATAACAACCGTTATTAGTTTGGCATAACAATTAATAACTTGCCATCTACATCGCAAACTGAAATAGTTTTTCATCCCCATAGCATTAAATTTAACTTATAACACTGAGCCTAACTCTTTGATTTTTGCTCCTCCTGTGTCATCACTGAAGTCTCTTGACTCACTATCAACATGCTCCTCCTGTGTCATCACTGAAGACTCTTGACTCACTATCAACATGCTCCTCCTGTGTCATCACTGAAGACTCTTGACTCACTATCAACATGCTCGTCCTGTGTCATCACTGAAGACTCTTGACTCACTATCAACATGCTCCTCCTGTGTCATCACTGAAGACTCTTGACTCACTATCAACATACTCGTTGGAAACTGGATATTAGCACTTGAAAATCAGAGAAAAATGAAATGAATGTACAGTTTTAATGGATTCCGTTACACAATGAATTACTCCTTTATGATTAATTTGTTATATTAGCCAATGAAAGTACCGTGAAGAAAAACGTAGAATTTAACGTTCGTAGGTCTGTGTCAAGTATTAGGAATAATATTAAGAGAGAAATAAATATTGAAAGTGAATGCCACAGGTATTCAGTTAGAAGCCTGAGTAGATGCAGCACTCACTACGATAACTTCAATGTAGATAAATACGTTTATGGAGCAACTTGCAATGTAAACAGAGTGACTGATGTTGTAGTGGCCAGGCTTAGGCTGGGTTACAAGCCTAAACCTGGAAGATTGTCAGACACACAGATGATGATCAGACTAAATGCCAAGTTTGTTCTCATTATTATTATCTTCTACAGTATGTACTTAACTGTCCACTTATTGAGAAATATACAGATAGACAGTATAATAACCTGTCTGGTATTTTATTAATAGGAATAAATTCCCAAATACTAAGCAGATTTTCTAAATTTTCAATTGCATTCTAAATTTTCAATTGCATTCTAAATTTTCAATTGCATTCTAAATATTCAATTGCATATATAAATCCAGATGTGCTCTTGTTAATTCTTCTGGGGCTCAGTTCCTAGGCCCGTTGTATATCCATATGTTCTTGTGGTACCATCCACAGGATGGTTATGTTCTTGTGCTACCATCCACAGGATGGTTATGTTCTTGTGCTACCATCCACAGGATGGTTATATTCTTGTGCTACCATCCACAGGATGGTTATGTTCTTGTGCTACCATCCACAGGATGGTTATGTTCTTGTGCTACCATCCACAGGATGGTTATGTTCTTGTGCTACCATCCACAGGATGGATATGGAGAGCACAATAAACTAGCCACTTCGGTGGCTAAATCTTATCTGCTCGTCTTCTTCTTCTTCTTCTTCCTCTTCTTCTTCTTCTTCTTCTTCTTCTTCTTCTTCTTCCTTCTCCTCCTCTTATTCTTCCTCATCCCCTTATCTTTCTCCTCTTCTCCGTCCCCATTCTCTTCCTCTTCTTTCTCTTTATCCTCTTCATCATCTTATTTCTCGCTCTTTTCCTCTTCCTACTCCTTTTCCTTCTCCTTTCCTCTCCTCTTCTTTCCCCTCCCCTTCTCTCTTTCTCTTCATTTCCTAAAACTCCTTTTCCTCTTCCTCATTCTGTCCCTTTTCTTCTTCCTACTTCTCACCTATTTCTCTTCTTCCTTTCGTCCCCCCTCCTCCTTTCCCTCTCTTCCTCCTCCCTACCATCCTCCTCCCTCTCTTCCTCCTCCTCCTTCCCCTCTTTTCCTCCTCTCCCTCTCTTCTTCCTCCCTTCCATCTTCCGACCTCTCTCTCCTCCTCCTCCTCCTCCTTGCGACTTCTTCCCCTCAGAGAGACAGTAACGAGCTGGACAACCGGTTGAGGATGTTGCAAAGTAATTGGACACTCAAAATTAGTGGAGATCCTCAGAAGGAAGGACAGTAATTGGCAGGAAGAGGCGGCGGGTGTCTCACATTAGAGAGTAAGTCAGTTCCTGGCTGAGGGAATGTATATGCTGAGGAGGGAGTCTGGAAAATACACTGAGGAAGTAGACTAAACTGAATAAATTGGCTGAAGAAATAGGCTGAGAAAATATTCTGATTAAATAGGCTTAGGAAATATTGTAATGAAATAGGCTAAGGGAGAAGACTGAGGTACCAGACTGGGGTTGATGTAATAGTGAGGTAATAGGGTGAGGTAATAGGGTGAGGTAATAGGGTGAGGTAATAGGGTGAGGTAATAGGGTGAGGTAATAGGGTGAGGTAATAGGGTGAGGTAATAGGGTGAGGTAATAGGGTGAGGAAATAGGGTAAGGTAATAGGGGTGAGTTAAGCGGGTAGCAGGTATGACAGCGGCTGACACTAAGATAACACAATCTCTCCCACACTTGTTATCACAAAGTTAAACCACAGAAAACTCACCTAAACCATCACGGTAAAACAAATATTTTTTTAAAAACCAGTTAACTCCGACGATGACATTTTTGATCATAAAATCTGGGCAAATAAAGTTAGAGGAAAGGCAAAAATAGACGATAAAATCCGCTCTCTGTCTGTCTGTCTGTCTGTCTCTCTCTCTCTCTGTTTTACACAGGGTTTTACGAGGTTAGGTTAAGGTTCCTAACTTTATTTACAAGCTAAGTGCTGTCTCTCTGTCTCTCACTCTCTCTCTCTCTCTCTCTCTCTCTCTCTCTCTCTCTCTCTCTCTCTCTCTCTCTCTCTCTCTCTCTCTCTCTCTCTCTCTCTCTCTCTTACAAAGGGTCTTTGAACATTTAGATTTTGAAAGAATAGATTACTTTGGCCATCTATTTACCTAAGTGAAGACGTTTTGTCCTATCAAGACAACACCTGCCAGTTGCAGCAGTGCAAAACAGTCACTGCTGGGCAGGTATCTATCCAGTCGATCTGAGGCTCATGCGGTCATATCACCTTCAATACCAACTACATCTTCACCTGTTTCTTGGTTTGATAAAACTTTGATCACTTTCCTTCTTGGATCTAGGCCAGTTCTTTTTCGAATCGCTAAAAATTTGAAATTTTCGACTATGTGGTGGTACTGACTACATCCTCCAGCGTAACTTCAAGTATGTGAGTCCCCATTTCTAGGAGCAGCGCTGACTAGTCCCGTGTAGAAATACGTACACTTAATTTGTACAACAACCACTGCAAAAAGGATAGTGAACTGCTAAGCGCTTTCGTGATTTCTCACATTATCAAGGAAGAGTAAAAATAAAAGATCAACAGAAATGCATATATGGACAAGACTTCACCTCGCGGTCAATTTGCAAGTTGGCCGCGAGGTATAATCTTGTCCTTATATGCTTTTCTGTTGTTCTTTTATTTTTACAGTTCCTTGATAATGTGAGAAATCACGAAAGCACTTGGCACTTCGCTATTCTTTTCACAGTGGTTGCTGTGCATATTGTGGTATGTGGCATGCAAAGAGTACGTAACCTTTATTCGGCGCATGTACACACCCTCATTTACAGGCTATCTCCCCCAACCAGCGAACCAGGTGACTAAGAGTTGACGATGGGGCCCCGTCGTTCAACTAGTAACCAGGTTCCAGCCAATAAGAAGATGGTTTTGGCAATCGCAGAGGTTATGTGGGTACCACTCTCCTGTCTGCCCTTGTCATTCCCATTCTAGAGCTGGTCGAAGCACGGTCTGCTCTCTTGTGGCTTCTATTCTGCCTTGCTTACCGTGGAGTGCACTAATACCTGTCACTGTACATAGTGTATATAGTGTACTTACTGCTGTTCTAAATTGGTGAAGGATAATATAAGTCAAAACCTTTCTGCTGTGTTTATTTTGCTCCCTTTACACCCAGGATAACAGGCCATTTGGTATCACATGTTTACTGTGATGTTAACAGTGCACTTAATTCCTTCACTGATTCCCCACTCACGGAACTCATGGGACGCATGTATCAGTACCTGATACACTTGATAAGTAAGACACATGTGTAACAGTTAAGTATCTTTATTCCGAAACCTTTCGCCTACACAGTAGGCTTCTTCAGTCGAGTACAGAGGAGGCAGCAGAAGCAGCAGAGGTGTAAAAACGATGTAATCAGTCCATCACCCTTGAAGACGTAGATTTGAGGTGGTCAGTCCCTCAGCCTGGAGAAGAGATTTTGTCAATAGTAGGCGATCCACTATATATATGTATATAATATTATATAT
>NC_069437.1:26443320-26450820 GCF_026875155.1 Cherax quadricarinatus
TAGCCTGTTGTTGGTGTTCTATCCTGTTGTTGGTGCTCTAACCTGTTGTTAGTGTTCTATCCTGTTGTTGGTGTTCTAGCCTGTTGTTGGTGGTCTAGCTTGTTGTTGGTGTTCTAGCCTGTTGTTGGTGTTCTAACCTGTTGTTGGTGTTCTAGCCTGTCGTTGGTGTTCTAACCTGTTGTTGGTGTTCTTGCCTGTTGTTGGTGTTCTAGCCTGTTGTTGGTGTTCTAGCCTGTTGTTGGTGTTCTAGCCTGTTGTTGGTGTTCTAGCCTGTTGTTGGTATTCTAGCCTGTTGTTGGTGTTCTAACCTGTTGTTGGTGTTCTAGCCTGTCGTTGGTGTTCTAACCTGTTGCTGGTGTTCTTGCCTGTTGTTGGTGTTCTAGCCTGTTGTTGGTGTTCTAGCCTGTTGTTGGTGTTCTAGCCTGTTGTTGGTGTTCTAGCCTGTTGTTGGTATTCTAGCCTGTTGTTTGTGTTCTAACCTGTTGTTGGTGTTCTAGCCTGTCGTTGGTGTTCTATCCTGTTGTTAGTGTTCTAGCCTATTGTTGGTGTTCTAGCCTGTTGTTGGTGTTCTAGCCTGTTGTTGGTATTCTAGCCTGTTGTTGGTGTTCTAGCCTGTTATTGGTGTTCTAGCCTGTTATTGGTGTTCTAGCCTGTTGTTGGTGTTCTAACCTGTTGTTGGTGTTCTAGCCTGTTGTTGGTATTCTAGCCTGTTGTTGATGTTCTAACTTGTTGTTGGTGTTCTAGCCTGTCGTTGGTGTTCTATCTTGTTGTTGGTGTTCTAGTCTGTTATTGGTGTTCTAGCCTGTTGTTGGTGTTCTAGCCTGTTGTAGGTGTTCAAACCTGTTGTTGGTGTTCTAGCCTGTTGTTGGTGTTCTAACCTGTTGTTGGTGTTCTAGCCTGTTGTTGGTGTTCTAACCTGTTGTTGGTGTTCTAGCCTGTTGTTGGTGTTCTAGCCTATTGTTGGTGTTCTAGCCTGTTGTTGGTGTTCTATCCTGTTGTTGGTGTTCTAGTCTGTTGTTGGTGTTCTATCCTGTTGTTGGTGTTCTAGCCTGCTATTGGTGTTCTAGCCTGCTATTGGTGTTCTAGCCTGCTATTGGTGTTCTAGCCTGTTGTTGGTGTTCTAGCCTGTTGTTGGTGTTCTAGCCTGTTGTTGGTGTTCTAGCCTGTTGTTGGTGTTCTAGCCTGTTGTTGGTGGTCTAGCCTGGTGTTGGTGCTCTAGCCTGTTGTTGGTGTTCTAGCCTGTTGTTGGTGTTCAAGCCTGTTGTTAGTGGTTAAACTTGTTATTGGTGTTCTAGCCTGTTGTTGGTGGTCTAGCCTGTTATTGGTGTTCTAGCCTGTTATTGGTGTTCTAGCCTGTTGTTGGTGTCCTAACTTGTTGTTGGTGGTCTAGCCTGTCGTTGGTGGTCTAGCCTTTTGTTGGTGTTCTAGCATGTTGTTGGTGGTCTAGCCTGTTGTTGGTGTTCTAGCCTGTTTTTGGTGTTCTAGCCTGTTGTTGGTGTTCTAGCCTGTTGTTGGTGTTCTAGCCTGTTGTTGGTGGTCTAGCCTGTTGTTGGTGTTCTAGCCTGTTGTTGGTGTTCAAGCCTGTTGTTAGTTGTTTAGCTTGTTATTGGTGTTCTAGCCTGTTGTTGGTGTTCTAGCCTGTTGTTGGTGTTCTTGCCTGTTGTTGGTGTTCTAGCCTGTTGTTGGTGCTCTAACCTGTTGTTGGTGTTCTAGCCTGTTGTTAGTGGTTTAGCTTGTTATTGGTGTTCTAGCCTGTTGGTGGTGGTCTAGCCTGTTATTGGTGTTCTAGCCTGTTGTTGGTGGTCTAGCCTGTTGTTGGTGTTCTAGCCTATTGTTGGTGTTGTAGCCTGTTGTTGGTGTTCTAGCCTGTTATTGGTGTTCTAGCCTGTTGGTGGTGGTCTAGCCTGTTATTGGTGTTCTAGCCTGTTGTTGGTGTTCTAACCTGTTGTTGGTGGTCTAGCCTATTGTTGGTGTTGTAGCCTGTTGTTGGTGTTCTAACCTGTTGTTGGTGTTCTAGCCTGTTGTTGGTATTCTAGCCTGTTGTTGGTGTTCTACCTGTTGTTGGTGTTCTAGTCTGTCGTTGGTGTTCTATCCTGTTGTTGGTGTTCTAGCCTATTGTTGGTGTTCTAGCCTGTTGTTGGTGTTCTATCCTGTTGTTGGTATTCTAGTCTGATGTTGGTGTTCTAGCCTGTTATTGGCGTTCTAGCCTGTTATTGGTGTTCTAGCCTGTTGTTTGTGTTCTAGCCTGTTGTTGGTGTTCTAGCCTGTTGTTGGTGTTCTAGCCTGTTGTTGGTGTTCTAGCCTGTTGTTGGTGTTCTAGCCTGTTGTTGGTGTTCTAGCCTGTTGTTGGTGTTCTAGCCTGTTGTTGGTGTTCTAGCCTGTTGTTGGTGTTCAAGCCTGTTGTTGGTGCTCTAACCTGTTGTTGGTGGTCTAACCTGTTGTTGGTGGTCTAGCCTGTTCTTGGTGTTCTAGCCTGTTGTTGGTGGTCTAGCCTGTTGTTGGTGTTCTAGCCTGTTATTGGTGTTCTAGCCTGTTGTTGGTGTTCTAACCTGTTGTTGGTGGTCTAGCCTATTGTTGGTGTTGTAGCCTGTTGTTGGTGTTCTAACCTGTTGTTGGTGTTCTAGCCTGTTGTTGGTATTCTAGCCTGTTGTTGGTGTTCTACCTGTTTTTGGTGTTCTAGTCTGTCGTTGGTGTTCTATCCTGTTGTTGGTGTTCTAGCCTATTGTTGGTGTTCTAGCCTGTTGTTGGTGTTCTATCCTGTTGTTGGTATTCTAGTCTGATGTTGGTGTTCTAGCCTGTTATTGGCGTTCTAGCCTGTTATTGGTGTTCTAGCCTGTTGTTGTGTTCTAGCCTGTTGTTGGTGTTCTAGCCTGTTGTTGGTGTTCTAGCCTGTTGTTGGTGTTCTAGCCTGTTGTTGGTGTTCTAGCCTGTTGTTGGTGTTCTAGCCTGTTGTTGGTGTTCTAGCCTGTTGTTGGTGTTCTAGCCTGTTGTTGGTGTTCTAGCCTGTTGTTGGTGTTCAAGCCTGTTGTTGGTGCTCTAACCTGATGTTGGTGGTCTAGAGTGTTGTTGGTGTTCTATTCTGTTGTTGGTGCTCTAACCTGTTTGTGGTGGTCTAGCCTGTTGTTAGTGGTCTAGCCTGTTGTTGGTGTTCTATCCTGTTGTTGGTGCTCTAACCTGTTGTTAGTGGTCTATCCTGTTGTTGGTGTTCTAGCCTGTTGTTGGTGTTCTATCCTGTTGTTGGTGCACTAACCTGTTGTTAGTGTTCTATCCTGTTGTTGGTGTTCTAGCCTGTTGTCGGTGGTCTAGCTTGTTGTTGGTGTTCTAGCCTGTTGTTTGTGTTCTATCCTGTTGTTGGTGTTCTAGTCTGTTGTTGGTGTTCTATCCTGTTGTTGGTGTTCTAGCCTGCTATTGGTGTTCTAGCCTGTTGTTGGTGTTCTAGCCTGCTGTTGGTGTTCTAGCCTGTTGTTGGTGTTCTAGCCTGTTGTTGGTGTTCTAGCCTGTTGTTGGTGTTCTAGCCTGTTGTTGGTGTTCTAGCCTGTTGTTGGTGGTCTAGCCTGTTGTTGGTGGTCTAGCCTGTTGTTGGTGCTCTAGCCTGTTGTTGGTGTTCAAGCCTATTGTTAGTAGTTTAACTTGTTATTGGTGTTCTAGCCTGTTGTTGGTCTAGCCTGTTATTGGTGTTCTAGCCTGTTATTGGTGTTCTAGCCTGTTGTTGGTGTTCTAACCTGTTGGTGGTGGTTTAGCCTGTCGTTGGTGGTCTAGCCTGTTGTTGGTGTTCTAGCCTGTTGTTGGTGGTCTAGCCTGTTGTTGGTGTTCTAGCCTGTTGTTGGTGTTCTAGCCTGTTGTTGGTGTTCTAGCCTGTTGTTGGTGTTCTAGCCTGTTGTTGGTGTTCTAGCCTGTTGTTGGTGTTCTAGCCTGTTGTTGGTGGTCTAGCCTGTTGTTGGTGTTCTAACCTGTTGTTGGTGGTCTAGCCTATTGTTGGTGTTCTAGCCTGTTGTTGTTCTAGCCTGTTGTTGGAGGTCTAGCCTGTTGTTGGTGTTCTAACCTGTTGTTGGTGGTCTAGCCTATTGTTGGTGTTCTAGCCTGTTGTTGGTGTTCTAGCCTGTTGTTGGTGGTCTAGCCTATTGTTGGTGTTCTAGCCTGTTGTTGGTGTTCTAACCTGTTGTTGGTGGTCTAGCCTATTGTTGGTGTTCTAGCCTGTTGTTGGTGTTCTAGCCTGTTGTTGGTGTTCTAACCTGTTGTTGGTGTTCTAGCCTGTTATTGGTGTTCTAGCCTGTTGTTGGTGTTCTAACCTGTTGTTGGTGGTCTAGCCTATTGTTGGTGTTCTAGCCTGTTGTTGGTGTTCTAGCCTGTTGTTGGTGTTCTAGCCTGTTGTTGGTGTTCTAACCTGCTGTTGGTGTTCTAGCCTGTTATTGGTGTTCTAGCCTGTTGTTGGTGTTCTAACCTGTTGTTGGTGGTCTAGCCTATTGTTGGTGTTCTAGCCTGTTGTTGGTGTTCTAGTCTGTTGTTGGTGTTCTATCCTGTTGTTGGTGTTCTAGCCTGCTATTGGTGTTCTAGCCTGCTATTGGTGTTCTAGCCTGTTGTTGGTGGTCTAGCCTGTTGTTGGTATTCTAGCCTGTTGTTGGTGTTCTACCTGTTGTTTGTGTTCTAGCCTGTCGTTGGTATTCTATCCTGTTGTTGGTGTTCTTGCCTATTGTTGGTGTTCTAGTCTGTTGTTGGTGTTCTAGCCTGTTGTTGGTATTCTAGCCTGTTGTTGGTGTTCTAGCCTGTTATTGGTGTTCTAGCCTGTTATTGGTGTTCTAGCCTGTTGTTGGTGTTCTAACCTGTTGTTGGTGTTCTAACCTGTTGTTGGTGTTCTAGCCTATTGTTGGTGTTCTAGCCTGTTGTTGGTGTTCTAGCCTGTTGTTGGTATTCTAGTCTGTTGTTGGTGTTCTAATCTGTTGTTGGTGTTCTAGCCTGTCGTTGGTGTTTTATCCTGTTGGTGTTCTAGCCTGTTATTGGTGTTCTAGCCTGTTGTTGGTGTTCTAGCCTGTTGTTGGTGTTCTTGCCTGTTGTTGGTGTTCTAGCCTGTTGTTGGTGTTCTAGCCTGTTGTTGGTGTTCTAGCCTGTTGTTGGTGTTCTAGCCTGTTGTTGGTATTCTAGCCTGTTGTTTGTGTTCTAACCTGTTGTTGGTGTTCTAGTCTGTCGTTGGTGTTCTATGCTGTTGTTAGTGTTCTAGCCTGTTGTTGGTGTTCTAGCCTGTTGTTGGTGTTCTAGCCTGTTGTTGGTATTCTAGCCTGTTGTTGGTGTTCTAGCCTGTTATTGGTGTTCTAGCCTGTTATTGGTGTTCTAGCCCTTTGTTGGTGTTCTAACCTGTTGTTGGTGTTCTAACCTGTTGTTGGTGTTCTAGCCTATTGTTGTTGTTCTAGGCTGTTGTTGGTGTTCTAGCCTGTTGTTGGTATTCTAGCCTGTTCTTGGTGCTCTAACCTGTTGTTGGTGTTCTAGCCTGTCGTTGGTGTTCTATCTTGTTGTTGGTGTTCTAGTCTATTATTGGTGTTCTAGCCTGTTGTTGGTGTTCTAGCCTGTTGTAGGTGTTCTAACCTGTTGTTGGTGTTCTAGCCTGTTGTTGGTGTTCTAACCTGTTGTTGGTGTTCTAGCCTGTTGTTGGTGTTCTAACCTGTTGTTGGTATTCTAGCCTGTTGTTGGTGTTCTAGCCTGTTGTTGGTGTTCTAACCTGTTGTTGGTGTTCTAGCCTGTTGTTGGTGTTCTAACCTGTTGTTGGTGTTCTAGCCTGTTGTTGGTGTTCTAACCTGTTGTTGGTGTTCTAGCCTGTTGTTGGTGTTCTAACCTGTTGTTGGTGTTCTAGCCTGTTGTTGGTGTTCTAACCTGTTGTTGGTGTTCTAGCCTGTTGTTGGTGTTCTAGCCTGTTGTTGGTGTTCTAACCTGTTGTTGGTCTTCTAGCCTGTTTCTCGTGTTCTGGCCTGTTATTCATGTTCTAGTCTGTTGTTCATATTCTGGCGTGTTCTTCATATTGTTCTGAGGAAATACAAGTATTGTGTTCATGAATATTGTTCAGTTTTGTTCCCCACGTTGTTCATTACAGTCTCTGCCTCTCCTTCATTATTCTTCCTCTTTTTTCTCCTTGATTACTTCCTGGATTTAATGTTTCCATTGTCTCCTTCCCTTCCTTCCCTTATTTCTTTCTTCCTTCCTTCTTCTTTTCTTTTTCCTCTTCTCCTCGTCTCTCTCTCTCTCTCTCTCTCTCTCTCTCTCTCTCTCTCTCTCTCTCTCTCTCTCTCTCTCTCTCTCTCTCTCTCTCTCTCTCTCTCTCTCTCTCTCTCTCTCTCTCTCTCTCTCTCTCTCTCTCTCTCTCTCTCTCTCTCTCTCTCTCTCTCTCTCTCTCCCTTTACTCCTATTCTACACACCTTTCATTCTTTTCCTCTACCCTCCCCTCTACCCTCCTCTCTACCCTCCCCTCTACCCTCCCCTCTACCCTCCCCATCTACCCTCCCCTCTACCCTCCCCATCTACCCTCCCCATCTACCCTCCCCTCTACCCTCCTCTCTACCCTCCCCTCTACCCTCCCCATCTACCCTCCCCTCTACCCTCCCCATCTACCTCCCCTCTACCCTCCCCATCTACCCTCCCCATCTACCCTCCCCTCTACCCTCCTCTCTACCCTCCCCTCTACCCTCCCCATCTACCCTCCCCTCTACCCTCCCCATCTACCCTCCCTTCTACCCTCCCCTCTACCCTCCCTTCTACCCTCCCCTCCCTTCCTTTCCCATCCCCTTTCCCCTTCCCTTTCTCACTCCTTTCCCCCTCTTCCATCCTTCCTTCCCTTTCCTTCTATCTCTCCTCTTCTCTCCCTCCCCTCTTTCCTCCATCCCCTATCTTATCCCTCTCCCCTCCCTTTCCCTCTCCCCTCCTTCCCCTCTCCTCAACGTCCAACAGACCCCAACTGTCGATGCTGACAAGATATTAACATCACCGACATCTGCGGCAGATGATTTGTATAGTCACCCCTCACGAGGGGAGGAGAGGGGAAGGTAGAGGGGAAGAGGGGAAGGTAGAGGGGGAAGAGGGGAGGGAACGAGAGAGAGAGAGAGAGAGAGAGAGAGAGAGAGAGAGAGAGAGAGAGAGAGAGGTCGTTAATCTTCTCCTTTTACCTCCCCTTCCTCTCATTCCACCTGTTCACAACACGTTTACATCACGTTCACAACGTGTTCACAACACGTTCACAACACGTTCACAATTTGTTCACAACACGTTCACAATGTGTTCACAACACGCTCACAACGTATTCACAAGACGTTCCCAACGTGTTCACAACACGTTCACAACGTGTTCACATCACGTTCACATGTTCAAGATTATTGCCTACCAAAAAAAAAATAAATAAATAACCCAACTGTACAACTAGAAGAGAGGAGACATGATAATGACGTAGACGATACTTAGAGAACTCGGTGACAGAGAGAGAGAGAGAGAGAGAGAGACAGAGAATCACCTGAAGCTGGTCGA
>NC_069437.1:26453320-26510820 GCF_026875155.1 Cherax quadricarinatus
CATCTGTTTGATTTAATTGTTAACTTTTGCTATTGATGGCGAATATCTGTTGAGTGTGACTTAACTTCTGTTAGCCACGCGGTGTTAGCAGCAGGGTGTTAACCACGCGGTGTTAGCAGCAGGGTGTTAGCCACGCGGTGTTAGAAAAAAGGTTTTAGCCACGCGGCGTTATCAACAGGGTGTTAGTCATGCGGTGTTAGCAACAGGGTGTTAACCATGCGGTGTTAGCGACACGGTGTTTGCCACGTGGTGTTAGCAACAGGGTGTTACCCACGCGGTGTTAGCAGCAGAGTGTTTGCCACGCGGTGTTAGCAGCAAGGTGTTACCCACGCGGTGTTAGCAACAGGGCGTTAGCCACGCGGTGTTAGCAACAGGGTGTTAGCCACGCGGTGTTAGCAGCAGGGTGTTAACCACGTGGTGTTAGCAGCAGGGTGTTAACCACGCGGTGTTAGCAATAGGGTGTTAACCACGCGGTGTTAGCAACAGTGTGTTAGCCACGCGGTGTAAGCAACAGGGTGTTAACCACGCGGTGTTAGCAACAGGGTGTTAACCACGCGGTGTTAGCAACAGGGTGTTAACCACGCGGTGTTAGCAACAGGGTATTAACCACGCGGTGTTAGCAACAGGGTGTTAACCACGCGGTGTTAGCAACAGGGTGTTAACCACGCGGTGTTAGCAACAGGGCTATCGTTAGATAATTTATAAACACATAACATTATAGCTCGTGGGAGAAGAGCTGGCATCAACAGCCTAGTTGATCATCCAAAGGTTTCGGTGTATCAGACACCCTCACATCGTCAGTGCCGGGAACAATTGAAAGTAATTACCAGGCAGCACAGCTACTCAGTATCAGAGCAAGAACGATCTCTTTAAACTAAGTGGTCGCATTCACAATATATCTACGGTACACAGATAAATCCAGTATTTTTCTTTTACGAGATTTATGCTTAAACTTACATTAAGCTAAGTTTTTTCACTCACGAATAAGCTAAGTTGTTTTTGTGGACAGATGGATGAATGTGGATGAGTTGAGTGGGTAGTTCGTACTGGCCGGCGGCAGATTGTGGCTCGCGTCTCAGGACTCTGTATGAGGTGTTCACTTGAGGCCTCATACTAAGAATATACAGTACACAAATAACCCTCTCTCCTATGTGAGGGTTATTTGTGTTACGTTACAATCACGGGATTGGGCCTTTTGGTTCTTCAAGAATATACAGGGAGTTTGTGATTGCAAGGTCAAGTCTTGTCAATGTTGCTGTCAAACTTGGAAATCCTCAGATAAGAGAGGCTGTTAGTGACAGCGATCCCTGACTGCAGAAATTACATGGTTTATACCAGGGACGGCCAGTGTGGAGAGATCTACCCACAATGCTCTGAAACACGGTATTCAGAGTTACGTGTCGAGCATTGCACCTCGACCACTTGACAAGACAAACAACACCAGACCTCCGATCACAAGGCAGAGGATACACACTCTGGGTTTTTGTGTGTGTTGGTGATCGCCTAGTTATGTTTGCAGGGGTCCGGTCGTAACTTAACTACTATCGACCGACTTTTAGTTTGGTGGGAAGAGAGAGAACCTGGGGAATTTTATGTTGAGAAATGTCTCGGCCGGTATTTACCAAATACAAAAAAAAAATGAAACTCAAGTTTGTGGAAAACTAATGTTGTGACACTCTGCTTAATTCTTTACGTGTGTGAAAACTCAGCTGTGACTTGACGTTTCGATTCAGGATGAACCGAAACGCTGTTCCACCGCGCCTCTCCTAAAGTACCTAAGAACATAAGAATGGAGGAAAACTTGAGGAGGGGAGAGACCTTCTGGCCCGCACTAGGCAACTCGTTCTCAAACTCAAACCCACTAACCCAAAAAATATTAAATTGCTGTTTTTTGGCTAAAACCAAAATTTTCCCGTGGAGACAGATGAATGTTTTGCATCTCCTCGAGGACAATGTGAATGTTACGGTGTGTTAACAATAGTTTTAAACGCCAAAATTATGCACTCTAATTTTACGTTCTAATTGTACCCTGTAATTACACCTCTCTCCCGAAACTTAAAGTCCCTCAGGATACTTAACCGTATCCTGTTCTACTGTTACTGTTGCTTTACTGTTCTACTGTTGCTGTTGATTTACTGGTGTTCTACTGTTGCTGCTTTTCAACTGTTGTTCTGCTGCTGCTGCTTTACTGTTGTTCTACTGTTACTGTTGCTTTACTGTTCTACTGTTACTGTTGCTTTACTGTTCTACTGTTACTGTTGCTTTACTGTTCTACTGTTACTGTTGCTATACTCTTGTTCTAATGTTGCTATTATTTACTGTTCTACTCTTGCTGCTTCTTTCCTATTGTTCTACTGTTGCTATTATTTACTGTTTTATTCTTACTGCTTTTTCTGTTATTCTATAGTTGCTGTTTCTTTACTGTTATTTTACTGTTACTTCTGCTTTCCTGTTGTTATACTATTGTTCTTTTTACTGTTATTCTACTGTTACTGCTGCTTTCCTGTTGTTCTACTGACTGTTTCTCTACTGTCTTACTATTGTTGCCGCTTTAATTTTTTTTTACTGTTGTTGCTAATTTAATATTGTTCTTTTGTTCTGCTTCTTTTGTTGTTATTATTATTTTGTTACTATTATTTTGCTGTTATTGTTCTTTTGTTGTTGTTATTTTTCTTTTGTGGTTGTTGTGGTTGTTGTCTTTGTTGTTGTTGTTGTGTTGTTGTTGTGTTGTTGTTGTTGTTATTGTTCTTTTGTTGTTGTTGTTGTTGTTTCATTATAGTTCTACTGTTTTTAATACTTTAATTTAGGTATAATTTTGCCTTTTATTTACTTGTCTACTGTTGTTAATATCGCTCTGTTGTTGTTGTTTCTCTACTGTTCTACTGTTATTGCTGCCCTACTGTTGTTATACTGTTGTTGATACGTTACTATTGTTTTGTTGTTGCTGTATTTCACTGTTCTACTGTTACTGCTGTCCTACTGTTCTTCTACTGTTGATGCTACGTTAATATTGTCCTGTTGTTACTGTTAATCAACTGTTGCTGTTTGACTGTTGATTTACTACCTATGTTAATCTGTTTTTCTTTGGTTGCTGTTTCTTCACTCTTCTACTGTTGTTGCTTGTCTGCTGTTGTTTTACTGTTGTTTTACTGTTGTTCTACTGTTGTTAATTTATATTGCCATTTTATGTCCAGAAAATCTAACACAATTGTTTGTTTAGTTCTGAGTCACATCTTCCGTTATTTTCTGTTACTATATCTGTTTTTCCGGTTATATTTGACTGTTTCCGTTGCATATTACTGTTTCAGTTTCTGTTGCTACTACTACTGCTACTGCTACTACTGCTACTACTGCTACTACTACTACTACTACTGCTACTACTACTGCTACTACTACTGCTATTACTACTGCTACTACTACTGTTATTACTATTACTACTATTATTACTACTACTACTACTACTACTACTGCTACTACTACTACTACTGCTACTACTACTGCTACTACTACTGCTACTAATACTACTGCTACTACTACTACTACTACTAATTCCACAACAACTGTTTCTGTTTCTGCTGCTAGTAGTAGCAGTAGTAGCAGCAGCAGGAGGTGTAGGAGACGCTTGGAGGTTCAAACAACGATCAATAATGACTGAGGTTCAAACAACGATCAATAATGACTAAGGTTCAAACAACGATCAATAATGACTGAGGTTCAAACAACGATCAATAATGACTGAGGTTCAAACAACGATCGATAATGACTGAGGTTCAAACAACGATCAATAATGACTGAGGTTCAAACAACGATCAATAATGACTGAGGTTCAAACAACGATCAATAATGACTGAGATTCAAACAACGATCGATAATGACTGAGGTTCAAACAACGATCAATAATGACTGAGGTTCAAACAACGATCAATAATGACTGAGGTTCAAACAACGATCAATAATGACTGAGGTTCAAACAACAATCAATAATGACTGAGGTTCAAACAACGATCAATAATGACTGAGGTTCAAACAACGATCAATAATGACTGAGGTTCAAACAACGATCAATAATGACTGAGGTTCAAACAACGATCAATAATGACTGAGGTTCAAACAACGATCAATAATGACTGAGGTTCAAACAACAATCAATAATGACTGAGGTTCAAACAACGATCAATAATGACTGAGGTTCAAACAACGATCAATAATGACTGAGGTTCAAACAACGATCAATAATGACTGAGGTTCAAAAAACGATCAATAATGACTGAGGTTCAAACAACGATCAATAATGACTGAGGTTCAAACAACGATCAATAATGACTAAGGTTCAAACAACGATCAATAATGACTGAGGTTCAAACAACGATCAATAATGACTGAGGTTCAAACAACGATCAATAATGACTGAGGTTCAAAAAACGATCAATAATAACTGAGGTTCAAACAACGATCAATAATGACTGAGGTTCAAACAACGATCAATAATGACTGAGGTTCAAACAACGATCAATAATGACTGAGAGCAGTAAGACAAGAGAGAGAGGGGTAGGTGGATTGCATATTCTTGGACTGCAAGAAGGCGTTTGATACAGTTCCACACAAGAGATTGGTGCAAAAACTGGAGGACCAAGCAGGGATAACAGGGAAGGCACTACAATGGATCAGGGAATACTTGTCAGGAAGACAGCAGCGAGTCATCGTACGTGGCGAGGTGTCAGAGTGGGCACCTGTGACCAGCGGGGTCCCACAGGGGTCAGTCCTAAGACCAGTGCTGTTTCTGGTATTTGTGAACGACATGACGGAAGGAATAGACTCTGAGGTGTCCCTGTTTGCAGATGACGTGAAGTTGATGAGAAGAATTCACTCGATCGAAGACCAGGCAGAACTACAAAGGGATCTGGACAGGCTGCAGACTTGGTCCAGCAATTGGCTCCTGGAGTTCAATCCCACCAAGTGCAAAGTCATGAAGATTGGGAAGGGCAAAGAAGACCGCAGACGGAGTACAGTCTAGGGGGCCAGAGACTACAAACCTCACTCAAGGAAAAAGATCTTGGGGTGAGTATAACACCAGGCACATCTCCGGAAGCGCACATCAACCAAATAACTACTGCAGCATATGGGCGCCTAGCAAACCTCAGAACAGCATTCCGACATCTTAATAAGGAATCATTCAGGACCCTGTACACCGTGTATGTTAGGCCCATATTGGAGTATGCGGCACCAGTTTGGAACCCACACCTAGCCAAGCACGTGAAGAAACTAGAGAAAGTGCAAAGGTTTGCAACAAGACTAGTCCCAGAGCTAAGAGGTATGTCCTACGAGGAGAGGTTAAGGGAAATCAACCTGACGACATTGGAGGACAGGAGAGATAGGGGGGACATGATAACGACATACAAAATACTGAGAGGAATTGACAAGGTGGACAAAGACAGGATGTTCCAGAGATTGGACACAATAACAAGGGGACACAGTTGGAAGCTGAAGACACAGATGAATCACAGGGATGTTAGGAAGTATTTCTTCAGCCACAGAGTAGTCAGTAAGTGGAATAGTTTGGGAAGCGATGTAGTGGAGGCAGGATCCATACATAGCTTTAAGCAGAGGTATGATAAAGCTCACGGCTCAGGGAGAGTGACCTAGTAGCAATCAGTGAAGAGGCGGGGCCAGGAGCTCGGACTCGACCCCCGCAACCTCAACTAGGTGAGTACAACTAGGTGAGTACAACTAGGTGAGTACTGAGGTTCAAACAACAATCACTAACGAGAAATAAAGAGAAAATCTGAGGTTTCTACCACTATTTAATCCAATTTAACTTAACCTAACCTAACCTAACCTAACCTAACCTAACCTAAGCTAACCTAACCTAACCTAACCTAACCTAACCTAACATAACCTAACCTAACCTAAGCTAACCTAACCTAACCTAACCTAACCTAACCTAACCTAACATAACCTAAGCTAACCTAACCTAACCTAACCTAACCTAAGCTAACCTAACCTAACCTAACCTAACCTAACCTAAACTAACCTAACCTAACCTAACCTAACCTAACCTAACCTAAGCTAACCTAACCTAACCTAACCTAACCTAATCTAACCTAAGCTAACCTAACCTAACCTAACCTAACCTAACCTAACCTAACCTAACCTAAGCTAACCTAACCTAACCTAACCTAACCTAACCTAAGCTAAAATAACTTAACCTAACCTAACCTAACTTAACCTAACCTAACCTAACCTAACCTAACCTAACCTAACCTAACTCAACCTAACCTAACCTAACCTAACCTACCAACCTAAGCTAAAATAACTTAACCTAACCTAACCTAACTTAACCTAACCTAACCTAACCTAACCTAACCTAACCTAACCTAAGCTAACCTAACCTAACCTAACCTAACCTAACCTAACCTAACCTAACCTAAGCTAAAATAACTTAACCTAACCTAACCTAACCTAACCTAACCTAACCTAACCTAACCTAACCTAACCTAAAATAACTTAACCTAACCTAACCTACCTATCCTACCCTATCATTCCCTATCTTAACTTTGCTAAGCAAAGTGAGAAAGACGAAATATTTAAGTGTCTTAAGTAAGAATGGCAACTAATAGAATTATCAATACTAGAATGATCAATAACAGAATGATCGATAACAGAATGATCGATAACAGAATGATCGGTAGCAGAATTGTCAATAATAATATGATCAATAATGAAATGATCAATAATGAAATGATCAATGTTGGAATGACCAATAATGGAATTATCAATAATGGAATTATCGATAATGGAATGATTAATAATGGAATGATCAATAATGAAATTATCAATATTGGAATGATCAGTAATGGAATGATCAATAATGCAGTGATCAACAATAGACTAATCAGTAATAGAGCGATAAATGATCAATAATAGAATGATCAATAACTGAATGATCAGTAATATAAGGATCAATAATAGAATGATCAATATTATTATAATCAATAATAGAATGATCTGTAATATAAGGATCAATAATAGAATGATCAATAATAGAAGGATCAATAACAGAATGATCAATATCAGAAGGATCAATAATAGAATGATCAATAACAGTGTTAAATGGAGTCGGTTACAGTACCATCACCAACATTACAATCGACAGTACTAGCGCCAACAGTACTGTCGCCAACAATGTAATCGCCAGCGATATAATCGCCAATAATATTGTCACCAACAGTATTGTCCCCAACGCTAGTCACCAACAGTCTAATCACCAACGGCACAATCACCAACAACATTGTCACTGACAGAACAATCACTAACAGTTCAATCATCAGCGTTATAACCACCAACAGTACAATCCTCAACACCATAGTCACCAACAGTACGATCACCAACAGTACAATCTCCGACATTATAATCCCCAGTAGTCCATTCACCATCAGTAGAATCCCCAACAGAATAGTCACCAACAGTAGAATCCCCAGCAGTATGGTCACCAACAGTACAATCACCAATAGTATAATAACCAATAGTACAATCCCCAACAGTACAATATCCATATGTATAATCCCCAACAGTACAATAACCAACAATACAACCAACAACAGAACAATCACCACCAGTACAATCACTAACAGTAATTCGTCAACAGTATGCTGTTGTGGCTTAGCGCTTCTTTTTGATTATAATCGTCAACAGTATAATTAACAACAGTACAATCCCCAACAGTACAAACCCCACCAGTACAATCCCAACAGTACAATCATCAACAGTACAATCACCAACAATACAATAATTAACAGTACAATCACAATAATGTAATCACCAACAGTACAATCACCAACAGTACAATCACTAACAGTACAATCATCAACGGTATAATCATGAACAGTATAATTCCCAACAGTATAATCACCAACACTACAATAACCAGCAGTACAATCCGCAACAATATAATCACAAAAAGTACAATCCGCAACAGTACAATCCCCAACAGTACAATCAACAGCAACATTTTCACCAACATACAATTGCCCTGGACTTCAATCCATTTTGACATCTATATTTTTTCCCATCTTAGCATATACAAGTTGTGGGTCGGTCTGAAAGAACCAGCAACATCGTATTATAATTTCCTATAATAAATTGGCCATGAAAAAATAAAAATATAATAAAATGGAACTGATTTTTTTTTTTTTGGAGAGAGTCGGAGTGCTCAGTGTTTTTGCGTCAAGTCTAAAATGATTTAAGTTTGTGTGATGTGTCTGTGGTGTCCATTACTGCAAGAGCATCACCGAGGCTTCCGGTAGATCCTCACCAGAGCTTCGTCTTCAAGGTTCAGAGAGTTCCTTGAACTGACCCTGAATGCCTTCCATCCCTTCCTCCTTCTTCTACATGTGTTGTATAATCCCTACTGGTTTAGCGCTCCCCATAATAATAATAATAATAATAATAATAATAATAATAATAATAATTTAAAGTCAAGAATCTGAGGAGAGCCAGGACAACGGCTGTCCTTAGGAAAACAAGGTTTATCTCGGAGGCTTCGGCGAGCATTTCGTAAATCAGAAAAGGAAATTTGAAGACATTTCGTCCATGACCGTTACTGAGGTCTGAAAGGAGCGAAACGTCGTCTAGTTTTTATTTCCAACTTGTGGATTAATTGCCAACGGTTCCAGCCGCGGCTGTGACTTTCTCTTCTCAGATACAATGTTTATCACGGCTATCATTCTTTCAGCGACTCACAGGACCAAGTTGTCATCCTCTTTAGGACCTACTAAATTGATCTCTGGGTATCTACATGTTATTGCGCTACTGTCCACAGAATTGATACGGGGGTGCACAATAAACTACCCACTTCAGTGGCAAAATCTAAAATATAATCTGGACAGAGGTAAATACGGACATAGAATGGATGATTGATCAGCGCGGCCGGACGCTGTAACGCCTGGACCATTGACAACAAGAAATCATTGGCCTGCATGCAGATGTACCAAAGTACTGAACACTTACTTGCAAACCGTGGATCTGAGGTGGAAGTCCCATACCAAGATGCGGAGGCGGGGGCGGCGTAGTGGGACAGGTCAGTGTTGCAGTACTGGTACGTCGAGTGAGTTCCGAACTGCGCCATGTGTGCCATGGGGCTCATACCGTACGGGTTCTGCATGGCGGCGGCGAAGTCGTTAACGGAGGCCGAAGCGGCAATTCCTGAGGCAGCGAAGGTGCTGCTGCTGGTGCTGCTGCTGCCACTGGAGCCCCGCCCTGCTGCTGCTGCTGCTGCGGCTGCTGCTGCTGCTGCCACGTCCACAGTAGAGGCCAGGGTGTCCAGAGGGCTCAGCAGGGAGGTGACGGAGAAGGGCTGGTTCGTCCTGGGGCTCCCGCTCATGACCTAATGCCCCACCATGGCCCTCACTGTGGCCCTCACCACTGTGTGGCCCTACCACTGTGGCCCTACCACTGTGACCCTAATCACCGTGGTCCTTGAGTGACACTCGCAGCAAGTTACACCTCCACTTGCGACACTATCACCCTTAGCTTCTTGTTACCCTTCAACGCGTCGTTGATATACTCATACGTTGTTTAACAACTAATAAAATCGTGGCACTTGTCAATCGTCGGTCAAGCGGTAAACACTGGCGGCGTAGCGCGTAAGTCCTGCTCAAGAGGAGCGCATAAGAATCCCCCTGAGGTGCGTAACAAAAGATCTTGAGGGAGTCTCGGTATTGTAAAAGTCAAGCGTCACCTTGAGGTCAATCGATGACTAGAGACCTGGCAGGAGGGGCCGTCGAACCTCCTCATTGGCGCTGAAGATATGGATCACAGACTCGATGGCACTCTTGAGTCACCTTCAGGTCAAGAGTTACACTGGCGGCACTAGGGATAAAAGTGTGTGCTCATAAGAGCCTGGCACCTGATCACTTGTTCTTGCCCGCGGCGGAGGCAGCTTGCGGCTGCTGGTTTCTTGTAGCATGCGGCAGCTCTTGTGGTTTTTACTGGAGTGCTCGTTACAGTTAATGCTGTGTGAGAAGCAGCAAATGAGCTTAGATCTGGCTTCCAGTAATATGATAGCACTGGCTTGATAGCGAGTGGAGATTGGAGAGCACTCTGAGCCTTCCGACATTTTCCTAACCAAGCTCAACTTTACATCTTGCCATCTGGGGGCGGGGCGATTGGGCTGGCCAGCCATTGAGCGCGCGTAATTTCCCACGAGGGCGGGTTTTGGGCCGGCGTCAACCAATGAAAACCTGTCAAGCTCCGTCAAAGTCAAATCCCACCAATCAATAGCTGAGGCGGAAACACTTAATATGATTGGCTGGTCTCGAGTGCCTCCCCACTTGAGATTGGTCCATAGATTTGGAATATTTGTGAACTCACTGCGGGGTGGCTATGAGAAATAACAATGAGAGGAAAAAGAATGAATACTAAACTGAAAAGAGACTGTTTTACAGACGAAAAGAGCAGAATAGAGAGAGACGTTGGGCTGTACATTAATATTACATTACAGACAGTCGACCATGTTAGGGGGGGGCGCTAAATTAACAACCCCTTTGTCCCCCTTCAACCATCTCCCGCACCCTAGCTTTCCCTGCGGCTGCTACCTCGCCGCCGCCGCCGCCGCCGCCACCGGCCGCAGCAGCAGTGGCGTATATTGCCGCCGTAATAACGGGTGAAGGTGGTACAGGAGGCCCAGCAGGGGCAGTGCTGTGACAAAGGAGGCAGTGGAGCGGCCACCTCCACCGTTACCTCAACCTTCCTCCCCCATGAAGGTCCTGCTGCTGCTGCTGCTGCTGTTGCTGATGCTGCTGCTGCTGCTGCGGTGAGAGAAAATGCTTCCCTGGTGACCTTTTTTGGACCATTACTGGTGAATACCATGATCTTTGTCCTGGCGACCCCCTGCCTCTGTCTCCTCCCAGCCCCTGCTTCTTTCCTGTCCCTCTGCCTCTGCCTTCTCTTTGCCCCTGCTTTTCCCCTTCTCCTGCATCCTCCTGCCCCTGTTTTTTCCTTGTCTCTGCCTCCTCCCTGCTCCTGCTTCCACCCCCCCCCCAGCACCTTTCTCTTCCTGGTCCCTTCCCTCTAACTGCTCCTCTGCCTTGCTGCTACTCTTGCTATTTCATCTCCTCTCCTTTCTCTTCCGTCTGCTTTTCTCCTTTCCTTTCTTTTCCTTTCCTCTCTCTTGTCTATACTCTTTCATCTACCTCTTCCTTCCTTTCCCCTCTCCTCTTCTACCCTTGCCTTCACTTCCTCTCTCATTGCTTGTCTGACGTCTCTCCTTCCTTCCTCCCTCCTGTAGAAACGTTACTTTCCCATGCCCTTCCTTCCCTCCCCCCCTTCCTTCCCCTCCTTCACTTCACCATCGATTACTTTCTTCACCCTCCTCATGCATCTCCTCTCTCTCTCTCTCTCTCTCCTCTCTCTCTCTCTCTCTCTCTCTCGCTTCTTTCCCGTTTCAACTTCCCTCTTTTCCCTTATTCTGTCTCTCTTCTTTCATTTTTTTTCTTCATTCACTTTCCCTCTCTTCATCTTCCTCCCTCTCTTCACCCTCTCTCTGTCATTCCCTTCACCTCGTTCCCTCCCTTCAGTCCCCTCCCTTCACCTTCCTCCCTCCACCTCCCTCCCTCCTTTAACTCTCCATCCCTCCCTCCCTTCCTTCACCTTTCTCACTTTACTCTTCCTCTCTCCCTCCCTTCACCTCCCTCCCTCCCTTCACTTTCCCTCCCTACCTTCATCTTCCTTCCTCCCTTCACTCTACCTCCCGTCTCTTCCTTCACTCTCCCTCCTTCCCTTCACTCCCCCTTCCTTCATTGTCCCCTCCCTTTCTCCAATCTTCCTAGCTCACTTAGTTCACTCTCCCTCTCCTCACTCCTCCCTTCCTTTCTCTCTCTCTCTCCCTTCCCTTCATCCTCACTCCCCTCCTTTCCTTCGCTTTCCCTCTCCACTCCCTTTACTCTATCTCCCTTCCGTCCCTTCCTCCCTCCCTTCCTTTCACTCCTTCCTTTTATTCACTCTCTACCTTCATTCTCCAACCCTTCCCTCCCTCCCTCTCTTCACTCCTCCTTGTAACTCTTCCTTCGTTCTCAAGTAATTATTCTCTCTCAGTTCTCTGTCTATTATTACATTTCTGTCCAACTTTATTAACCTCTGACTCATTACACATCTTTACTACGCTTCCCATACATGTTTATTATTCTTTTACTCGGAGAGTACTCCGGGGGTCAACGCCCCCGCGGCCCGGTCCATCACCAGGCCTCGCGGTGGATCAGGGTCTGATCAACCTGGCTGTTACTGCTGGCCCCACGTAGTCCACGTATGAACCACAGCCCGGCTGGTCAGGAACTGACTTTGGAAACCTATCCCTTTCCCTGTTGAAGACAGCTAATGCTCTATTGGTAACCCCTCTCATGTATGATGGGAGGCTGTTGAACAGTCTTGGGGCCCCTGACACTTATTGTTTCGTCTCTCAGTGTACACTTGGCATCCCTGGGAAGATATTATTTCGTCTGCTGATCCTTTTACCTTCGCATAACGTGATTTCTGTGTCTGTTATGGAACCAATCCCACTAAGAATTTCCAGGTGGGAATTATGATGTATTTTTCTCTTCCTGCGTTCAAACGTTCCCAGTAATTAAGGTACTTGACTGAACTGATACATGCTATGAAGGTTCTCTGTACGTTCTCTAGATCTGTAATTCCACCTGCCTTAAAAGGATCTGATAGTGTACGGTAGTATTCCACACTAGAGAGAACAAGTGACTTAAAGAGGATCATCATTAGCTTAACATCCCTTGTTGAGAACGTTCTCGTTATTCATCCTATCATTTTCCTTGTGGTTATGATAATAACACCATAGTAGTCCTTGAAGGCGAGATCCACTGATATTATCACTCCTAAGTTCTTCACGCTGGTTTTTCGCTCTAGTGAATACTTAGAATTTGTTTTATACTCCGTTCTAAGTTTTATTTCCATAAAGTTTCAGTAACGCAGAAACTGCTGTTTCTTCTTATTGATCATTGTATTGTTGTTGTTGTTTCTGCGGCTCACTGGAAGACTTGGTTTATATCCACCTGGGGATTTACGGTGCTTTCAGTGGATGTAACTCTCAGGCAGATTTACGGTGCTTTCAGTGGATGTAATTCTCAGGCAGATTTACGGTGCTTTCAGTGGATGTAATTCTCAGGCAGATTTACGGTGCTTTCAGTGGATGTAACTCTCAGGCAGATTTACGGTGCTTTCAGTGGATGTAACTCTCAGGCAGATTTACGGTGCTTTCAGTGGATGTAACTCTCAGGCAGATTTACGGTGCTTTCAGTGGATGTAACTCTCAGGCAGATTTACGGTGCTTTCAGTGGATGTAACTCTCAGGCAGATTTACGGTGCTTTCAGTGGATGTAACTCTCAGGCAGATTTACGGTGCTTTCAGTGGATGTAACTCTCAGGCAGATTTACGGTGCTTTCAGTGGATGTAACTCTCAGGCAGATTTACGGTGCTTTCAGTGGATGTAACTCTCAGGCAGATTTACGGTGCTTTCAGTGGATGTAACTCTCAGGCAGATTTACGGTGCTTTCAGTGGATGTAACTCTCAGGCAGATTTACGGTGCTTTCAGTGGATGTAACTCTCAGGCAGATTTACGGTGCTTTCAGTGGATGTAACTCTCAGGCAGATTTTAGTATCGTTTGCAAATGATGATGAAGTTTGTGTCTGTCATATATAAGGATAAGGAAATGGATGTGGGAAGAGTAGTGTGTCTTGGGGGGGGGGGCAAAACTTTTCACTGTGGTAGCCTCTGACTTAACTCTGTTTACTATTACGCTTTCATTCTATTACCTGGAGTATACCTGGAGGAGGTTTCGGGGGTCAACGCCCCCGCGGCCCGGTCTATGACCAGGCCTTGGTTAGAAAATTAAAATTTCATCTACCCACTTTTCCAGTTATTCTTTTTGCAAGCATTCTATGCTCTATTACACCATGATCATATTTGTCTAAGGCTTTTGTAAAGCCTGTGTCCTCCAGGGCATCCAAGTCCACATCATAGTGGTCTAGTAGCTGTGAGAGGCAGGAGCGACCTGCCAACTTTCTGGAGTGAGGTTACATCCGTTGTTTTTAACGACCCAACTGTTTGGGCACCGTCTCTGTGAAATATTTAAGGCACGTGATTTAAGTTTCTAGCAGTTCTTGATGAATACTGGTTCCCTGAGTCTGGACCAGTCAACATGCATGGGCATGGTATCCATGGCTTTATCAAAGTCCAGTGGTGTAAGGGTTAAGTCAGAAATTTTGGAAAAATTTATAAGGGTTTGAGTCTCCTTCACGGAATTCGTTCAGATTGTCGACCTATAGCTCGATTAACGGCTCACTAAACACAGTCAATTTAGACCTCAGTACCTCCTCATTTCATTGCTGCCAATACTATAAGTTCCGAAACACGGATCCGACCCCGTGATTGCAAAGAATGGAACTCTGCGCTACTAGAAGCATTCTCGATGCACATCCACTAAGGAAAAAGAAGAGAAGTTGCAAACTAGGAAGAGAGAGAAGCTCCCTCTAAAGTTGAAGACAAAGAATCACAGAGTCTCTTAAGGCTGCTGGAAGTGCGGAAAGAAGCACTGACCATTGAAACAGATGAATGATTCATACAATCTAGGATAGACAGAGTGCCAAATCCATTGCAAAAAAAGCATATGCAGTATCGGCCTTGATACCGGTTAAGGGTTCGTGTTCCAAGGAATTTGAGCTACCCCTCTCTTTCCTTGGATTGAATCGTCTTCCCCCATTCCTTCTCTCAAGCGCCGAAGGGCCCATACGGGTTGAGCGCCTGCTCTTCAGAATATACTTGATGCCAGTTTTTTGTTGGAGTTTTTTATTGTTTTGCTTTTGTTGCTCTTACTAGCGGTAATGAGGGTGTTTTTGTTGTTGCTGTTGTTACTTTTGTGTTTGTTACTGTTGTTGCTGTTGTTACTTTTGTGTTTGTTGCTGTTGTTGTTATTGTTGCTGTTGTGTTTGTTGCTGTTGTTGCTATTATGTTTGTTGCTGTTGTGTTTGTTGCTGTTGTTGCTATTGTGTTTGTTGCTGTTGTTATTTTTGTGTTTATTGTTATTGTTGCTGTTGTGTTTGTTGCTGTTGTTGCTATTGTTGCTGTGTTGCAATTGTTGTTGTTGCGTTTGTTGCTGTTGTTGCTATTGTCGCTGTTGTGTTTGTTTCTCTTGTTGCTATTGTTACTATTGCGTTTGTTGCTCTTGTGTTTGTTGCTGTTGTTACTATTGTTACTATTATGTATGTTGCAGTTGTTGCTATCGTTGTTGTTGCTACTATTGTGTTTGTTGTTGTTGTTGCTATTGTGTTTGTTGTTGTTGTCATTGTTTATTACAACCCAGGAGTCCAAATGGCCTGTTATCCTGGGTGTAAAGGGAGCAAAATAAACACAGCAGAAAACTTTTGACTTATATTATCCTTCACCAATTTAGAACAGCAGTAAGTACACTATATACACTATGTACAGTGATAGGTATTAGTGCACGCCACGGTAAGCAAGGCAGAATAGAAGCCACAAGAGAGCAGACCGTGCTTCGACCAGCTCTAGAATGGGAATGACAAGGGCAGACAGGAGAGTGGTACCCACATAACCTCTGCGATTGCCAAAACCATCTTCTTATTGGCTGGAACCTGGTTACTAGTTGAACGACGGGGCCCCATCGTCAACTCTTAGTCACCTGGTTCGCTGGTTGGGGGAGATAGCCTGTAAATGAGGGTGTGTACATGCGCCGAATAAAGGTTACGTACGCTTTGCATGCCACATTGTTATACGAGGGGCAAGTGGGAAATGGGAGTTAATCATGTTTGATTCGAGGACTGGGGAGGGTAGTTATAAATACTGGTATCAATAGCCCTGCACCAGTATTAAGAACCCTTCACCAGTATCAAGGCTTCTCACACGAAAGCAGTAAACATCAAGGTGAGGCCGATCTAGTTACTTCAACATAGAGAAGGAAAGGAGATTCTCGGCTTCTCTGGGGAAGTATTACGTCCGGGGATAATACTGTCTTACTTTTATTGTATATTGTAACTGCCCTGATGACTCTCAAGCCTTTCCACTACACGAGTCACTGACGTAGAATGTAGCCTTTATTCCATTAGTCAAGAATACTTTACTCTAAAACTGAGGTTAAACTATCAGCACACACACACACACACACCACACACACCACACACCACACCAACACACACACACAACACACACACACACACACACCACACACACAACACACACACACACACACACAACACATATATTTATATATATATATATATATATATTTTATATATATATATATATGTACTATCAATGCTCCACGCAGAAATAGTTAGGTATATACAAAGAAAGATCGCAGCCAGCAGGATTTGAATCCACTACAGGGAGACTGGCAAGGTTCCCAGGTGACTCATAAGTTGGGCAGGATGGATTACAAGCCATGTTTTTTTCCCAGCCCGGCTGACTGTGATCTTTGTCTGTATATACCCGCTGTTTCTGCGTGGTGCAGTGATATAAAAGTCGCTTCTGAGATCAGAACATACAGGAGAAGATTGAAAAATGTTGAAACTATGCTTGAGGCTGACTGATGTACCTGGGCTGGGAGGAAACATGGCTTGTAAATCAGGCTGCCCAGCTTACATGGCATTTGTAGCCGAGTGGTGTAGAGCATCACTTGGGGAACCTTGCCAGTTTCTCTGTAGTGGGATCGAATCCTGCTGACTGCTTTATATATATATATATATATATTATATATTATATATATTATATATATATATATATATATATGTATGTATATATATATATATATATATATATATATATTATATATATATATTTATATATATATTATATATATATATTATTAATTATTATCACACTGGCCGATTCCCACCAAGGCAGGGTGGCCCGAAAAAGAAAAACTTTCACCATCATTCACTCCATCACTGTCTTGCCAGAAGGGTGCTTTACACTACAGTTTTTAAACTGCAACATTAACACCCCTCCTTCAGAGTGCAGGCACTGTACTTCCCATCTCCAGGACTCAAGTCCGGCCTGCCGGTTTCCCTGAACCCCTTCATAAATGTTACTTTGCTCACACTCCAACAGCACGTCAAGTATTAAAAACCATTTGTCTCCATTCACTCCTATCAAACACGCTCATGCATACGTATATAGTATAATGAACATTTGTCACTGCTCGGTAATAACCCACATGGGGACAGAAACTCGGGAGACTGATTGATCTCTATATTTCGACCCCTTTCTGGGACCCTCTTGAGCCATATTTTCCGGGTCACCAACTGTACAAGACCCGTCCAGAACACTACCGGCGAACAACACCAAGATGAGCCATTTTCATCGTGTTGGTTATGGTACAAAGATTACTTCGACCAAGTTATACCGGTAACGAACCATTTACTTATTTACCACTTCATTGAAATAACTGTTAACAATGGTAACGAGTTGCTCTAGCCAGGGTTTGTGACAATTTTATTCTTGAAAAGAGGACTGTGTGAGGTGATACAGGGAGTGAACCGCCTCGTTGTTCAGTCGTGGATACTCGAGGCTCCAGGTCCAGCCTCCAGTGTTTACCCTGGCCACGCTGCCCTCAACGCTGCGACTGGAAACACGTGTCCGGCCCCTGGAGTCCAGCTCGGGCCGTCAGGAGAAGAAAACACGGTGCACACGACTGATAAACACGGGGGCCATATACGGCTGGTGGACCCGGGATGAGGCGGTCCCTGGGCGGCGCGAGGCCCACCGCGATGTCTGCAAGATGCTAATGCCAGTAGCTGAATAAGGAGATGCGGAGGAAGTCAATAAACTTCAATTTGCAAGAGCGAGGTGCTTCACCATGACGGAATATTGTCTTAGCCGCAGTCATGGAGCACCGCCGCTACACGATCCGTAAACTGCAGATTGCAGCAGCTCACTCCAACACTGTTATCAAAAAATTCTCCGCTAGAAGTGAAAAAAAAAGGTTTCGGACACAAAGCACGATTGTTAAATCTCGACTACTGTGAGTGAATGACCTCTTCTCTCTCCTCTTCCATCACTCTCTCTTCCTTTCTCTTCTTCAAGCCTCCGCTTCCTACCCACTACCTTCCTTCCTTCTTCTTGTTCAAGCCTCTTCTTCCTTTCCTCTCCTCATCCTCTTCCTTGCTCTTGTTCACACCTCTTCCTTCCCACTCCCCCATTTCCTTCTCCTTGTTCACTTTTCCTCTTCATTCGATCTTCTTGCACCTCCTCCTCCTCCTCCTCCTCCTCCTCCTCTTCCTCCTCCTCTTCCTCCTCCTCTTCCTCCTCCTCTTCCTCCTCCTCTTCCTCCTCCTCTTCCTCTTCCTCCTCCTCTTCCTCCTCCTCTTCCTCCTCCTCTTCCTCCTCCTCTTCCTCCTCCTCTTCCTCCTTCTCTTCCTCCTCCTCTTCCTCCTCCTCTTCCTCCTCCTCTTCCTCCTACTCTTCCTCCTCCTCTTCCTCCTCCTCTTCCTCCTCCTCTTCCTCCTCCTCTTCCTCCTCCTCTTCCTCCTCCTCTTCCTCCCAGGATTTCACACACCGACAACGATGGATTGACCACCCGTGACCCCCCTCCCACACACACACACACACACACACACACACACACGAAAGAGTCAAAGAGGCATCACCTGACATCATAGCCCTCACAGAAACCAAGTTCACAGGTATGATAACAGATGCCATCTTTCCAAAACGGGATATCAGATCCTGAGGAAAGATAGAGGGAACAGGGGGGGTGGAGGAGTGGCACTGCTGGTCAAAAACCGATGGAATTTTAATGAGCTGGAGAGAGATGGTAATTGCAGTGATGTATATCCCACCACAGAACAGCAGGAGGCCAAGCCAAGAGTATGATGAGAGTAATAGAGCGATGGTTGACACACTGGCTGAAGTGACAAGAAGGGCTCATGCGAGCAGGGCAAAGCTCCTGATCATGGGTGACTTCAACCACAAGGAAATTGATTGGGAGAACTTGGAGCCACATGGGGGCCAAGAAACGTGGAGGGCTAAGATGATGGAGGTGGTACAGGAAAACTTCATGTACCAACACATAAGGGACACTACGAGAGTGAGAGGAGAGGATGAACTAGCGAGACTGGACCTAGTATACACCTTGAGTAGTGCAGATATTGAGGACATCACATATGAAAGACCCCTTGGGGCCAGCGATCATGTGGTTTCAAAATTCGAATACACAGTAGAGTTGCAAGTGGAAGGGGGAACAGGAAGAGCCGGACGAATGAAGCCGAACTACAAGAAAGTGGACTATGCAGGAATGAGGAACTTCCTGAACGGGGTTCAGTGGGGCAGAGAACTGGCAGGGAAGTCAGTAAACGAGATGATGGATTATGTGACAACAATATGCAAGGAGGCTGAGGAGAGGTTTGTGCCCAAGGGTAACAGGATTAATGAAAAAGCCAGGATGAGCCCATGGTTCACCCAAAGGTGCAGGGAGGCCAAAACCAAGTGTGCTAGGGAATGGAAGAATTATAGAAGGCAAAGGACCCAGGAGATTAAGGAGAGCAGTCGAAGAGCCAGAAATGAATATGCACAGGTAAGAAGGGAGGCCCAATGACAATATGAAAATGACATAGCAGCGAAAGCCAAATTTGGCCCAAACTTGTTGTATAGCCACATCAGGAGGAAAACAACAGTCAAGGACCAGGAAATCAGGCTAAGGAAGGAGGAGAGATCACAAGAAACGACCACGAAGTATGTGAGGAACTCAACATGAGATTCAAAGAAGTGTTCACAGAGGAGACAGAAGGGACTCCAGAAAGACGGAGAGGAAGGGTACACCACCATGTGTTGGACACAATACATACAACCGAGGAAGATGTGAAGAAGCTGAGCGTGCTAGGCACCTCAAAGGCGATGGGGCCGGATAACATCTCTCCATGGGTCCTGAGAGAGGGTGCAGAGGCGCTATGTGTACCCCCTAACAACAATATTCAACGCATCTATCAAAACAGGAAGATTTCCTGAGGTATGGAAGACAGCAAATGTAGTCCCAATTTTTAAAAAAAAAGAGACAGACAAGAAGCACTAAACTATAGACCAGTGTCACTGACATGTATAGTATGCAAAGTCATGGAGATGATTATCAGAAGAATGGTGGAACACCTAGAAAGAAATGAGCTTATCAACAACAGCTAACACGGTTTCAGGGACGGGAAATCCTGTGTTACAAACCTAATGGAGTTCTATGACAGGGTGACAGCAGTAAGACAAGAGAGAAAGGGTGGGTAGATTGTATTTTCTTGGACTGTAAGAAGGCGTTTGACACAGTCCAAACAAGAGATTAGTACAAAAACTGGAGGACCAGGCAGGGATAACAGGGAAGGACTGGTGCTGTTTCTGGTATTTGTGAACGACGTGACGGAAGGAATAGACTCCGAAGTGTCCCTGTTTGTAGATGATGTGAAGTTGATGAGAAGAATTCAATCGGACGAGGACCAGGAAGAACTACAAAAGGATTTGGACAGGCTGCAGACCTGGTCCAGCAATTGGCTTCTGGAGTTCAGCCCCACCAAGTGCAAAGTCATGAAGATTGGGGAAGGGCAAAGAAGACCGCAGACGGAGTACAGTCTAGGGGATCAGAGACTACAAACCTCACTCAAGGAAAAAGATCTTGGGGTGAGTATAACACCAGGCACATCTCATGAGGCGCACATCAACCAAATAACTGCTGCAGCATATGGGCGCCTAGCAAACCTAAGAACAGCATTCCGCCATCTTATTAAGGAATCGTTCAGGACCCTGTACACCGTGTACGTTAGGCCCATATTGGAGTATGCGGCACCAGTTTGGAACCCACACCTAGCCAAGCACGTAAAGAAACTAGAGAAAGTGCAAAGGTTTGCAACAAGACTAGTCCCAGAGCTTAGGGGTATGTCCTACGAGGAGAGGTTAAGAGAAATCTACCTGACGACATTGGAGGACCATAGAGATAGGGGGACCATGATAACGACATATAAAATACTGAGAGGAATTGACAAGGTGGACAAAGACAGAAAGTTCCAGAGATGGTACACAGCAACAAGGGAACACAGTTGGAAACTGAAGACAGATGAATCACAGGGATGTTAGGAAGTATTTCTTTAGTCACAGAGTAGTCAGGAAGTGGAATAGTTTGGGAAGCGATGTAGTGGAGGCAGGATCCATACATAGCTTTAAGCAGAGGTATGATAAAGCTCATGCTGCAGGGAGAGTGACCCAGTAGAGGCCAGTGAAGAGGCAGGGCCAGGAGCTATGACTCGACCCCTGCAGCCACAATTTGGTGAGTACTGCTGCTGCTGAAGCGACAAACACTGTCAATAGCATATTCACCTATAATCCACTCCTAATGACCAAAACAAAACTACAAAAGCTGCGAAACTAGTTCTCAAGTAATCGTAGGGGGATACAAAACTTCGTTATCAATGTTAGGGTTTCCATCTCTCACTTAACGAGACAGAGGATCGAGCCGCCACTACCGTATGGCTCACACAGTTTCACCACTCTACAATACTTAAAAAAATCACAGTACTGTTACCATGGGGCTGGAGAGTGAACAACACTGTGAACTGGACCATAGCAGGCGGAAGCCTCGTTCATAGTAACCTTTGCTGCTGTTCTCCTCGCTTTGTTTACACCGGAAATGGGATCTTCATCTCTCCTGCTTGACGTTGATGATGTTCTCATGGTTTAGACCACTTGAAAGGCTTACGAAGCTGCTGTAACAGCCGCTGTTCCTGTCACACAAACACTCACAAGGAACACAGGTAAGCGACGCTTCAGTTAAGCGTTAGATCACCTTGATGTATCAGCATGGTGATCTCTGAGCTTATCAGTTTAGTGGTGGTGAAATCTCCGCAGGAGAGCTTAGATTGTGTGAGGTGCAGGTGACGGAGGTTGTGTGAGGTGCAGGAGACGGAGGTTGTGTGAGGTGCAGGGGACGGAGGTTGTGTAGGTGCAGGAGACGGAGGTTGTGTGAGGTGCAGGAGACGGAGGTTGTGTGAGGTGCAGGGGACGGAGGTTGTGTGAGGTGCAGGAGACGGAGGTTGTGTGAGGTGCAGGGGACGGAGGTTGTGTGAGGTGCAGGAGACGAAGGTTGTGTGAGGTGCAGGAGACGGAGGTTGTGTGAGGTGCAGGAGACGAAGGTTGTGTGAGGTGCAGGAGACGGAGGTTGTGTGAGGTGGAGGAGACGGAGGTTGTGTGAGGTGGAGGAGACGGAGGTTGTGTGAGGTGGAGGAGACGGAGGTTGTGTGAGGTGCAGGAGACGGAGGTTGTGTGAGGTGCAGTATCTGGGCTACAACTCGCCTACATATTGTAGATAAATGACTCAAAAAAACGAAAAGTAAATATGTTACCTATTTTTTTGTATAGTCTTATAGACGTAGGAAAAGACTGGTCAAATATGTGTCCAACAGACTGTAACAAAGTTGGTAAAATTACCGACAATATGTAAAGTAAAAGGACACAAATGCAACTAATGTGACATTTTATTGTGGCAACGTTTCGCTCTCCAGGATCTTCGTCGAGCCCTTACAAACAATACAAGGTCACAGAGGGTATATATAGGCATTCTTTGCTCCAGAGAGTTTAATCGAAGTGCTTCGTGCGCTCCCAGTAGCTGAGTTGTTTGATAGATTATAAGATGAGAATAAACAAAGATACCTAACTGTTGCATATGTGTCTTACCTAACAAGATGAGAATAAACACAGATACCTAACTGTTGCATATGTGTCTTACCTAACAAGATGAGAATAAACAAAGATACCTAACTGTTGCATATGTGTCTTACCTAACAAGATGAGAATAAACAAAGATACCTAACTGTTGCATATGTGTCTTACCTAACAAGATGAGAATAAACAAAGATACCTAACTGTTGCATATGTGTCTTACCTAACAAGATGAGAATAAACAAAGATACCTAACTGTTGCATATGTGTCTTACCTAACAAGATGAGAATAAACAAAGATACCTAACTGTTGCATATGTGTCTTACCTAACAAGATGAGAATAAACAAAGATACCTAACTGTTGCATATGTGTCTTACCTAACAAGATGAGAATAAACAAAGATACCTAACTGTTGCATATGTGTCTTACCTAACAAGATGAGAATAAACAAAGATACCTAACTGTTGCATATGTGTCTTACCTAACAAGATGAGAATAAACAAAGATACCTAACTGTTGCATATGTGTCTTACCTAACAAGATGAGAATAAATAAAGATACCTAACTGTTGCATATGTGTCTTACCTAACAAGATGAGAATAAACAAAGATACCTAACTGTTGCATATGTGTCTTACCTAACAAGATGAGAATAAATAAAGATACCTAACTGTTGCATATGTGTCTTACCTAACAAGATGAGAATAAACAAAGATACCTAACTGTTGCATATGTGTCTTACCTAACAAGATGAGAATAAACAAAGATACCTAACTGTTGCATATGTGTCTTACCTAACAAGATGAGAATAAACAAAGATACCTAACTGTTGCATATGTGTCTTACCTAACAAGATGAGAATAAACAAAGATACCTAACTGTTGCATATGTGTCTTACCTAACAAGATGAGAATAAACAAAGATACCTAACTGTTGCATATGTGTCTTACCTAACAAGATGAGAATAAACAAAGATACCTAACTGTTGCATATGTGTCTTACCTAACAAGATGAGAATAAACAAAGATACCTAACTGTTGCATATGTGTCTTACCTAACAAGATGAGAAGAAACAAAGATACCTAACTGTTGCATATGTGTCTTACCTAACAAGATGAGAATAAACAAAGATACCTAACTGTTGCATATGTGTCTTACCTAACAAGATGAGAATAAACAAAGATACCTAACTGTTGCATATGTGTCTTACCTAACAAGATGAGAATAAACAAAGATACCTAACTGTTGCATATGTGTCTTACCTAACAAGATGAGAATAAACAAAGATACCTAACTGTTGCATATGTGTCTTACCTAACAAGATGAGAATAAACAAAGATACCTAACTGTTGCATATGTGTCTTACCTAACAAGATGAGAATAAACAAAGATACCTAACTGTTGCATATGTGTCTTACCTAACAAGATGAGAATAAACAAAGATACCTAACTGTTGCATATGTGTCTTACCTAACAAGATGAAATAAACAAAGATACCTAACTGTTGCATATGTGTCTTACCTAACAAGATGAGAATAAACAAAGATACCTAACTGTTGCATATGTGTCTTACCTAACAAGATGAGAATAAACAAAGATACCTAACTGTTGCATATGTGTCTTACCTAACAAGATGAGAATAAACAAAGATACCTAACTGTTGCATATGTGTCTTACCTAACAAGATGAGAATAAGCAAAGATACCTAACTGTTGCATATGTGTCTTACCTAACAAGATGAGAATAAACAAAGATACCTAACTGTTGCATATGTGTCTTACCTAACAAGATGAGAATAAACAGATCTCAGCACTTTTTACCAACTCTTCTGTATCTTAGGTCTTACATCTGACTTCGAGTGCTTCACAATACTCGAGGCGAGATACGGCACAAATAATTTGCATATTAGCGTCATTATCGTGACTTAAGTGAATAAAACACATGCTGATCAATCAGAAACATGTGAAACATGTGCAACACTTGGGTATCTTTACTGTGGAAACATATCGCCAACCATTGGTTTCCTCAGTCCGATATAGAGTAAAATGGTTGAAAATCAGAAGGTTGAGGTAATCAGTCCCTTAACCTTGTAGGTGAAGACACCAAGACCGATCACCTCACATCTGCATCATTACTGATACTTTTGTATTTAGACTGAAGAAGCCTGCTGAACAGACTAAACGTCTCATTAGTAAAGATATCAACCCTTAGCACATGCGTCTTACTCACCGACTTGTCGGAAATATACCATCAATTCAATTTTTAGTGTCTATTAATTGAAATGACAAAACCACTGGAGGGTGAAACGTCTTCATGATATAAGTACCCAGGTGTTGCACATGTCTTACTGTGGAAAAAGAAACTTACGTACAATTCAGGACTGATGAAGGCACTCGTGGCGAAACGTTTCTTGTAATGAATATCCTTAACGGTACATAAGTGTTCGCACATCTCGTCGGCACCACCATACTGTTTTCCACCTGTCTTATTTATCAACCTGCAACCACAAGACACAACCAGACGAGTTCAGATGCAGGAAGAGTCTCAAGGTGCATCAACCCAAACATGAATATTAAAAATCCTTGTATGATTCCCTCTCATACCTCCACACGCTCTGCATTATCTTATCTGGCGTATGTAATTACGCCTATCGACACGCCCCCTTGACACGCCGCTCGACACGCCCATCTGCGTCCCCACGACATCAAATCATTGAGCCCTCCAGCTCCTCCTGGGGGCAATTGTGTGCCCCCTACAAGTTGTTGAAACACTCCTCACCTCAGGAGCACCATCCAGGGCTTAGAGAGATGCTTGAGTGAGGGAGCTATCCTACCTACCCCAACTCCAACCCCCCCCACCCACCCCAGACATGGAGGGGAGGAGGCAAGAGCTGGAGCAGGAGGTGGAGGGCAGTGGGGAAGCTGGAAGATGACCAGAGGGAGATGGAAAAGGAAGATGTGGGAGCTGGATGAGAATGATCTGGGAGGCAGCAGAAAGGGGACATGGAGGAGAAGGAAGGAGGAAGAAGGAGGAGGAGGAGGAAAAGGGTAGAAATGGAGGAATAGAAATCTGTTGAAGGAGGAGGAGGAGGAACAGAGTTTGAGACGATGCACAGGTGTGAAAAGACTGTGTTGTAATCCACAGGTGTAAAAGATTGTGCCGTAATCCAGAGGTGTGAAAGGCAGTGTTGTAATCCAGAGGTGTGAAAGGCAGTGTTAGAGCTGACAGCAGACATATGTACACAGGGAGAGACAGACAGGGAGGGAAGGAAGAAGGGAGACAGAGTTAGAAAGGGGCATTTAGACGTTGGTAGGGAAATAAGTAGGGAGATTCGTTAGGAGGAAGAAAGGAAGGTATTAAGGGAGGGAGACTGGGAGGGAGTTTGGTGGTGATGGTTGTTTGGTGGTGATGGTTGTTTGGTGGGTGGTTATTGTGTGGTGATGGTTGATGTGTGGTGGTGATGGTTGATTGGTGGTGATGGTTGTTTGTGGGTGGTTATTGTGTGGTGATGGTTGATGTGTGGTGGTGATGGTTGATTGGTGGTGATGGTTGTTTGGTGGGTGGTTATTGTGTGGTGATGGTTGATGTGTGGGGGTGATGGTTGATTGGTGGTGATGGTTGTTTGGTGGGTGGTTATTGTGTGGTGATGGTTGATGTGTGGTGGTGATAGTGTTTGGTGGTGATGGTTGTTTGGTGGGTGGTTATTGTGGTGGTGGTTGATGTGTGGTGGTGAGGTTGTTTGGTGGTGATGGTTGTTTGGTGGGTGGTTATTGTGTGGTGGTGGTTGATGTGTGGTGGTGATGGTTGTTTGGTGGTGATGGTTGTTTGGTGGGTGGTTTATTGTGTGGTGGTGGTTGATGTGTGGTGGTGAAGGTTGTTTGGTGGTGATGGTTGTTTGGTGGGTGGTTATTGTGTGGTGGTGGTTGATGTGTGGTGTGAAGGTTGTTTGGTGGTGATGGTTTGTTTGGTGAGTGGTTATTGTGTGGTGGTGGTTGATGTGTGGTGGTGATGGTTGTTTGGTGGTGAGGGTTGTTTGGTGGGTGGTTATTGTGTGGTGGTAGTTGATGTGTGGTGGTGATGGTTGTTTGTGGTGATGGTTGTTTGGTGGTGATGGTTGTTTGGTGGTGATGGTTGTTTGGTGGTGATGGTTGTTTGGTGGTGATGGTTGTTTGGTGGGTGGTTTTGTGTGGGGTGGTTGATGTGTCGGGGTGATGGTTGTTTGGTGATGATGGTTGTTTGGTGAGTGGTTATTGTGTGGTGGTGGTTGATGTGTGATGGTGATGGTTGTGTGATGGTGAAAGGTTGTGTTGTGGTGATGGTTGTGTGGTGGTGATGGTTGTGTGGTGGTGATGGTTGTGTGGTTGTGATGGTTGTTTGTGAGTGGTTATTGTGTGATGGTGGTTGATGTGTGATGGTGATGGTTGTGTGGTGGTGATGGTTGTGTGGTGGTGATGGTTTGTGGTGTGATGGTTGTGTGGGTGGTGGTAGGGTGTGTTTGTTGGTGGTGGTGGTGTGTGGTGGTGTGGTTGGTGGTGGTGGTTGTGTTTGTGGTTGTGTGGTGGTTGTGTGGTGGTGATGTGTGGTGGTGGGTTGGGGTGGTGGTGTGTTTGTGTGGTGGTGGTTGTGGTGTGGTGGTGGTTGTGTGGTGGTGGTTGTGTGGTGGTGATGGTTGTGGTGGTGATGGTTGTGGTGGTGATGGTTGTGGTGGTGATGGTTGTGGGTGGTGATGGTTGTGGGTGTGATGGTGTGTGATGTGGTGTGGTGGGGGTGTGGGTGTGGTGGTGATGGTGTGGTTGGTGGTGGTGATGGTTGGTGGTGGTGATGGTTGTGGTGGTGATGGTTGTGGTGGTGGATGGTTGTGGTGGGTGATGGTTGTGTGTGTGGTTGTGTGGTGGTGGTTGTGTGGTGATGGTTGTGGTGGTGATGGTTGTGTTGGTGTGTGATGGTGGTTTTGTGGTGGTGTTGGTGTGGTGGTGTGTGGTGGTTGGTTGTGGTGGTGATGGTTGTGGTGGTGAGGTGTGGTGTGTGGTTGTGGGGTGATGGTTGTGGTGGTGATGGTTGTGGTGGTGATGGTTTGTGGTGGTGATGTTGTGGTGTGTGGTTGTGGTGTGATTGGGGTTGTGGTGGTGATGGTTGTGTGGTGGTGGTTGTGTGGTGTTTGTGGTGGTGTGTGTGTGGTGGTTGTGTGTGGGGTGATGGTTGGTGGTGGTGTATGGTTGTGGTGGTGATGGTTGTGGTGGTGATGGTTGTGGTGGTGATGGTTGTGGTGGTGATGGTTGTGGTGGTGATGGTGTGTGGTGATGGTGTGGTGGTGATGGTTGTGTGTGATGGTTGTGGTGGTGATGGTTGTGGTGGTGATGGTTGTTGGTGGTGATGGTGGTGGTGGTTGGGTGAGTGGTGGTTGTGGTGGTGTTGGTGTGGTGGTGATGGTTTGGTGGTGATGGTTGTGTGTGGTGATGGTTGTGTGTGATGTTGTGTATGGTTGTGGTGGTGATGGTTGTGGTGGTGATGGTTGTGGTGGTGATGGGTTGTGGTGGTGATGGTTGTGGTGTGTGATGGTTGTGGTGGTGATGGTTGTGGTGGTGATGGTTGTGGTGTGGTGATGGTTGTGGTGGTGATGGTTGTGGTGGTTGGTGGTATGGTTGTGTGGTGATGGTTGTGGTGGGTGTTGTGTGGTGGGTGATGGTTGTGGTGGTGATGGGTTGTGGTGGTTGATGGTTGTGGTGGTGATGGTTGTGGTGGTGATGGTTTGTGTGATGTTGTGTGTGATGGTTGTGGTGGTGATGGTTGTGGATGTGTTGTGGTGTGGTTGTGGTGGTGATGGTTGTGGTGGTGATGGTTGTGGTGGTGATGGTTGTGGTGGTGTGGTTGTGGTGGGATGGTTGGTGGTGTGATGTGATGGTTGTGTGGTGATGGTTGTGGTGGTGATGGTTGTGGTGGTGATGGTTGTGGTGGTGATGGTTGTGGTGGTGATGGTTGTGGTGGTGATGGTTGTGGTGGTGGTTGACGTATGTCGTTGTTATGTTCCACTGTTTCCTAGTTGAGAGCATCTAGACAACTCATCTGTCTCGCTCTTAGAGGACGGAGGATCACGCCTCCAGGACAAACCCCAGACGGGTCTACTGCTCCACCTACACTATAAGTGACGGAGTGGCGCTGTTCTTTCCATCTAACTGGAGTTCGGTCAGTCCAAAGATTATTGGAACACTTTCTCTGTCAAGTGTTGTCCTCACCTCCCGTTTTCTTTATTTTTCTTTTCGTGTGACAGAGGCGACAGATTTCAGATATTTATTTCTTATTTTTATTAATGAATAAGGAGAAGTGACGGGAGACACAAGGGGTGAGGAGACTAAAGGGAGTGGGGAGGTAACTAAAGGAGGTGGGGAGGAGATTAGAAGGGTTAGGAGATTAGAGGGGGTGGGGAGGAGACTAGACGGGGTGGGAGGGAAACAGAAAGGTATGGGGAAGAGACCGAGGGGGGTGTGGAGGCGATGAAACAGAGAGGGACTGGGAGGAAACAGAGGAACGGTGGGGAGACAACACAGAGGGAGGGTAGGGAGACAACAGAGAGAGGGTGGGGAGACAACAGAGGGAGAGAGAGAGGGTGGGGAAACAACAGAGAGAGAGCGGGGAGATAAATCGGTGGAAGAGGGGAGCCGGGTAGAGTCCCATCCTGGGATGGTCGTAGCAAGAGTGCTGAGAAGGTCCAACAACAACCTTTAAAGGTGATGGTGGGTGGCACCACCCACCCCTTCCCACTCAGCCACCCACCCACCCATCCACCCAGCCACGCAGCCACCCATCCACTCAGTCAAATCCACTCAGCTACCCACCCACCCATCAACTCAACCATACCCACCCACCCACTCATCCACTCAGCCACCCACCCACTCAGCCACCCACCATGCCGGGCACCCGTTCAGCCACCCTGCCAGTCACTCATCCAGTCAATTACCTTCTCAGCAACTTACTCAGTAAACCAGCCACTCAGTAAACCAGTCACTCGGTACAACATCCACTCAGTAAACCAGCCACTCAGTAAACCAACCACTCAGTAAACCAGCCATTCAGAAAACCAGCCACTTAGTAAACCAGCCACTCAGTAAACCAGTCAACCATACAACCAGGGCACTTTTTTCAATTTTATCAGATCTCAAGAAAGTCCTACACAGAGTGCAACATTTCGCCCGCCGCAGCAGATGTGGTTCCAAGTCTGCGGCGGACGACCCCACGAACACACAACAGGCAATTACGGACTCGTTAGTATTTTCCCCAATTTCTCCGTTAAGAAACATGCAGCTTAGGGAGTAAGTTTGATCGAAAAGGAATGTAATTAGTGTTTTTCTGAACGTAACACCTTTAGGAGTAGATGATAAACAACACAGGTTTGATGTACGTCTTTCTGAACGTAACACCTTCACGTGTAGATGATAAACAACACAGGTTTGATGTACGTCTTTCTGAACGTAACACCTTCAGGTGTAGATGATGAACAACACAGGTTTGATGTACGTCTTTCTGAACGTAACAGCTTCACGTGTAGATGATGAACAACACAGGTTTGATGTACGTCTTTCTGAACGTAACAGCTTCACATGTAGATGATAAACAGGCAACACAAGTTTACTCAGCACAGAACAACCCAAGTTTTCTTACTTCACCTGAAAGAAACTGTTTTCCTGACAGGCAAAAACGAGTATTTAATTGGAGGTGGTATTGGTGTTCCATGGCTTCCCCCCCCCCCAATGAGAAGACAAAAATCCTACGCAGTTTTACGCTCGGGTATGCAACGTGAGGCTCCAGAGTGCCATTTTTCCCCCCTGGTAATTGAGCTCACTCTCCGCTGTGGAAAAGACTTCACTTCCACCACATCAGATTCTTACGGACGTTGTGTCCCTATCGTCTACATCTCTGCTAAATAACCTGACTGAAGATGGTCACGGATTATCGCCTAAATTATTATTATTATTATTATTATTATTATTATTATTATTATTATTATTATTATTATTATTATTATTATTATTATTATTATTTTATTATTATTATTAGTAGTAGTACTTTAATAGGGCAGGGCTAAACTAGTAGGAATTTTGCATAGCTTCAGGACAATGTACAGCTATCTTGTTGGACCCAAGTAGAGGGAAGACAGCTGCTGCTCCTTGGATCAAGAACTGTTCGCCAGCATGAAGGCAGCTCCCTGCAAGACCGTGGAACAGTGCTGATCATGTTGATGAATCCTGACTCTCTCTCTCTATCTTTCTCTATCTCTCTCTCTCTCTCTCTCTCTCTCTCTCTCTCTCTCTCTCTCTCTCTCTCTCTCTCTCTGTGCCATACACGCAGGTAATAAAAGAGACGAGCTCATTATAGTTTGCAAACATCTATTATGAAAGTCCTTTATGAGGCGAGCACAAGTGTCATTTAGGCCTCAGCAAATATCCCCCAGGCCTAATAAAATATTATGAAGTCTCCTCTGTCTTTTGACACTGAAAACGTTATTTATATATATATATATATATATATATATATATATATATATATATATATATATATATATATATATATATATATATATATATATATATAATATATATATATATATAGGTCTTAGACAGGGATGTGTAATGTCACCATGGTTGTTTAATATATTTATAGATGGGGTTGTAAAAGAAGTAAATGCTAAGGTGTTCGGGAGAGGGGTGGAATTAAATTATGGGGAATCAAATACAAAATGGGAATTGACACAATTACATTTTGCTGATGATACTGTGCTTATGGGAGATTCTAAAGAAAAATTACAAAGATTAGTGGATGAGTTTGGGAGTGTGTGTAAAGGTAGAAAGTTGAAAGTGAACATAGAAAAGAGTAAGGTGATGAGGGTATCAAATGATTTAGATAAAGAAAAATTGAATATCAAATTGGGGAGAGGGAGTATGGAAGAAGTGAATGTTTTCAGATATTTGGGAGTTGACGTGTCGGCGGATGGATTTATGAAGGATGAGGTTAATCATAGAACTGATGAGGGAAAAAAGGTGAGTGGTGTATTGAGGTATATGTGGAGACAAAAAACGTTATCTATGGAGGCAAAGAAGGGAATGTATGAAAGTATAGTAGTACCAACACTCTTATATGGATATGAAGCTTGGGTTGTGAATGCTGCAGCGAGGAGGCGGTTGGAGGCAGTAGAGATGTCCTGTCTAAGGGCAGTGTGTTGTGTGAATATTATGCAGAAAATTCGGAGTGTGGAAATTAGGAGAAGGTGTGGAGTTAATAAAAGTATTAGTCAGTGAGCTGAAGAGGGTTGTTGAGGTGGTTTGGTCATTTACAGAGAATAGATCAAAGTATAATGACAGGGAGAGCGTATAAATCTGTAGGAGAAGGAAGGCGGGGTAGGGGTCGTCCTCGAAAAGGTTGGAAGGAGGGGGTAAAGGAGGTTTTGTGGGCGAGGGGCTTGGACTTCCAGCAAGCGTCCGTGAGCGTGTTCGATAGGAGTGAATGGTGACGAATGGTATTTGTGACCTGACGAGCTGTTGGAGTGTGAGCAGGGTAATATTTAGTGAAGGGATTCAGGGAAACCGGTTATATTTATATAGCCGGACTTGAGTCCTGGAAATGGGAAGTACAATGCCTGCACTTTAAAGGAGGGGTTTGGGATATTGGCAGTTTGGAGGGATATGTTGTGTATCTTTATACGTATATGCTTCTAAACTGTTGTATTCTGAGCACCTCTGCAAAAACAGTGATTATGTGTGAGTGTGGTGAAAGTGTTAAATGATGATGAAAGTATTTTCTTTTTTGGGATTTTCTTTCTTTTTGGGTCACCCTGCCTCGGTGGGAGACGGCCGACTTGCTAATTTATATTAATATATATATATATATATATATATATATAATATATATATATATATATATATATATATATATATATATATATATATATATATATGAAATGTAGAGAGGAACCACCTCTATAGCTGGACTGGGGACCCTCATCCTCAGAGAAGACAATAAACGTACCTCAGGGAAAACTCAAGGTTCTCCCCGGAGCTGTTTGAATATTTTCTTCTCCTACCACCCCCTATATTTTATATTCTATGGAAAATTTTATTAATATACAGAATACATTTACAGAAAACACAAACATGAATACAATGGTACAATATATCAAAGATTATAAATTTCCTCCAGCTCCTCCGAAGTCGGACGCGAGCCAAGTATGCAGCAACCATTTCCTCTCTGGATGGCCACGCTGAGGCGCTGGAACATGAAAGTGGTTGTCCTTGGGTCCCTGGTGGCGTCGATGAGTCTGGAACCCAGTTCTCTAAGGAAATGTGTGGCATTTTTTCCCCATGATCCCAAGGTCTTTGATCCCACTGGGACAAATTGATACTGTTGGCTTATGTCCCTGTACTTGCTGATCATGTACTCCTCCCTGTGGTCAGCAGCTCCTCCCTGTCGCCCGACACTGTGATGGATGTAGGTGTCAGCCAGTGTGGACACACAGGTACAGTCCCATGCTAAGAGCTTGCCATTCTTCCAAGGATAGATGGTGATCCCGTCGGGGCGGTTTGCTGGGTTCTGGGTATTGTTGGCTGCTAGTGGTCGGGGCTTCTTCTCGGCTGGGCATCCAGCTGTAGCAAGGGTTCTCTTGATGATGTCGTTGACCTCATTGTGTCTTGCATGCCAGCCCTTGGTTTTGGAACAGTTAAGACCATGTAGACCGTATTGGTCATCGCCACAAAATCACATATATTCTATGTGAATTGGGGCAGCAAGGCGCAGAGCCACTGCAATACGGAGGGTCTTAGGGTCGAGGCGTGTTCCCATTGTCGAAATGGGAACTGTTAGGAGGAAGTCCCCGGATTGATGTGCACTCACAGCTTTTACATGGGCAGTCTCACTGTCTGATGTTACAGCCCTAAGCATGTTGGCAAGCACCTTTTCAGCGATCGGGCCATTCCAGCTTGACTGTTTGTGAGCCAGTGCTGCACTAGATTTTGGTGCTGGAGCAGCAAGAGTCTCCCATTCAGTGATGGCACTGGCATAGTTAGGGTCCTGTATTCCTGCTGAGTCACTGAGGTTATCAGGAAGAATTTGTTTTATTAACGCATTTGATGCTATGGAAGAGGATAGGAAAGCTGGCAGGGCAATCTGGGAGGATTTGCGTACTCCCAGCCCCCCAAGCCTGACCGGAAGTGAGGCTTGCAGCCACTGTCCATCTTCAAGGGAAAAATTCAATACACTCTCTAGCATGGTCTTAAGGAGAGAGTCATATTCCTCGAGTTTCGGACTGCTGAAAGCTGAGGAACATCTCAGAAAGTAGGTAAGTTTTGGGAATGACAGGCACCTGATGAGTAGGTAGAAGGCATCATATATATATATATATATATATATATATATATATATATATATATATATATATATATATATATATATATATATATATTATATATATATATTATATATATATATATATATATATATATATACATACATACATATATACACATATATATATACATGTATATATATATATATATATATATATATATATATATATATATATATATATATATATATATATATATATATAATATATATATATATATATATATATATATATATATATATATATATATATATATATATATATATATATATATATAATGCACCCAGACTATGAAAAGCAAGACTACCAAGAATAACATATTCGTTTATTCATTGTATATCCAGTTTATTGAATTTTCGTTTGCTTCCTCATCCATCATCTGAATCTAAAACTGAATTACAATAATATTAAAGACCCGTTAGAAAATAATATCACAGGGAACATAGGAAAATAACAAAAAAATCTAGGCAGTGAAAGACTGTACAGAGGCATCTGTGGAGACAACGAGCGCTATCCGTGGAGGCAAAAAGAGCAGTGCACCAGAGCATAGTGATACCAACACTGTTATATCTGTGTGAAGAATGGGTTTTAAACGTTGCATCGAGGAGGCTGAACGTAGCAGAGATGTCGTGTCTGGGGCCACTGGACTGTCTGAATATTATGCAGAGAATTCAGATCTTGGAGATTAGAAGGTGAAGGGTCATCAAAAGTATAATTTAGCAGGCTAAGGCTGGGTTTGGGTATTTGGAGAGAATGGGGCAAAACAGAATAGCTAGGAGGGCACTTAAATCTGGGGTGAAAGAAAGGTAGGGGTCGTCCCAGGAAGGGTCGTAAAGATAAGGTAAAGGATGCTTTGAGTACTAGGGGGGCTTGGACATCCAGCAAACGTGAGTGAGCCGTTAAATCAGAGTGAGTGGAAGCAAGTGGATTTTGTGATTTGGCGTGCTGTTGGAATGTGAGCTAGGTAATATGAAACAAAAATTCAGGGGAAATTAGTTATCCGGACGTGAGTCCTGGAGGTGGGAAGTGCATTACTTGCACTCTGAAGGAGGATAAGGATGCTGCAATGTGGAGAGTCAACTGAGCCGTGATGCAAAAATGCATCTGGAAAAGACAACAATTGAATGAATGACGGTGAATATGATTCCTCATTTCTGGGTCACCCTACCTGGATGACCCAAAAATGAGGAGGAGTAGAATGAGCAGAATGAGCAGAAGCAGGCTGGCCTGTGGCCACAGCTGGCTACGCTTTATGGCTGACCGTCCAGCGCTGCACCACCTGTGAGGTACTCGACTCGAATCTTTGTTCATTCTTGTTCATTCTTGTTCATTCACTCAGTCGTTCATTAAGAATTATCTTGAGTGTCTATACACAAGATAAGCCTGAGAGTATTCACTCTCTTACTCTCACATCTCCAGGAGCATTATTTCCTCTCAAGATATTATCCTCCTTACTACCACAACCAGCTGTTGCTATCCCTGCTTACTACCACAACCAGCTGTTGCTATCCCTGCTTACTACCACAACCAGCTGTTGTTATCCCTGCTTACTACCACAACCAGCTGTTGCTATCCCTGCTTACTACCACAACCAGCTGTTGCTATCCCTGCTTACTACCACAACCAGCTGTTGTTATCCCTGCTTACTACCACAACCAGCTGTTGTTATCCCTGCTTACTACCACAACCAGCTGTTGTTATCCCTGCTTACTACCACAACCAGCTGTTGTTATCCCTGCTTACTACCACAACCAGCTGTTGTTATCCCTGCTTACTACCACAACCAGCTGTTGTTATCCCTGCTTACTACCACAACCAGCTGTTGTTATCCCTGCTTACTACCACAACCAGCTGTTGCTATCCCTGCTTACTACCACAACCAGCTGTTGCTATCCCTGCTTACTACCACAACCAGCTGTTGCTATCCCTGCTTACTACCACAACCAGCTGTTGCTATCCCTGCATACTACCACAACCAGCTGTTGCTATCCCTGCTTACTACCACAACCAGCTGTTACTATCCCTGCTTACTACCACAACCAGCTGTTGCTATCCCTGCTTACTACCACAACCAGCTGTTGCTATCCCTGCTTACTACCACAACCAGCTGTTACTATCCCTGCTTACTACCACAACTAGCTGCTGCTATCCCTCCATACTACCACATCCAGCTGTTGCTATCCCTCTATATTACCAAATCCAGCTGTTGCTATCCCTAATTACTACCACAACCAGCTGCTGCTATCCCTCCATACTACCACATCCAGCTGTTGCTATCCCTCTATATTACCAAATCCAGCTGTTGCTATCCCTAATTACTACCACAACCAGCTGCTGCTATCCCTCCATACTACCACAACCAGCTGTTGCTATCCCTCCATACTACCACATCCAGCTGTTGCTATCCCTCTATATTGCCAAATCCAGCTACTGCTATCCCTCCATACTACCACAACCAGCTGTTGCTATCCCTCTATATTGCCAAATCCAGCTACTGCTATCCCTCCATACTACCACAACCAGCTGTTGCTATCCTTCCATACTACCACATTCAGCTGGTGCTATCCCTCCATACTACAACATTCAGCTGGTGGTATCCCTCCATACTACCACATCCAGCTGCTGCTATCCCTCCATACTACCACATTCAGCTGGTGCTATCCCTCCATACTACCACATCCAGCTGGTGCTATCCCTCCATACTACCACATCCAGCTGGTGCTATCCCTCCATACTACCACATCCAGCTGGTACTATCCCTCCATACTACCACATCCAGCTGGTGCTATCCCTCCATACTACCACATCCAGCTGGTGCTATCCCTCCATACTACCACATCCAGCTGGTACTATCCCTCCATACTACCACATCCAGCTGGTGCTATCCCTCCATACTACCACATCCAGCTGGTGCTATCCCTCCATACTACCACATCCAGCTGGTACTATCCCTCCATACTACCACATCCAGCTGGTGCTATCCCTCCATACTACCACATCCAGCTGGTGCTATCCCTCCATACTACCACATCCAGCTGGTACTATCCCTCCATACTACCACATCCAGCTGGTGCTATCCCTCCATACTACCACATCCAGCTGGTGCTATCCCTCCATACTACCACATCCAGCTGGTACTATCCCTCCATACTACCACATCCAGCTGGTGCTATCCCTCCATACTACCACATCCAGCTGGTGCTATCCCTCCATACTACCACATCCAGCTGGTACTATCCCTCCATACTACCACATCCAGCTGGTGCTATCCCTCCATACTACCACATCCAGCTGGTGCTATCCCTCCATACTACCACATCCAGCTGGTACTGTTCCTACACTCCAAAAGCTACGTATTATCTTCCAAGCTTTCTCTTTTTCTTTCTTTTATTTCTTTCTTTTCTTTGCCTCATCTTTCTTCCTCACATCTTGTCTCGACCTTTACTCTCGTCTCTTGCCCTTCCCACCATTTTTATCCTTTATCTCCTTGGCTCCCCTTTCCAGTTATTTGTTTAACTTATTTCTATCATTCGTTCCTCATTTCCGAGTCACTTTTCCCTTTTCTCCACCCCTGTTACCTCCCCTTCTTCCTCTCTTCTTTATTCTCTTCTATCTTCTCTTTTCTCTCCTTTTCCTGACTTTTAATTACATTCCTAACTCCTGTATCTTAGGAATTCCATCTGTTTCTTTGGATCTCACTCTCTCTCTCTCTCTCTCTCTCTCTCTCTCTCTCTCTCTCTCTCTCTCTCTCTCTCTCTCTCTCTCTCTCTCCTCTCTCTCTCTCTCTCTCTCTCTCTCTCTCTATCTCTCTCTCTCTCTTTCCATGCCTGTGTTTGGCCAGTATTTTGGATAACAAATTTAGACAACATGCTTGTATAACTTGTTTGGTGGGCGAGAGGTGCACGTCAGGTGACACAGCTGGCCGGGCAGCAGGTGGGCGAAAGGTGCAGTGGGGAGACAGCTACCTACTTGTGTGCTGCTGCTGCTGCTGCTGCTGCTGCTGCTGCTGCTGCTGCTATTTTTCTGTTTTCTTCTGAAAGAAATGTTTTATCCTGGTTGTTTCTCAAGATGTGAAGGTGCGTGGCGTCATGACTGACACTCACTCTAGTATTTATGTTCGTTGTGTGTGTCTAAGTCCCTGACTGTCTTACTGGGAATGGTCCCTGTTTGTCTCACAGGGAATGGTCCCTGACTGTCTCACAGGGAATGGCCCCTGACTGTCTCACAGGGAATGGCCCCTGACTGTCTCACAGGGAATAGTCCCTGACTGTCTCACAGGGAATGGCCCCTGACTTCAGAGAATTGTGTAAGCTTTTCCCTTTTTACTTGAAGTATTTCTATCAGTTTCCCTAATTTTTCTTGCAAGAGATAAAACAAGATTTGTAGATATGTACTCAGATGAGTACATAGTCATTTTGGCTTTAGTTCCTAGGCACATACCCACAGTATGGATAGGGAACAGGAGCACAAAACTGCCCGCTTACGAAACAATCTTATCTATAAAGAGCCGCTGTCGTGAGCACAAGTGTCGTGTCTGATAGTGGAAGATGTGACTGAGCGTGGCCTCGTGGAGACACGTCTGACAGCGACATAACGAACAGCGGATATGGAAAGGCTGTAAGCCTCTTATTATTATTATTATTAGTAGTAGTAGTAGTAGTAGTAATAGTAGTATCATTATTAATATTATTATTATAATTATGATTATTATTGTTACTACTAGTACTACTAATCTTTTTTTCCAAGCGGCATTCTCCTGCAAGACTGCATCAGTGATTTAGGGAAGAGTCGTTTGGAGATGCTGGTACTGATGTGAATATCTTCGTGGTGGAGGTTAGCGCTCTTGTGCTACGAGTGACGACAGTATCAGCGAGCTACTGGTAGCTTCTCGCTTCCTCTGTCCTATCTCATACTTTCTACATTCGCTTAAAGAAAATTGACGTGTGAGTTTTAGGGAACTATTAGTACGACTATTAATTCCTAGGAACTGCTGGACCATCATCCCCAACATCATTCCTAAGACCATCATTCCCATGGCCGTCATTCCCAGGACCGTCAATATCAGCATCATTATTCTCAGCACCATCTTGGCTATTACACTATTTCGGAAGCGCTAGACTCGTAAGGGTTATACAACACCTGGGTAAAGTGATTTAATCAAGTTTAACCCATTAAAGAAAACTCCAGTTCCTTGGATGAAAAGCCCTTCAACAACATCTGTTCAGCTTTCTTGAAAAGGAGAGACTCCACATCTGATCAAGCATCCTGGACAGTACCAGAGAATCATCTCAGCCAGCTGATCTTACCTTCCATCAAGTTCCAGCATCCCTGGACGGTGCCAGAGAATCATCTCAGCCAGCTGATCTTACCTTCCATCAAGTTCCAGCATCCCTGGACGGTACCAGAGAATCATCTCAGCCAGCTGATCTTACCTTCCATCAAGTTCCAGCATCCCTGGACGGTACCAGAGAATCATCTCAGCCAGCTGATCTTACCTTCCATCAAGTTCCAGCATCCCTGGACGGTACCAGAGAATCATCTCAGCCAGCTGATCTTACCTTCCATCAAGTTCCAGCATCCCTGGACGGTACCAGAGAATCATCTCAGCCAGCTGATCTTACCTTCAATCAAGTTCCAGCATCCCTGGACGGTACCAGAGAATCATCTCAGCCAGCTGATCTTACCTTCCATCAAGTTCCAGCATCCCTGGACGGTACCAGAGAATCATCTCAGCCAGCTGATCTTACCTTCCATCAAGTTCCAGCATCCCTGGACGGTACCAGAGAATCATCTCAGCCAGCTGATCTTACCTTCCATCAAGTTCCAGCATCCCTGGACGGTACCAGAGAATCATCTCAGCCAGCTGGGGCAGCTGTTTGCCTACACTTGTTGATTCTGACTCTCCATAACAGGGTCTATTTACATATAATTCGCTGGTCAATTTAAAACACTAAATTGATGTTGGCAACGCAAAACTGCGATGGAGTGAGTCACCCCTAATGTTGTGTTGACATTGTATATTGCTCTCTCTCTCTCTCTCTCTCTCTCTCTCTCTCTCTCTCTCTCTCTCTCTCTCTCTCTCTCTCTCTCATTTTCCTCTCTGGTGGTGGTGGCTATAATGTTGGTGGTAGTGATGTGTACTGGTGTTGGCGGCCAGGCTGGAGTTGTTGATAGTTATGCTGGTGATGTTTGTGCTAGTGTTGATGGTGATGGTGGTGGTGGTGGTGGTGGTGATGGTGGTGGTGATGGTGGTGGTAGTGTGGTGGTGGTGATGGTGGTGGTGGTACTGTTGATGGTGGTGGTGGTGGACTTTATGGTGGTGGTGGTGGTGACTCGAGACAGAGGGAGAGTGACACTAATCAGACCATCTATCATCATTCTGCATTCTGGAGGAGCCACATGTTTATGGCATATGTTACAACTCACATCATCATCATTAACCATCACTCTCCTTCATCACTTTCATCATCATCATCATCTATCATCATATCATCATCATCAGGTGGACATGTACATCTACAGTTGGTTCACATCGTGAATCATCTGTTCAGCATACATGTGGATAAACATCGTGTGGTACATTGTGAACAATTGGTGGTACATTTGCACTCCCGGTCAGGTACATGTGACCACACTCGGTGTACAGTAGACACTACTCCGAGTACATGTAGTACACACTCCCGGAGGTACATGTAGACCACACTCCGGAGGTACATGTAGACCACACTCCCGGAGGTACATGTAGACCACACTCCGGAGGTACATGTAGACCACACACTCCCGGAGGTACATGTAGACCACACTCCCGGAGGTACATGTAGACCACACTCCCGGAGGTACATGTAGACCACACTCCCGGTGGTACATGTAGACCCATCGCTACTTCCCCCCGGTGGTACATGTAGACCACACTCCCGGAGGTACATGTAGACCACACTCCCGGAGGTACATGTAGACCACACTCCCGGAGGTACATGTAGACCACACTCCCGGAGGTACATGTAGACCACACTCCCGGGGTACATGTAGACCACACTCCCGGAGGTACATGTAGACCACACTCCCGGAGGTACATGTAGACCACACTCCCGGAGGTACATGTAGACCACACTCCCGGAGGTACATGTAGACCACACTCCCGGGTATGTGAACATCCGGGTACATTAGACCACACTCCCGGAGGTACATGTAGACCACACTCCCGGAGGTACATGTAGACCACACTCCCGGTGGTACATGTAGACCACACTCCCGGAGGTACATGTAGACCACACTCCCGGTGTACATGTAGACCACACTCCCGGGTACATGTAGACCACACTCCCGGTGGTACATGTAGACCACACTCCCGGTGGTACATGTAGACCACACTCCCGGAGGTACATGTAGACCACACTCCCGGAGGTACATGTAGACCACACTCCCGGAGGTACATGTAGACCACACTCCCGGTGGTACATGTAGACCACACTCCCGGTGGTACATGTAGACCACACTCCCGGAGGTACATGTAGACCACACTCCCGGTGGTACATGTAGACCACACTCCCGGAGGTACATGTAGACCACACTCCCGGAGGTACATGTAGACCACACTCCCGGTGGTACATGTAGACCACACTCCCGGAGGTACATGTAGACCACACTCCCGGAGGTACATGTAGACCACACTCCGGGGTACATGTAGACACACCCCGGGTACATGTAGACCACACTCCCGGAGGTACATGTAGACCACACTCCCGGAGGTACATGTAGACCACACTCCCGGTGGTACATGTAGACCACACTCCCGGTGGTACATGTAGACCACACTCCCGGTAGGTCATATGTAGACCACACTCCCGGAGGTACATGTAGACCACACTCCCGGTAGGTACATGTAGACCACACTCCGGTGGTACATGTAGACCACACTCCCGGTGGTACATGTAGACCACACTCCCGGAGGTACATGTAGACCACACTCCCGGTGGTACATGTAGACCACACTCCCGGAGGTACATGTAGACCACACTCCCGGAGGTACATGTAGACCACACTCCCGGTGGTACATGTAGACCACACTCCCGGTGGTACATGTAGACCACACTCCCGGTGGTACATGTAGACCACACTCCCGGAGGTACATGTAGACCCACTCCCGGTGGTACATGTAGACCACACTCCCGGTGGTACATGTAGACCACACTCCCGGAGGTACATGTAGACCACACTCCCGGTGGTACATGTAGACCACACTCCCGGTGGTACATGTAGACCACACTCCCGGAGGTACATGTAGACCACACTCCCGGTGGTACATGTAGACCACACTCCGGTGGTACATGTAGACCACACTCCCGGGGTACATGTAGACCACACTCCCGGGGTACATGTAGACCACACTCCGAGGTCATTAGACCACATCCGAGGCATTACCACACTCCGGTGTACATTAACACACTCCCATCATGCCTCACTCCCTTTACATAACCCCTCCGGGGTAAGAGACCACACTGTGGTACATGTGAACACTCCCGAGGTACATGTGACACAGGGGTACATGTAGAAACTCCCGGTGGAGTAGCACACTCCGGTGGTACATGTAGACCACATCCGGTGGTACATGTAGACACACTCCCGGTGGTACATGTAGACCACACTCCCGGAGGTACATGTAGACCACACTCCGGTGGTACATGTAGCCACACTCCGGAGGTACATGTAGACACACTCCCGGGGTACATGTAGACCACACTCCCGGAGGTACATGTAGACCACACTCCGGAGGTACATGTAACACACTCCCGTGGTACATGTAGCCACACTCCCGGTGGTACATGTAGACCACACTCCCGGTGGTACATGTAGACACACTCCCGGGGTACATGTAGACCACACTCCCGGAGGTACATGTAGACACACTCCCGGGGTACATGTAGACCACACTCCCGGGTACATGTAGACCACACTCCCGGAGGTACATGTAGACCACACTCCCGGAGGTACATGTAGACCACACTCCCGGAGGTACATGTAGACCACACTCCGGAGGTACATGTAGACCACACTCCCGGGTACATGTAGACCACACTCCCGGAGGTACATGTAGACCACACTCCCGGAGGTACATGTAGACCACACTCCGGAGGTACATGTAGACCACACTCCCGGTGGTACATGTAGACCACACTCCCGGGGTACATGTAGACCACACTCCCGGGTACATGTAGACCACACTCCCGGGTACATGTAGACCACACTCCCGGTGGTACATGTAGACCACACTCCCGGGGTACATGTAGACCACACTCCCGGGGTACATGTAGACCACACTCCCGGGTACATGTAGACCACACTCCCGGAGGTACATGTAGACCACACTCCTGGAGGTACATGTAGACCACACTCCCGGTGGTACATGTAGACCACACTCCTGGAGGTACATGTAGACCACACTCCCGGAGGTACATGTAGACCACACTCCTGGAGGTACATGTAGACCACACTCCCGGTGGTACATGTAGACCACACTCCCGGTGGTACATGTAGACCACACTCCCGGAGGTACATGTAGACCACACTCCTGGAGGTACATGTAGACCACACTCCCGGTACAGATGCTGCTACTGTTGTTATCTTAGCAACAGCATCAGCATCTACTGCTCTATTCCACAAAACACTTACACAGTGGAAACAAGTGGATGGTGTTGGAGGAGGGTGGCAGTGGTGATGTTACTGAGGGAGGGGGAGAGAGGTAGTGGTGCTGAGGCTGGAGCAAGAGGGGAGGGGGTGTAGCGGCGGTGCCAATGAGAGTGGAGGGCACTAGCGTGCCACTAGAACCATTCAGAGACGGGGGGGGGGTTGACATTATGCGTTAAAAGTCCTCAGGCTTGTGCCAGCCTCCCCCTCCCCCCTCCCCTTCTCCCCCTCCTCCTCCTCTCTTCCTCTTGCCGTGCCAGCCAAGAGGTAATCATGTAGCAGTCCAAACACACTTACCACAGGAAGATGTGATAAATCAGCCAACCTTCCTCGAGTACTCTGAAGCACCACTGAGCACACTCCGTCCTGACGAGTGTCCGCTCTCCCTCTCTCTCTCTCTCTCTCTCTCTCTCTCTCTCTCTCTCTCTCTCTCTCTCCTCTCTCTCTCTCTCTCTCTCTCTCTCTCTCTCTCTCTCTCTCTCTCTCTCCCCACCCCCCTCCTCTCATGCACCCCCCAACCAGCAGCACTTACACACACACACACACACACACACACACACACACACACACCTGTTTTTCCCACGCACTCTGATAAAGGAGAAACAACAACAGCCTGGTGTGCTGCAGAGGTGTGTGTGGTGAACACCTATGTGTGTGCGTGGTGGAGAGCTATGTGTGTATGGTGGAGAGGTGTGTGTGTGTTTGGTGGAGAGGTGTGTGCGTGTGTGGTGGAGAGGTGTGTGTGTTATGGAGAAGTGTGAGAAGTGTGTGTGGTAGAGAGGTGCGAGTGGTGGAGAGGTATGTGTGGTGAAGTGTGTGTGGCGAAGTGTGTATGGTGGAGAAATGTGTGTGGTGGAGAGGTGTATGTGGTGGAGAGGTGTGTGTGTGTGTGTGTGTGGTGAGAGGTGTGTGTGTGTGTGGTGGAGAGGTGTGTGTGCGTGTGTGGTGGAGAGGTGTGTGTGCGTGTGGTGGAGAGGTGTGTGTGTGCGTGTGTGGTGAGAGTGTGTGTGTGGTGTGGTGGAGAGGTTGTGTGCGTGTGTGGTGGAGAGGTGTGTGGGGTGTGTGTGGTGGTGGAGAGGTGTGTGTGCGTGTGTGGTGGAGAGGTGTGTGTGTGTGTGTGTGTGTGTGTGTGTGTATGTGTGGTGGAGAGGTGTGTGTGCGTGTGTGGTGGAGAGGTGCGCGTGTGTGTGTGTGTGTGGAGAGGTGTGCGTGTTTGTGTGTCTGATGGAGAGGTGGAGGTGTGTGTGTGTGTGGTGGAGGTGTGTGTGTGTGTGTGTGTGTTTGGTGGGAGGTGTGTGTGGTGTGTGTGTATTTTTGGATAGATTTGGTGTGGTGGAGAAGTGTGTGTGGTGGAGAGGTGTGTGTGTTGTGGAGAAGTGTGTGTGGTGTAGAGAGGTGCGTGTGGTGGAGAGGTATGTGTGGTAAAGTGTGTGTGGCGAAGTGTGTATGGTGGAGAAGTGTGTGCGGTGGAGAAGTGTGTGTGTGGAAAAGCGTGTGTGGTGGAGAGGTGTGTATGGTGGAGAAATGTGTGTGGTGGAGAGGTGTATGTGGTGGAGAGGTGTGTGTGGTGGAGGCGTGTGTGTGTGTTGGTGGAGGTGTGTGTGTGTGTGTGTTTTTTTTTTTTGGAAGATGTGTGTGTGTGTGTTTGGTGGGGTGTGTGTGTGTGTGTGTGTATTTTTTGGAAAGATGTGTGTGGTGGAGAAGTGTGTGTGGTGGAGAGGTGTGTGTGTTGTGGAGAAGTGTGTGTGGTAGAGAGGTGCGAGTGTGGAGAGGTATGTGTGGTGAAGTGTGTGTGGGAAGTGTGTATGGTGGAGAAGTGTGTGCGGTGGAGAAGTGTGTGTGGTGGAAAGGTGTATGTGGTGGAGAGGTGTGTGTGGTGGAGGTATGTGTGTTTGGTGTGTGTGATAGAGAGATTGTGTGTATGTGCGTGTGTGGTGGAGAGGTATGTGTGTGTGTGTGTGTGTGTGTATGTGTGTGGTAAAGAGGTGTGTGTGTGTGTGGTGGAGAGGTGTGTATATGTGTGTGGATAGGTATGTGTGTGTGTGGTGGAGAAGTGTGTGTGGTGGAAAGGTGTGTTTGGTGGAGAAGTGTGTGTGGTAGAGAGGTGTGCGTGATGGAGAGGTGAATGGTGGAGAAGTGTGTGGTGGGAGAGTGTGTGGTGGAGAGGTGTGTGTGGAGAATTGTGTGTGGTGGAGAGGTGTGTGGGTGGTGGAGAGGTGTGTGTGATGGAGAAGTGTCTGTGATTGAGAGGTGTGCGTGGTGGAGAGGTGTGTGTGGTGGAGAAGCGTGGTGGAGAAGCGTGGTGGAGAAGTGTGGTGGAGAAGTGTAAGTAGTGGAGAAGTGTGTGTGGTGGACAAGTGTGTATGGTAGACAAGTGTTTGAGGTGGAGAAGTGTGTGTGGTGGAGAAGTGTGTGTGGTGGAGAGGTGTGTATGGTGGAGAAATGTGGTGGCAAAGTGTAAGTAGTGGAGAAGTGTGTGTGGTAGAGAAGTGTGTGTGGTGGAGAAGTGTGTGTGGTAGAGAAGTGTGTGTGGTGGAGAGATGTGTGTGGTGGAGAGGTGTGTGTGTGTGGAGAGGTGTGTGTGGTGGAGAAGTGTGGGTGGTGGGGAGGTGTGTGTGGTGGAGAAGTGTGTGTGTGGTGAAGTGTGTGGTAGAGAAATATGTGTGGTGGAGAGGTGTGTGTGGTGGAGAAGTGTGTGTGGTGAAGTGTGTGTGGTGGAGAGGTGTGTGTGGTGGAGAAGTGTGTGTGGTGAAGTGTGTGTGGTGGAGAGGTGTGTGTGGTGGAGAGGTGTGTGTGGTGGAGAGGTGTGTGTGGTAGAGAAGTGTGTGTGATGGGGAGGTGTGTGTGGTGGAGAAGTGTGTGTGGTGGAGAAATATATGTGGTGGAGAAGTGTGTGTGGTGGAGAAATATGTGTGGTGGAGAAGTGTGTGTGGTGGAGAAATATGTGTGGTGGAGAAGTGTGTATGGTAGACAAATGTTTGTGGTGGAGAAGTGTGTGTGGTGGAGAGGTGTGTATGGTGAAGTGTGGTGGAGAAGTGTGTGTGTGTAGTGGAGATGTGGGGAGAGAATATAAAGATGGGATGAGGAGGAGGAGAAAGGAAAGAAAGGAGAATGAGTGGGAGTAGGTGAAAGGAGAATTGTGGAAGAGGGAGGGCGGGAAAAGGAAGAAAGAAGAAGAGGTAAAAAGGAGAGATGTGAGGGGGGAATACATGGAGAAGATGTGAGAAGAGAGAAAGAGAGCAGGAGGTGAGAAATCAACCATACCCCGGCCCGGATTGAACCCGCGGTCAGAGAGTCTCAAAACTCCAGCCCGTCGCGTTAGCCACTAGACCAGCTAGCCACAATAAGATTCGTCCAACTAGGTATATTTCTACACCATAGGAAGGTTAGCATAGGCACCTCTGTGACCACAAATGCAAGTTTTTACAGACGAATCTCCAGCTAGCGTGGCCGTGACGAACTCTAGCTCAAGTCCCCTCACTGCCGTCAACATGACTTGCATTTGTGGTCACAGTGGTGCCTATGCTAACCTTCCTATGGTGTAGAAATATACCTAGTTGGACGAATCTTATTGTGGCTAGCTGGCCTAGTGGCTAACGCGACGGTCTGGAGTTTTGAGACTCTCTGACCGCGGGTTCAATCCCGGCCGGGGTATGGTTGGTTTGCAATCATGTCATTACGATTTCGTGAGTCGAGTCGAGGTGAGAAAACAAGGTTAAGACTTTGAGAAGGCGTCGTGAGGAGCGATGAAGGAAGAATGAGGCAACATAACGCAGTGATAAGGAAGGAAGATTAAAAATAGGAAGACAGAAGACACAGAATGTTTAGAAGCGACAGAAAAAGAAAATAACCAGGGAACAAGGGAAAGGTTGTATCTGTGTCAGAGTGTTACTTAATCCGACTCCAGAGTCCTGGAGTCCCCACTGTGTTTGTAAACAAAGTCCAGGGCTAAAATACCATCTCGTACATCGTCCCTTACTGAAAGGTGACTGAACTTAGGCTGACGACACTAAAGAAACGAGTGAAAATCTGGAGTTCAGTGAACTCTTCATCTGTTTGTAGACTGACGACCCTTGCACGAGACGAACTTAAAACGCAGTTGACATCTCACAGTTTCCAACGAAGACTTATCCTTAGATGACTTTGAAGACGCTATTGATAGCATGCCCATGTATTCTCCTCTGTTGATAGCATGCCCATGTATTCTCCTCTGTTGATAGCATGCCCATGTATTCTCCTTCGTTGATAGCATGCCCATGTATTCTCCTTCGTTGATAGCATGCCCATGTATTCTCCTCCACTGATAGCATGCCCATGTATTCTCCTGCAAGACCAGACTCATGGAACTCCGTATCCATCAAAAGTGCAGAAGAAAAAAGAACACTAATTAGTGCCTTTTGTATGCTATGTAGGAGCCTAGACACAGGTGTCACCCACACTCCTAGACACAGGTGTCACCCACACTCCTAGACACAGATATCACCCACACTCATTAAAAACTACTGACATTACCCCACTCCACAAAACACATACACAATACATACACTCCATAAAGGTGGCAGTAAAGCCATGGAAGAAACAGTATAGAGCGACAGTGGTAACGTGACACATTATCACAATGTTTTAAGGGGCTAAGTTTAGGCTGTATAATTTAGGGTTAATCGGAGACCGCATACACACGCACACACACACACACACACACACACACACACACACACACACACACGCACACACACACACACACACACACACACACACACACACACAAACACACACTCACCGAGCACATCTCCGGAAGCACACATCGACCAGATAACTGCTGCTGAGAATAGCGTTCCGATACCTCAGTAAGGAATCGTTCAAGACTCTGTACGCCGTGTACGTCAGGCCCATACTGGAGTATACAGCACCAGTTTGGAACCCACACCTGGTCAAGCACGCCAAGAAATTAGAGGAAGTGCAAAGGTTTCCAACAAGGCTAGTTCCAGAGCTAAGGAGAATGTCTTATGAAGAAAGGCTAAGGGAAATCGGCCTGACGGCAATGGAGGACAGGAGGGTTAGGGGAGACATGATAACGACATACAAAATACTGTGTGGAATAGACAAGGTGAACAGAGATAGGATGTTCCAGAGATGGGACACAGAATCAAGGGGTCACAATTGGAAGATGAAGACTCAGATGAGTCAAAGGGATGTTAGGAAGTATTTCTTTAGCCACAGAGTTGTTAGGAAGCGGAATAGTCTGGCAAGCGATGTAATGGAGACGAGGTATGATAAAGCTCATGGAGCAGGGAAAGGGAGGATCCAGTAGCGGCCAGTGAAGAGGCGGGGCCAGGAGCTGAGTCTCGACCCCTGCAACCACAATTAGGTGAGTACACAACATATGGCAGCGTGGATTTACAGCAGGACGTCTGGATTCTCATCCACTTTGAAGACATGGATGAGAGCGGCCGCCACAGCTTCCACTACCATCAGGGTCATCACCACAAGGGACCACCACCACCACTCCTACACCTCCACCATCCCAACACCACCACTAACAGCAACAACAACACTACCACCACCAGCAGCACTAAATCCACAACGAACACTGCCGCCACCACCACCACCAACAACAACACCAATACCACCACCACCACCACCACCACCTACCACCACCACTTCCACTCTCCACCACCACCTACCACCACCACCCTCTACCACCACCTGCCACCACCACTTCCACCCTCCAACACCACCTCCACCCTCCTCACCTCCTGCTCAGGAGTGTTCACCTACACCCTCTTCCTGAGGCCTCTTGTCGAGGCGAGACTCATCTGGAGTACAACTCCACCAGCTGGAATATAACTCCACCAGCTGGAATATAACTCCACCAGCTGGAATATAACTCCACCAGTTGGTATTTTCTTGTTCTGATAGTTCCTGATCTTTCAGGCCCAGTGACCAGACTCCAGCTAGACAGTCTTCTAGAGAGAGAGAGAGAGAGAGGAGAGAGAGAGAGAGAGAGAGAGAGAGAGAGAGAGAACGTCGATCGTGGGCAATTAATTAATAATGATTAAAACACGAACGGTCCGTGACGGCCCTTGAGGGCTGCCTAGAGCGCCGTTCACGACCCCCCCCCCCTCCCTCCCTTCCCAGGAAAAGTTTGTTGCAAGAAGATCAGGAGGAGGAGGAAGTAAGAGGAACAGGTGTGAAGAAGAGGTGAGACGAAGAGGAGGAAGAGTGATAAAGAGATGAAGTGAGAAGAGAAGGAAGAGAGAAGAGAAGGGGAGGTAAGTGGAAAAGGAGGTGAGGAGAACAGAAGGAGAAGACGATATAGGCAAGTGTATGGGAAGAGCAGGGAAAAAGGCACAGGCAAGAGGAACACGAGAAGAAGAAGCAGGAAGAAAAAAAGAGCAGGAGAAGAGGAAGAAAGAGGAAGGAAGGGGGAAAATGTAAAAACAAATGGAACAGGAACAGGAAGAACAGAAGCAAGATAACTAACAGGACGAGGAGGAGGAATATGAGGAACAGGAGGAGGAGGGGGAACAGGAGGAGGAGGGGGAACAGGAGGAGAAGGAACAAGAAGAGGAAGAGAAGGAACAGGAGCAGGAGGAGGAGGAACTGGAGGGGTAAAAAGGAAGGTGGAACACTAGGACTTAAAGAAAAAAAATATAAGAGAAACAAGATAAAGAAAGATAATGAAACAGATGCTTATAGACAGGAGAGTTAGGTAAGACACATATGCAACAGTTAGGTATCTTTATTGTGAAACGTTTCGCCTACACAGTAGGCTTCTTCAGTCAAGTACAGAAAAGTTGATAGAAGCAGAAGATACTTGAAGACGATGTAATCAGTCCATCACCCTTAAAGTTTTGAGGTGGTCAGTCCCTCAGTCTGGAGAAGAGCATTGTTCCATAGTATGAAACAATATGGAGAAGAAGTGACAGGATGGAGCTTTTTATAGCGCCAAGAGGTGAGACGTAGGCCACTAGGAGAGGTAAGAACTCAGATGTTGAGAAGGCAGGTCCCTCTCAAATCCGGCCTCTCTCACTGGTGGAAGTTGTCGAAGTTGATTGCAGGTCTGTACCAAGATACCCTTGTGTTGCAGTGTCTGACAGATTGAACATTAAAATGGTATGAAATACCAACAGGTTGTTAGGTAAGACACATATGCAACAGTTAGGTATCTTTTATTGTGAAACGTTTCGCCTACACAGTAGGCTTCTTCAGTCAAGTACAGAAAAGTTGATAGAAGCAGAAGATACTTGAAGACGATGTAATCAGTCCATCACCCTTAAAGTTTTGAGGTGGTCAGTCCCTCAGTCTGGAGAAGAGCATTGTTCCATAGTATGAAACAATATGGAGAAGAAGTGACAGGATGGAGCTTTTTATAGCGCCAAGAGGTGAGACGTAGGCCACTAGGAGAGGTAAGAACTCAGATGTTGAGAAGGCAGGTCCCTCTCAAATCCGGCCTCTCTCACTGGTGGAAGTTGTCGAAGTTGATTGCAGGTCTGTACCAAGATACCCTTGTGTTGCAGTGTCTGACAGATTGAACATTAAAATGGTATGAAATACCAACAGGTTGTTAGGTAAGACACATATGCAACAGTTAGGTATCTTTATTGTGAAACGTTTCGCCTACACAGTAGGCTTCTTCAGTCAAGTACAGAAAAGTTGATAGAAGCAGAAGATACTTGAAGACGATGTAATCAGTCCATCACCCTTAAAGTTTTGAGGTGGTCAGTCCCTCAGTCTGGAGAAGAGCATTGTTCCATAGTATGAAACAATATGGAGAAGAAGTGACAGGATGGAGCTTTTTATAGCGCCAAGAGGTGAGACGTAGGCCACTAGGAGAGGTAAGAACTCAGATGTTGAGAAGGCAGGTCCCTCTCAAATCCGGCCTCTCTCACTGGTGGAAGTTGTCGAAGTTGATTGCAGGTCTGTACCAGATACCCTTGTGTTGCAGTGTCTGACAGATTGAACATTAAAATGGTATGAAATACCAACAGGTTGTTAGGTAAGACACATATGCAACAGTTAGGTATCTTTATTGTGAAACGTTTCGCCTACACAGTAGGCTTCTTCAGTCAAGTACAGAAAAGTTGATAGAAGATACCTAACTGTTGCATATGTGTCTTACCTAACAACCTGTTGGTATTTCATACCATTTTAATGTTCAATCTGTCAGACACTGCAACACAAGGGTATCTTGGTACAGACCTGCAATCAACTTCGACAACTTCCACCAGTGAGAGAGGCCGGATTTGAGAGGGACCTGCCTTCTCAACATCTGAGTTCTTACCTCTCCTAGTGGCCTACGTCTCACCTCTTGGCGCTATAAAAAGCTCCATCCTGTCACTTCTTCTCCATATTGTTTCATACTATGGAACAATGCTCTTCTCCAGACTGAGGGACTGACCACCTCAAAACTTTAAGGGTGATGGACTGATTACATCGTCTTCAAGTATCTTCTGCTTCTATCAACTTTTCTGTACTTGACTGAAGAAGCCTACTGTGTAGGCGAAACGTTTCACAATAAAGATACCTAACTGTTGCATATGTGTCTTACCTAACAACCTGTTGGTATTTCATACCATTTTAATGTTCATAGACAGAAGAGGAAACAGAAAGAATTAATATGTGAGGAAGATGAGGAAGATTATTATTATTATTATTATTATTATTATTATTATTATTATTATTATTATTATTATTATTATTATTATTATTGCTGTTGTTGTTGTTGTTGTTTTTGTTATTATTATTATTATTATTATTATTATTATTATTATTATTATTATTATTATTATTATTATTATTATTGCTGTTGTTGTTGTTGTTGTTTTTGTTATTATTATTATTATTATTATTATTATTATTATTATTATATATTATTATTATTATTATTATTATTATTATTATTATATTGCTGTTGTTGTTGTTGTTGTTTTTGTTATTATTATTATTATTATTATTATTATTATTATTATTATTATTATTATTATTATTACTGTTATTATTTTATTTTTATTATAATTTTATTGTCTCTAATCTCTAATTCCTGGAATCAAGTGCCCTTGGGCAGCATCAAGACAACCTATGCCTTGAAGAAAAAACGCTTCTTAGAACGAAACGTTGTCCAGAAACGAAGGCTTACTGTTCTCATGTGTCTTCGTGCACGTCGAGGCTTAGAAGTGGCACGAATCTCCGTGTACAACGTTTACGCTCATTTGATGTTCACTGCGCATCAAGGCAGCCAGAACCCATGACGGTCACCAGAAGCCTTCCCGTACTCCAGAATACTCGCAGAATCCCATTCCCATCAAATCTGATGCACAGCGACAACACAGAAACAAGCTTCTGTCTCCATCCAGCCTTGTCGGGTTCTCTCCCTTCCTCCCGGTTCCTTCGCCCTCCTCAAGAGCATATCGACACCCTTCCTTTAAGGCCTCCGTCTACAATAATGATTTCCGATTCGTCGTCTCGGGCGCTCGTCGTCCTGGAGGAGGCAACATACCCGTGTGTGATTATCAGGGAACTCTGTTGTCGTCTCCAGCACACACACACACTGATGCTAGTTGTGTTTACAGAGGAAATGTATTAGTATTAATCCTAATGACTTTGTTTTTTTTTCTTTGGCTTCCGTAGCAGTGATCAGGTACCCTAATACCCAGGGGCAAGGATACAACCTAGGCACATAAGGGCCAGAGAAAGAGCTAGGCACACAGAGGTTCAAGAAGGGACTTAGACACACAGGTGCTCAAGAAGGAGCTAGGCGCACAGGAGCTTAAGAAGAAGCTATAGACGAGAGGAATCCAAGAGGGACCTGGCGATATTAAATGCCAAGAAGGACCTTGACCACAGGGGCCCAGGAAGGTCTTGAAGATACAGGAGCTCAAGTTCGACCTGGATAAATAGGAGCCAAAGAAGGGCTTGGAGACACAAGGGCCCAAATTATCGAGACAGCTCTCAGACAGCGGGAATATGTCAATACATCACTACTGAACCCCATGAAGCAAGCCATCATAAAGAGAGAGAGAGAGAGAGAGCTGGTTTATCTTCGTCTGTTATGTGACGTTGTTGACTGTGTGTATGATACTTGTATGATACTTGTGGATTTAGTGCTTACCAGGGGATAGGTTAATGATTGTTTTTTTGTGACTATGTGGTTGGTCTCTGTCATGTGTCATGCATTATGTGTCATGTGTCATCTGTCCTTTGCCACATTACTTCTTATCTGATCTCGTCCTCTGTTTGGTATTGTGTGACATCTTTCAGTACCTGGCATTGTGACATCTTCCAGTACCTGGTATTGTGTAACATCTTCCAGTACCTGGTATTGTGACATCTTCCAATACCTGGTATTGTGTGACATCTTCAAGTACCTGGTATTGTGACATCTTCCAGTACCTGGTATTGTGTGACATCTTCCAGTAACTGGTATTCTGACATCTTCCAGTACCTGGTATTGTGTGACATCTTCCAGTAACTGGTATTGTGACATCTTCCAGTACCTGGTATTGTGTGACATCTTCCAGTACCTGGTGTTGTGACATCTTCCAGTACCTGGTATTGTGTGACATCTTCCAGTAACTGGTATTCTGACATCTTCCAGTACCTGGTATTGTGTGACATCTTCCAGTACCTGGTATTCTGACATCTTCCAGTACCTGGTATTGTGTGACATCTTCCAGTAACTGGTATTCTGACATCTTCCAGTACCTGGTATTGTGTGACATCTTCAAGTACCTGGTATTGTGACATCTTCCAGTACCTGGTATTGTGTGACATCTTCCAGTAACTGGTATTCTGACATCTTCCAGTACCTGGTATTGTGTGACATCTTCCAGTAACTGGTATTGTGACATCTTCCAGTACCTGGTATTGTGTGACATCTTCCAGTACCTGGTGTTGTGACATCTTCCAGTACCTGGTATTGTGTGACATCTTCCAGTAACTGGTATTCTGACGTCTTCCAGTACCTGGTATTGTGTGACATCTTCCAGTACCTGGTATTCTGACATCTTCCAGTACCTGGTATTGTGTGACATCTTCCAGTACCTGGTATTGTGACATCTTCCAGTTCCTGGCATTGTGTGACATCTTCCAGTACCTGGTATTATGTGACATCTTCCAGTACCTGGCATTGTGTGACATCTTCCAGTGCCTGATATTGTGTGACATCTTCCAGTACCTGGTATTGTGTGACATCTTCCAGTACCTGGTATTGTGACATCTTACAGTACCTGGTATTTTGTGGCATCTTCCAGTAACTGGTATTCTGACATCTTCCAGTACCTGACGTTGTGTGACATCTTCCAGTACCTGGCATTGTGTGACATCTTCTAGTACCTGGTATTGTGTGACATCTTCCAGTACCTGGTATTGTGTGACATCTTCCAGTACCTGGTATTGTGACATCTTCCAGTACCTGGTATTGTGTGACATTTTCCAGTACCTGGTATTGTGTGACATTTTCCAGTACCTGGTATTGTGACATCTTCCAGTACCTAGTATTTTGTGACATCTTCCAGTACCTGGTATTGTGACATCTTCCAGTACCTGGCATTGTGTGACATCTTCCAGTACCTGTATTGTGACATTTCCCAGTACCTGTATTGTGACATCTTCCAGTACCTGGTATTGTGTGACATCTTCCAGTGCCTGGTATTGTGACATTTTCCAGTACCTGTATTGTGACATCTTCCAGTACCTGATATTGTGTGACATCTTCCAGTACCTGGTATTGTGACATCTTCCAGTACCTGGTATTGTGTGACATCTTCCAGTACCTGGTATTGTGTGACATCTTCCAGTACCTGGTATTGTGTGACATCTTGCTATTCCTAGTGACGACCTCCTATTTCTCCTCTCATGTATTCTTCCCCCTTTTTTCTCCCTTCTCTCTTCCTCCCCTTCTCTCATATAGTCCTCCTTTTGTCCCTTCTCCCTTTTCTCTTCTAAATTCTCCTCTCTAGCCCTGTTCAACTCTATCCTTCCTCCTCTCTTCTATCTTCTCTCGTCCTCTCCTCAACATTCTCTCTTCCTTCCCTCCTCTCTTCTATCTTCTCTCGTCCTCTCCTCAACATTCTCTCTTCCTTCCCTCCTCTACCAACAACCTTCCTCCCGCATCTATCTTTTCATTCCCTCCCTCCCTCTATCTTCTCCTTTCCTTGCTCCGCATCCCATTTCTCACCTCCTCCACCACTTCCCTTCCTCCACACACCGTGGGAACCCTCCTCCAGTGCTCCTCCTCGACTCAGGAGCCCCCTTAAGTTGTCCTCCAGCTCCTCGGCTTCAATTGGTGTGGTTATCCTGGCTCTCGTGTTTTTAAAAAGTTCTCCCTCTCACCTGAGCGGGTTCTCGCGGCCGTGTGTAGTGTCCTTCTGGTGATTAATATCCCTGGATGGTCTTCAGGGCCCTCCTGGCCTCTCTGCATGGTCTTCAGGCCCTTACTGGCCACTCTGCATGGTCTTCACAGCCCTCCTGACCGCCTTGGATGGTCTTCAGACCCTTCTTGGCCGCCTGGATGGTCTTCATGGTCCTCCTGGCAGCCCTGGATGGCCTCTAGAGCCGTCCCTGGCCATACTCTGCATGGTCTTCAGACCCTTCCTGACCACTCTGCATGTGTGATCTTCAGGCCCCTCCTGGCCACTCTGCATGGTCTTCAGGCCCCTCCTGGCCACTCTGCATGGTCTTCAGACCCTCCTGGCCACTCTGCATGGTCTTCAGACCCTCCTGGCCACTCTGCATGGTCTTCAGACCCTTCCTGGCCACTTTGCATGGTCTTCAAACCCCTCCTGGCCACTCTGCATGGTCTTCAGGCCCTCCTGGCCACTCTGCATGGTCTTCAGACCCTCCTGGCCACTCTGCATGGTCTTCAGACCCTCCTGGCCACTCTGCATGGTCTTCAGACCCTCCTGGCCACTCTGCATGGTCTTCAGACCCCTCCTGGCCACTTTGCATGGTCTTCAAACCCCTCCTGGCCACTCTACATGGTCTTCAGATCCTCCTGGTCACTCTGTATGGTCTTCAGACCCCTCCTGGCCACTCTGTATGGTCTTCAGGCCCCTCCTGGCCACTTTGCATGGTCTTCAAACCCCTCCTGGCCACTCTGCATGGTCTTCAGACCCTCCTGGCCACTTTGCATGGTCTTCAGACCCTCCTGGCCACTTTGCATGGTCTTCAAACCCCTCCTGGCCACTTTGCATGGTCTTCAAACCCCTCCTGGTCAGACCCTAATGGCCACTCTGCATGGTCTTCAGACCTCTCCTCAAGTGCAGGTAACCAAGCCCGCTACTAGGAGACTCTACCATTCCTGCTGCAGGAACTGGCTTACCTCTATCAGGATGAGAGAGAGAGAGAGAGAGAGAGAGAGGTTGAACTTGATGAGAGCACTGGAAGAGCTCTAGAGTGCAAGAGAGAAGCCTGGAAATCCCAGGAGACTCGAATCTGCCTCACTCTTGCAACTCAGTGATCGTATCTTTGGCAGAGTGAGCACCAGACACACAGTTGTGAGTGTGGGAAGAGTGTTCCCGCAGCCGCAAGTGTGTTCTGACACACTAACAAACAGCTGTGAGTGTGGGAAGAGTGTTCCCGCAGCCGCAGGTGTGTTCCGACACACTAACAAACAGCTGTGATGCGAAACAAGTGTTGCTACTTCCTCGAGTTTTGTATTTCTCACTGTAGTGGGCCAAAGACCATCCTCAGTCCACTGGTATTCCATTCCTGGAGTCATCT